>WBMY01000697.1:0-146115 GCA_013397315.1 Donacobius atricapilla | reverse complement strand
CCTTCTGGTAAGTCACTTTGAGCAAGAGCAATGGCAGTTTTTTACTGGTCACCTTTCAGGACAGTCAAGGAAAAGCACTCCCACTCTTCCCCACAGCTGTCAGATGATGTGTCCACTGAAGAAATCAAAACAAGCCCTACTTCCCTCACAAAAAAAAAAAAATAACCCCCCCATCCCAACTTCCACTAGTAAGTAAAGTTTAAAATAAATGGTTGCTGCTTTTCAGGAAAAGGACCTAATAGGAAACATAAAACCTCTTGAATGACAAACTTATATNTTTTTTTTTAAATGAGGGATTTCAGCCCTTGAAGATCTGGAGAAAAATGGGTTGAGACACGATTGCATGGATCAGTCACAGTTCCTTGCACTGTGCTATCAATCAAGGTAAAACACAACATCCTAGATGACCTTGTAGAAGTTTATATACCAAAACGGATAAGCATGTCACTTGAGTGAAAAACGGCCCCCAAAAAGGTACTGAAACTATCTGATCTTATTACAGTGTGTTGAACAAACTGTCTATTATGGTGTCTGTATTGCTTTGTTATTGCACACGTGGACATGGACATGACAGCGCATCACACACATTATTTTTAATTCGGCAAACGTCAGTGGGGAAGCCATTAGGTGCAGGGCAGAATTTGCAGCGTGCCTGCCCGTGAGCAGAGGAATGACTGAGGATGGTTTGCAGAGGACCTTTTAAAGGCTTAAAATGATTCTTGGGGCCAGGCTGTGAACTTCATTCTCCAGGAGACCCACAGCTGTTCAGTGGTTACTCATGGGAATGCTCTCCAGGGGGAGTGGGTGGTGCTCAGTCTCGCTGTAAATTCTTGTTTCCCTGGGTTTCTCTCTGCCAAGCAGCACTGATAATTATAGTCACCCGCAGGTTGGGGACATGCAAAACGAGACACTTGGGAGCCCTCCCTGGAGTAACTGCACTCCAGGAGTTCCAAGTCCTCCTATTCTGAGTATGGGCTTCAGGATGCTTTCCTGCCTCCCACGTTCAGCCTGGACACTGGATTTCCTTTTTCACGGTGTGGCTCTGGAATTGTCTGATTTACAAGTGCTGGATAAGGGAAGGTGGGAAATGAAGGTTGAGCCCTCAGTAACATGCCCTGCAGTGTGACCCAAAAGATGGAGTATGCCACCATGGCACCAGCACCCTCCTTGCATCCTGTTTGTGTCCCGCCACAGTGAAGTTGCTCTGAGGTTTCTTTATGAAGAATTGTGATGATATGAAGGTGATTTCTATCTTCAGTGGGCTGAATGCTCTCAGAGATTGCCTCCGCCTGGAGACAACTGATGTGACTGTCTTCAGGCCACACTCAGATGCTTCATGTCTCTCGTAGACCCTAATTGGGTCAACCTGATACACACAAGGATCACTCTGCCAAAATCAGTGAGAAAGAAGAAAAGCGTGAGTTGTTCTTTTCTCACCTGCACTTCAAATGTGTGCAAGATCCGGGCATTCTGGACCTGATGAAATTATTTTCTGCATTCAGAATGGTGGGAAAACAGGATGTTAGGAAGCCACTGTGCCCCTTAGGCAGTGGTCAGAGAGCAGAACTGCACCAGCAGTGCCTGTGTAGTCGCATCCCAGAGTGGCTGAGCTGGGGAAATTGAACGCCCTCAGGAAAGATTTCTGCCAAGGGCCTTGTTGATGGCAAGCAACCCCCTGATGATTCTTTGGGGATCAGCGCAGTATGAAGCACTTTGTAGACAGTGCTGGGGCACCTCTGAGGACATGGCAGAGCTGAAACTTCTCCAGACAAGGCCACAGAGAACAGCAACTCCAAAGCTGATCCCTGGGGAGGACCCTTTATTCAGTCCTTCCACTGGGGATGGACTTTCTGAGTCTACTGTGCCCTACAAAGATGGGTTTGGATTTGGGGTCACAGGGTGGAGGTAACTGAGGGATCACATTGCCCTGTTGGTTCCTCAAGAATGGAAGAACACTAATGCAAAGAATGCTGCCAGGACATCCTGGAGTCAGGGTCTTAGATGAGATCACATTGCTGATCTGTTAAATGCTGGGCTCCTAACTTGACTCTGTTCTTCCACCTCCTACTGCTGTTTTGAGCCAAAAAATATTCCATTTCTTTTAACTCCTTACACACAGTACTTAGGCATAAGAAAACATTGCACATCAAAGAATCTCATGAAATTAAATGTTTCTTTGGAATTGCACTGAGGTTGCTGATGTTTCTCTATCCTTCTAGTGAATACATTCAACCACTCTGAGTCTTTGGGCTGAAGTCACTGGCCACCTCAACTCGGTCCTTCTCAGAACAGCTGCCATTCAGCTGCACGAGTTATTGGAGAGGAATAGTTGGGGAGCAGATGGAAACCATGTGCAAATCCCCAGCTAGGCTCCTGCCTGAGCTTTGGGCCAGAATCAAATCCTGTATTTGAGCTGCCTTCTGGCTGTGGAGGTGGCATAGACAAGAAGCCGTGTAACTCAGCTCACAAAGCCAGAAGGCAAAAGTGGGATATATTTCCTCACTTCCCCTCGGAAACCTCCACATTTCTCTTCTCTTTATTCCTCTCCTTCTTTGTGAATTCTCTGCTCTCATCTCCCTTCACAAGAGTCCTGTGTGACAAAGGGGTGAATATCTTTGATATCTTCCTTTCCATCAAGCTGTAGATATGATGAGAGGGAGATTCACCACGGTCTCGATTCACTCATCAAACTTCAGGCGCTTCACCAAGGCTCCAAAATTAGAAGCCTCATTGTACTGACTTACTGCTGTTTGTGCCAGCAGCATCTTGAGAAACGGAGAAATACTGGCATCTTGAGAGAATGATTCACCCTCCTCAGATGTGAATCCCTCTCCTGAGGTGTCTCTCTCCTCGTTCTGACTGTAGCTGGGGTCCAGATAACGACAATCCTAACTTCAGTGTCTTTCACTGCTATCAGGTGGGATCCATCTGAGCCAAAATGCTAGATAAGCAAAACAGCCTGTCAGAAGTAAGGTGGGGAATATGAACAAGACTGATTCAGCCTTTGCTGTGAGAGGAATAAAAGTTATAAGACGTCTTTAGATCTGTTTCNCAACTTCCACTAGTAAGTAAAGTTTAAAATAAATGGTTGCTGCTTTTCAGGAAAAGGACCTAATAGGAAACATAAAACCTCTTGAATGACAAACTTATATCTAGCCTGCTAGCAGGTACTACTTTCCCAAAATATTGATGCTTTTAAGCCTTAATCCATCTGTCAGAGCTGATAGGATATTTTTAAAAGGAAAACACTGCTTCAGGCTATTGGGGGGAAAATGGAACAGAGTGTGTTAGCAAGATGTGTTACCTGTCTTCTGACAGCTAATGTATCTTCCTTCACGTCACTGTGCCTTTGTCCTCCTTGGGTACCAGATAAAAACAGAATCATTATGGATGTCCTCAGAAGACAGCTTGGTAAACATGGAAGATAAATTAAGTTCTGCATTCTCCTGGTGGGATCTCAGTGTAGAAAACTCAGCACAGAGTCTGAGTGGGGCCCAGGTACCTCTGCTCCATGGTTGTGTCTGGAGCCAGTGGGAATGGCGGGACCTTACCGCGGATAAGGGGTTTTCTTCCTTATTTGTCACAGTTCACTCTTGCCTTTTTGCTAAGGCTCTTACGCTCATGTGCATGGTCAGTTGATTTGACTTCCAAAAGCCACTAAAGGCATTTAAAGCAGAACCAATGAGCCTCTTTGGTTAAGGCACCATGCACACAAACTGATGAAAAGCAAAAAATCAAATGGAAAAGATGGGTTGGAAAAAGCAAAGAGGAAGAACATGGGTTTGCAGCTGAAGGAGGGAGAAGAGAACATACTATCAAGGCACCTTAGAAACTGCCTTCTGGTAACTAAAGAATAGAGAAGTAAATATTTTGAAAAAACCCAATATTTACTACTCTGGTGGCAGTACAGTGTGAAACCCTTACAAATAAATAGTTCAGAAGAGGATAGCATGAATTTAACCACCCAGATAATGGTTTTGCATTGTTTTGTTGCATTGAGGAAGAAACAGGTCATGCCATCAGAAGTGATGATTCTGCTTTCAGCAGAAGTTGCCCTCAGTATCTTCTCACAGAAGAGTTTTCAGCAGAGCTTTTCATTAGCCACCTGCACAAGTTTTTCAAGTAATTTGTGCTCTGTGATTTGTTCTGCTGCCTGCTTGAGGGCATGGTCCCAGGTCAGCCATGTGTGACACAGGAAAAGCAAATGGTGCCTCAATGAGATATAAAGAAAATGCCTGACTTGCCTCCACCCAGGAGAATTGAACTGTGGCCTTGCAGGTCACCTGCTGCAGTAGGACTTGTGTGTTCGGGTTCACTTTCCAGCTCCATTACAGATGTCTTTTGTAGTCCTAAGAGACTTACTTTGGAGCATTTATAGAAATCTATGCTATTTGGTAGATAAACTGATTTTATTAGTCTCTTCTGGCCTTAAATTCTGTGCCTTGGCTTCACATGCTCATATTCCTTTTTTTAAAACCTCCCTTGGGTTGCACTATAGGATAACACACAGCCATCTTCAAGCTGGATTGACTTCACCTTTATGGGTATGATCAAAATTTTTAGCAGGACTAAATCACTACTGCTCCTCTGTAGGGAGTAATGTAAAAGGACTTATTCATTTAAATATGTGCAAATCAAGGGCACTTCAAGACAACTTAAGTAAAGAATTATACTAGTAGAAGAGTAAACACAAAGGAAAAGGAAAGAAAAGAATGGGTTTTATTGCCAATACACAACAGTATGATGATGCTTACAGTGGACTTATTTCTAGCCATGTCCCCTTTGTGATGTTATTTTCACTTCTGCAGAACACACATAAACCTGCAGCAGTTCAGGAAGGTCCCTTTCACATCCAATTGTCACTGCATTACAAAGTGCTTTAGGATGTGAGTAGGCAGGAAATCCCTTCACTGGGAAGTCTTTCCCTGACATCCTGACTCCTGCCACATTTTGTTGGAGGCTGCTGGTCCTCCAGCTCCTTCCCAGAGGCCTCCTGCAAACACTCACCAGCTGCCTTCACCACTCACTCCTGCTGCCTTCCTGCCCTCCACTTCCAGTGAAGCTTTCTGTGTGGTTGGTGTTTTCCTGTCTAACAGACTCTCTCATATTCCTGAGCTGCTGTTGGAAAATAGCCATGAGAAATTCTGCCACTAATATATTGCCACCTGGTCTCTGAAAACCTTCTTGGGGTCTTGTTTTCTTGTAATGCATGTGACTTTTTTTTTCCCGATTCTCCTCTTTCTTCCAGCTTTTCATGGGCCCTTAAATACTTCCCTTACGTTTTTATATTACGCTTTGACAAGTTTCCTAGTTTCTGGGGCAATTAATGAACAGTGCAAAGCCTCTCATAGTGGATGTCAAGTGACTTATTTTTTTTCCCCCTTACAGCCTTAATGACCTAAAAATAAGCTCCTGTGGAGGCTACAATGCCTGCTAGAAATGCAAAATTGTTTTAGGCAGCAGGACATATTGGCCACTGATTGTGGTTTTGATGCTTATACACACATGCACGCAACGCTGTCCTGGACACTGTTCCCTGTGGCTATTCAAGTTGATCACAATCACAGCACAAATGGCCCAATACTGCAAGAGAAGTTATTTTTAAAGACGTTTTGAGGATGAAAACTTAAAAAGTGCTTGGTAACTGTAGGAAAATCCTATCTGAAAAGGATTTGTTGTCATTGCTGTTTTGTGCTAACCAAAATGGCCATACAGGAGGCTATGCTGAGTTGTAGATTTGGGGGCTTAAAATCCACAAGAGAAAATCTCTGGGAGTATTCAGCTAGTTAGATGGAGATGAAAAAGTGGGTTAGAGCTCAGGAAGGACTGGAGACTTCTACATTTCAGTCCACTGTCTCCTTGGCACGTACGTTAACAATTTTTTTAAAAAAACCTCAATACTGAATGATCTTTTAAAAAGAGAAAATGTTTATGGGTAAGTGGTATTTTGTCCTCCATTTTTTTTCTTAATGAGGTCAGAACATGTTCAAAAATATTTCCTGAGGTGTCTTGCTCAATGTGTAGTGTGTGTGTTTATATCAGAGAATGGTCAATGAAATCTACAGTTCTCCAACCCTCTGTGGTTTTTAGCTTGTTTAGAGACATGGACAGTTCCCATAAATACTGTGCCTTGGGGGTTGACTCCATGCCAGGCATACTTACATATTTTGGTTTCCATGCTGGATCACCTTGAAAAGCCCAGCCTTGAGCGCTGTCCCCAGGTCACCTCTAGCCCTTCTCTGGAGGAAGGCTGAGCACCAGCACTGACCATTGGGAGACATCAGGTCTCCTGCTTGTTGCTGATTTTCTGTAGCAAACTACTCGCCATCATTCATATTTTCTGTCTTCCTTTCTCCTTGGACAAATGCAGTCTTTAAGGAATAGATTAATTCTTATGGAGACCATAAGTTCATTAGGACAGGGCTGGAGTCTCAATGTCCAAATATACTGAACTTAAAGCAACTAGTACCTGCCAAGAGCTGGGCTGTTGGTTGATGCCTTGAACCAACTTGTACTCTTTTTTCCTAGTGTCTCTGCCTGCCTATCTACAGCCCCTTTGGGATTTGACCACACAGAGTGTGTGCGCTTAATTAAAATTAGTTTAAAAACAGAAGCAGTTGAAAAAATGCGGAAGATGCTGGGGACACAGCTGGCAAACGCAGAGCCTCAAGTTAAACTGAATTTTTTAAAAAATAGGTTTAAATCCACTGAGAGTATCTACACAAGGGTTTCTACCAGTGTAAGTTAATTGGTTTAAAAGAATGCTTTTAATTAATCCTGTGCTTTCCTATAGGTGGCTGAGATCTTCCTTGGAGACAGCAGAAAGTGGCTGGTGTTCTCAGACAGGGCTGATGGCAGGAAGAAGAATTTTGAGTCACCCGTGTTCTCCTCCCATGGGATCCTGGCTGCTGTGCCAGGGATGCTGATTCAGACCCATGAAGTATCATAAAGCTTTTTGCGTCACCTGGGGCAAGCTGCTTAACATTTTACCCATTTCTCTGCCCAAGAAGAAAAGGATAATTGTATCTAATTCCCTGGGGTGCCTAAGAATAAATATATAAAGCATTAGGAGGGGAAAAGATGCTGCAGTAATGGGGGCCATGTTAAAAGTACCTCTTCCTTTCTATGAGCTGGTTGTAATGATGTATTTTGCTTTGCAGGGTAGCTACTGGCCATACATTACTCTTCAGACAATGAAGGCTTTAGATGTGTCACCGGAACAATTACTGCCAAACTTGTGATGTATATTTTATGAAATTTAAACGTTTATAGTGTCTTGCAAAAATAAGGCCAAAAAAAGGAAGAAAATTAAAAATCTACAAACCTTTCACCCCTAACATCTTTCAACAGATCTTGTGGTGTTGGATGGAAAATGAATTTAACAGGATATTACAGTTCTGTTGCAATATTTCTGGTGTACAACAATATTATAGTTGGTGTTAAACTTTATTACTAGCCCTGTGATAAAATTAGTTCAATATCAGCTGCTTTTATAATGTGGTTTTACTATTGCGAACATGGGATAATGTGATAGTACCAAAAAAAAATAACAAAAAAATCACAAACAAACCTAAACCCCTTAAACCCAAAAACATGGAGTGGAGGGAAGGAGCAGAAAGTTACCTAGCCAGAAGGGGCAGGACAGAGGCTGCATTTTAATGTGGGGTGCTGTGAAAATCTTTTCTGGAAAGGTTTGAAGCCAGAATCAGCTTTTTGATTATATTATACACAGGCTGATGACTGTCACTGTGAAAAGTGTCAGATGGGGAACAGGCAGGAAAGACAGGAAAGAAGGTAACAATTTCATGGCAGTGATTGGTTTGCCCAGAGGAGAATTTAGGGCAACATCATTGAACTGTCACTGGCTCCCCAAGGAGCAGAGACTTTCCAAAAGGGGCTTTTTGAGGTTATTTGTGTTCTTAAATTGTGTGAGCTTAACCACAGAAGGATTTAGTACATTAGGGTCAAAATACAAGCCTAAGCAGTGCTGTAAAAGCGAAATCAGTGTGTGGTGTTCAGGTACCCAACCTGCAGCACTCTGCCAGGTTCCATCAGACATCTGTGTGTCACTGTGGTGTCATTCCCCGTTTCATTTAGAATCATGGGATCTTAGAATCCCTAAGGTTGGAAAAGGACTCCAAGATCATCAAGTCCTATCGTTAGTGCAGTACCACCACAGTCACCACTAAACAATGTTCCCAGGTGCCACATCTACGTGGCTTTTAAATACCCCCAGGGATGCTGACTCTACTGCTTCATCGGGCAACCGGTTCCAATGCCTGACAACCCTTTCTGTGAAGAAATTTTTCCTGCTATCCTATCTAAATCTCACCTGGTGCAACTCACGGACATTTCCTACTGTCCTATTGCTTCTTACTTGGGAGAAGAGAAGAAAGCCCACCTGGCTGAACCCTCCTGTCAGGGAATTGTAAGAGAGTGAGAAGTTCCACCCCACCCCCTGGGCCTCCAGGCTGAGCCATCCCAGCTCCCTCATCAGACTTGTGCTCCAGAACCCTCCGCAGCTCCCTTCCCTCCTCTGGACATGCTCCAGACCCTCAGTGTGTAGTGAGGGTCCTTTTTCTTTTAGTGAGCTTCTTCAGATATTATCCTGTTTTCATATTTGTGTAGAACTTGGTGCAGCAGGAACTGTTCCCTGGTATTATCTGTGGTTTCTAGACCAGCATAAATCCCAGAAGATCTAGGACTGGATAGCCTAGATCTGAACTGGTACAAACCTGGGCAGCTCTGCTGGAGCAAGGACAAAGGAGGCAGGGAAAGAGGGAGGAAAGCTGTGCTGAAGGTGACTGCAATTCTGTGTCTGGAAGCAGTGACTTCAGAGTTGTGTTTAGGATGGTGTTTCAAAGGTATGTTGCAGCTGGTGTCTTGCTATGTCTCCTTTGGTCTTGGGGATACCCTTCAGGGACCAGCTGGCCCTTGCCCCACTTTGTCATAGACTACAAGATGAAATCAGAATAATGTCATCAGTATTATGCTATTATATAATCTTTTTAAATTTTTTTTTCCTTTTTTTTTTCTTTGTGAAAGTAGGAATTTTACTTCTTGAAATTTACAGCATCCACTGGATGCTGCTATTAGAAGCAAGGCTGGAGTTGAACAAACTGCTACACAAACAGATACTGTTGTCTGTGCAGAGCTCTGTGCTGATTTCCAAAGAAATTTCTGCTGTAAAACTACTGGGCCAACATGGCTGCAACATTTCCTCTGCTTCAGCTTAGTCTGTTCTCATGTTGGAGCACATCTCTAGTAAAAAGGAGGAAGGTGGAAAGAATCTAGAAAATGTATTGCCTATATGAGCAGTAAATGCAGCCAGCAGAAGCAGCTTTTCCTAGTAAAGTGAGCTGGGAATAGTTAGGAACACTCACTGAAGAGTATAAAACCCTTTGGGCTGTGTTGTAAAGATCTAGTGATACAGATATGTGGTAGTTTCCAGAAGGAAAACATGGCTTAATGAAAAGGCATGGCAAAGTTTCAAAACTTGGAGGTGAAGTTCAGACATTCCCAAATTAACAGCTAAGCTGCGAACTGCCTGTGGAAGCCTGGGCTGTGCTAACACTTTTTTAACCCATCAGGCACTGAAACCAGGGAACGCTTTGTGCTGGATACTTGAACTAGATCGCATCAGCACAGACCTGGTATGACAACCACTCCTCAGTCCAGAAGGAGAGCAGGGTAGTTGTAAGGACCTGCTCAGAAGGACATCGCTACCAGTATCTGTGCCTAGTCTCTGGTGGTTCTAACATTCTCCAATCTCACTATGATTGCCTTATTTTGCTGTTACTATAACTCAGACACTTTGGTTTTCTCAGACATTGCTCAGATGAGTTGGTCCTGAAAGCCTCCCCTGTCTGAGACTCCTTCTCTCTTCCAACCCATCCATGCAGAAGATTTGGGTTTGTGCAGGACTGTTTTTGGAGCATTTTTTTTGGCTCTGAATTGGCAGATTCTCCAGAGCACTCAGTCCATTTTAGACAGCTGAGTTGCACCTCATCAGATGCATTTCAGCCAGCAAGGTGATGGATTGGAGAGCAGCATCATTCATTGCTCCATGATTTTAAGGGCCTTTTTCAGCTGAAATTGTTCGATGTTTCTATGAGCAACACTTAAAGGAGAACATCATTGTTGTGGATGATTTGATTAAAATTAAAAGTGGCTGAAGGGTACAGGGTGAAGGTGAACATGTAGGTGGGGAGAATTTAAGATGGTGCATAATTAAATCCTGCAGATAAACTGTCTGCTTAACATTTCAATGGCCCTGGTAGCAAACAGCATTGCCTCCACCCATGTCTGGAATCGGTGGGATGCTTAAGCTGCACTGAAGAGCGGAAAAACTTCTTGAAATCCATTGTCGTTCCCCACAGATGTATATCTGACCCATCAGCAGCACTGTCCATCCCGGAAAGTACAACATAAGCTCGGCCAGAAGGACTGGCTTCACCCTTGGTGACCTGAGCTGGGTGGCACCACCTCCTCTCTGCTGCCGAATGTGCATCCGAGAGCCACCTGCCTCCGCGTCCCAGCTTCCGCCCGTGGGCAGGGTGTCTCCATCTCCCCGCGGTCACTGGGGGCCCTCTCTGTGCCCTGCAGCATCCTCCCGGCGCAGCTGGCAGCCCGCAGCGTGCCAGAGCAGGAGCAGGAGCGGGGCTGCCCTGCCCCGGCCCCGCAGGCAGCCACCCCGGGGTGCCCACCGCATCACAGGCCTTTTCAGGGGTGATTAGGAATACAAAGGGCTGTGCCTGACAATTAGAGAGAGGCTGTGGGAGTGTGACAAGCATGACTGGAATTTGGAGCAGATGAGCGCTAAGATCACCCATGGCCACGGCCTCAGCTTTATGTTCCAGCAGCAGGTTTTAAATTTCGGGGACATGTCTTGTTGTTTCGGGCTTTTTAATGTAGTTTTTTGGGTTTGGGGTTTTTCGTTTTCTTTTTTTTTTTACAGCTTTCTCAGGGAGTTGGAAGGAAAATGTGGTACCGAATCATACCGCGGTGGAGGTGGGAGGTTTTGCAGCATTTAGAGCTGGAGTAAAGAACGGTACCCAGAAACAAACTGTAATGAGAGCGAGTCCTTTCAGAGCCAACCATCTGGGAGAGCAAATCAATCATGCCCTGCCCTCCGCTGGGACCAGGGATGATTGATTCAGCTCCTGTCGGCTGCCCATGGGCCGGGATGTGCGCGGACATGAAAGGAGCAGAACAAAGACCCCATTACCGCAGTGGGCAGAGAGAAGGCTCCCCTGCTGCTTGATGCATCTCTCCCTCTCTAAGCCATTGCAGCCTCCCCCTCTTTGTCCTCCTTTCTCCTCTAGAGCTTTGATCCTTCCTGCCCCTGCTTTCCAGCCAGCCTGGCCCCAGTTCCCTTTTCCAGTTACTCCCAATCGTGATATTTCCTTGTCGGGGAAGTCCCAATACCCTCATGTTGCAGCTCCTGTTCCTGGCCTATCCTTGTGGTCAGTCCTTCTTTCCCATCTATTTCTTTCCTCAGTTCTGTTCATCCACCCTTGCAGAAGTGATAATAAAACTCAGGCTCAGACAAGTGTCTGCATTTTGGGATCTAATACTGGTGATGCACTGGCTTCCCAGTTCTTGCCTGTGGTTCCTAATGTCTGTTTCTCTCATTCTGGGATGCTCCCATTTTTCTTTATTTATTTGTCTCAGTTAGGACCATGGAGTTGAGTCACAGAAGTGGAATGGAGCATAGTTATTTTGGGTTGAAAAGAGTTTCTGTCCCTTCCCACTGCACAGAGGAGTGTGAAGGGATGAAAATTTGCCTGTGATTTTTCTTCCCTACACTTCTTGTTTTCACCCACATTATTCATAGTCCCTGGCTCTTCCCCCTCAGGGCTTTTCTGGGCTCCTGTTGCTGAGGCCCCCCAGAAAATTGATGGCTGCAGCTGGCAGTGCCAAGGCATGAGCTAAATGGTGTGAGAGCTGCGGTGCTGCCCGGAGCTGACTTGCTCCTCTGCTGAGTGGCTGACGAGTTTCTGGTAGCCCAAAGACGGATGGTGTGAACCTTCAAGCTGTGGCATCTCAGGTACCTTCTAAGACCAAGGGCCAGTAGGGGCTTGTCCCAGCTCCAGATGTCCCCAGATGTGGCTCTTGGTGAATACTGAGTCCATCCAGCTGGACTTCACAGGCCGTGGTGTCTTGGGAGCTGCTTTCTTTGGGACTCGCTGACTTCCTGAGGAAGAACATGAGTGGTCAGAGCTCCAGCAGCCCAAATGCTGCTCTGGTTGGCCTTTGCCTTGTGAAGATAGATCCTGTTGCTTGTTTTGCCAGGAACAAGGCCTAGAGCTACAAGCATATCTTCATTAGGCCAGGGGAAGGTTTGATACTCCAGGTACCTGGAGTTCAATAGCTCTTTACTGCTTCTGGAACATGCAGGGTGGATCAAAGTAAGGAAGACTGGCCCTTGCTCTGCTGATTCATGGGACAGTCCTCCCTTTAATTTGTCCTTTCTCTCTCTGCTCTGTTTAATCACCCCTTCATTACTCATTCAGTCTAAAAGAAGTTTCTGGTTGTGCCGAGTGGAGAATTTTTATTTCTCCAATCCATATGCCCGTGCAAGCTCAGCAAAATCCACTGGCACAGAGCAGCTTGGTTAGAATTCTGCATCTCCAGGGGTAGGCTTTGAGCGTGTTTTTTTCCCCTTTGTCTTTGTGTGGACACATATACACACACAAGGAGAGGGCAAAGGCTAAAACCTCAGAGGGGCTGCTTACAGTTTCATCAATATTTCATGATTAAGAAGGTGACAGAATTCTGCTTTATTTAATAAGAATATTCCCTAGGTAGGTCCTGTTTTCTCAGCCTGCTCCTGTAATTACAAACTGTTTGTGCATTAGCTGAGCAGCTTCAATGGGCTATCCCCCCCTCAACTGTTTTAAATTAAGGGGTTGACTTTTGCCTTGGTCAGACCCGTGCTTTTCCTGGAAACCAGTGACATTTTTCATGTATTATTTTAAATGAATCGGGAGGGAAAGAAAAGAAAGTGTGAGAACTAAACTGGGTATGATTGGAGGAGCTGAATTTCACCCTCTCTGAGCACAGCTTGCGAGCATCAGGCCGTAGTAGTCAAAATGTCAGAAGAGACTCTCTAAATTAAGAATTGTAATCTGGGGGCAGCATTGCCCACCAGCTGGATAAATGGTGGCCTGCAGGGAGGTGGGTTTGGAATCACGTTCAGCACTGCCCGCAGCTCCCTGCAGCAGAAGCTGTCACGGGGGATTTCCACAACACAGAGTGCAATGGGCCAGTAACAGGTTGGCTTCTCAGGGCTACCACAAAATACCTTTTTGTGAGTATGCTCAGTGCTCTGCAAGTCCCTGGTGCTTTGCAGACCAAGGAAGCATAGGGAGCATGGCCATATTTTGAGCTCCCAGCACAGAGATTGGAAAGGGCTACGAAAAAGCACAACAGGTCTTGGGCTCCCCTGCATTCCTGCAGCTCAGTCTGGGGATGGGCACAGCTCCCAAGTGAAATGGGAACTGGTCATGTCCACGGGAATGTTGCCTCACCATGGGAGCCTGCAGTGGTGCCAATAAGGGGGAAAGGAGGGCTTGAGGCTCCTCAGCACTCTAAGGAGCCTTTACTCTAAGTAAATCTGTGGCAAGTTTAGAAGTGTTTCTGTGGCTTGGGGCCGTGTTGGTTCATCTCTGCCTCCTGATGTTTTGAGGCACAGGATGCAGCAGGGGCAAGCACAGGGGTTCATGCTGGGGGCTTTGACCCTCGAGGAACTCCTCCTGGTTGGTGTGATACACTCTTCTGTGAGCTTCAAGGAGAAAAGCTGTTTCTTCCTTTGGACAAAGCAATGGACATTAGGACCCTAGGAACTCTGAAGCCCCTTGGATTACCCCCTTAACAGGATATGTTTCATTAGCATCTCCAATGGATGCTGTTAGACGGGCTGGAGGTGTCACTGTGGGAAAGCTCCGTCCTTTCAGGACTCTCCACCACGCTTTCTGTCTTAGTCCACATTCACAGCTTAAAGGAAGCAGTGTTTGCAGTGAGAACATGGCAAGCAAACGACAAGGTGAGCCACCGAGGGGTGCAGGCGGACGTGGGCAGAATTTTGGGAGGTCGCTGCTGCTGTGGTGCCTCCCCACATTCATCTGACTTCTTTGTTCCAGCCTTAGGAGGGCAAATTCCACAGGCGATCAGCGATTCAGCCTGTGGCAGGATCAAAGCAGCCTCATTTCCAGCGTTTGTCTGATGTTTGGATTCTCTGGCACAGGGACAAAGTCAGGATTATCCATCAGCTGGGGCACGGAGAGCTGTATGTGTTCATATGTGTGTATGTCTCTATTTGGGGCTCCTCTCATATCTAACTCCTTGGGGTCCCTACTCTTCCTTCAGTTTGGAGCTCTCTCATCTACCTGGCTGCCTATTTTTATGAAAGTTGAAGAAACTTCTAAGCTTTGGGAATGTTTCATCTCGTTCTTATTGGTGTTAAGGGTCTATTTGGTTCAAAAGTTATTTGGGATGAAGATACATCAAGAAGAGGCTAGGATTTCATAAATAAAGGTAACCCTTCATTTTCAATGTCACAACTCCCACCTTGCCTCTCAACAGGAGTTAAGAGTGCATTTTACAAACGTGATATTTTTCCCCCCATTTAAGGGAATATCTGAATACATGTAATTGGAAATGCTCAGTAAGTGCCAGGAACATATGTTCTGGGTAAAGATAATTAGTGAGATGTGAACATCACTGCTCACTGGTCTTTTCCCTCTGAACACATCCCAGCAATCCCTCCTTCTCCTGGATTGTTTTCCCTCAGCCAACACCACATGGAGTCAGTGTGGTGCAGCAATAAGATCTGAACAAAGAGGGAAAACCCCTAATCTGTGCCTATATATCCCAAAGAACATTTAAGACCACCTGAAAATATCTTCTGGGGTATGGGGACATCTTCCTTTTGAGGCACCAGCATGGATGGCTCAAACCAACAGGCAGAATTATGTCCCACAGTTGCCTACATTTATTTGGGACTCTGATGATGTGGTCTGGGGTTTCCACCTTCTCTGTGCTGCAATTTTCCTTTGGTGAAATGAGGCGCTGCTACTGACCTTGTGTAATGTGCTTTGGGGTCTTCAGTTGGGAAGCAGCCCATAAAAATTATGTATTATTGGGAAGGAGAATATAAAGCCATAAGCTCAGAAGGTAACTAAAAGAGCTGTTGGCAGTTTAGTTATCATCTCGGAGGGATACTCTGAAAACCTAATGTCAATAAACTGGCACTGTGATGGCTCTGGAATCCCCTGCTGCATACAGGCAATATGGGAGTGACTCTGAGAGGCTGCAAAGGCTCCTCTTGTATGTGGCAAATCACCAGTTAAATATGAGCTGGGATTAGGCAAATTTACTGCTGCAGGTTTAGAAAAGGACTACCAGGTTCTAGAGGGTAGACATGCCTGGTAGGGACAGTGCTCAATCTTTTTTTTTTGAGACCAAAATTTATAAATGATACTGTCCTCAGAAAACAAGTTGCCTTAATGAACTTTTTCACAGAGCAAGTTAGGCTCTTATCTTGTCCCTGGACATGGGTTTGCTTTTAATGGAAGTCTTGAAACTAAACAAACAAACAAACAAAAATAATAACTATTTATTAACTGTTTGTGCTCTAGCTGATACCGCATGGTTTGAGGTGTTTGCCCTTATTTCATGGGTAATTTTCCTACATTCCTGCATGTGGATGAGTTTATACAGACTGTTTGAACTTGTCAGAGGTGCGGAGACAGCTGGGGCCAATAGGAGGCACAGAGTGTGCTCTGCTTCTTGGAGAAGCATGAATTGTGGCCTTCTTGCAACAATTAGAAGTGGCTGCAGTTCCGGAATAGCTGTAGAAGGGACCTCTGGTTTAATTAGGCTGAATAGCCCCTTAGCAGATGCACAAGTGTCTCAAGAGTAGGAGAAGCAGCTGGACTTCATGCACCCATGTGAGATGCAGGACAGTGATCCAGAGGTATAGGAAAGTTAGGGGGTTTCTGAAGAAAATTTCTATTTGGCTGTAGTGCCTTTCCAAGCTCTCCCCTGGCTCCCAGTCCTGTGGCTGATCTGCAAGGTCAGACTGCCCCATGCTCCCAAACAGTTCTGGAAGATGAATAGGCAGAATCAGTCCTGGAGGTTAAGGGCAAGGAGGGAGTTTCTTTGCTCTGTGGGGCTTTCATCCTTCAGACTCACCACTTGGTTTGGCCAAGTGAGATTCTGCTACATGGTGGAGCATGTCACCAACTCCAAGGGCCACCCCTAGAATTGGGAGCAGAGCTGGGCGCCCCTCTTGCACCACAAGGCACCAAAATTAGGTCTGAAATCACCAGCTGGATCCATGGACAGCAGGTCTCTGATCTCATGGGCTAAAATACCATCCAGCCTTCAATCCTACAGGCACTAAAGCACCTCTAGGACCTTAAAAACTTTTCAAGCACTCCAGAAGAGTCTCCAGCTGCTCAGCCTCTCTGCCCCAGCTGACTCAGGGTGTCCCCAAAGAGGAGCCTTGGTGCTGGGCTATGAGGCTGCTGGATGAGCAGCAACACTTGAGTGCGTGCCCACAGACACAGCCTGTCAGCACTGATTGCTTGTCTCACTCTTTTCAGAGGATATTTTTTTTCTGCTTTGAATGTACAGACAGGATTTTTTCTTTGGAAACCAGCACTGACTGGACTAGAAGCAGAGAAACCTGGGTACATGGGTCTGCAGAACTGGCTGCGGCATAGGCACAGCCAGCAGTGGTAGAGTGGAGGCAGGAAGGCAACTCCTTCTGAAGATGGGTAAATAGTCCCAGTTCTTCCACCAGTGTCTGTCTCCTACCAGCCAGAATACAGCAGAATGATGCACATGACTGAAGAGATACCAGGCATTATTCCTGGAGTTCCCTGCAGCCTTTCAGAAAGACAACTTAGCAAGGGAAGGAGAAGTCACAATTATTTTCCCTTATAAAGAAAATACAGAATAGTTGAGTCTCACACAAGCATCTGCAAAGTTCTGTTTGTGCTGATGACTCCATTTGCTGCAGTGATACTCACTGAGACAATGAGAAAAACCTTTCTAGAATACAATTTCTGAGAAGAGGTGGGCTCACCTGAAAATCAGCTGTTGGTTAATAAACCTTGATTTGCTGAGTCACGTCTTTGTGCAGTCTGGGCTGGTCTGCTGCGACCCAGGGAGGTTTTTTGTGGATCTGAATGCAGAAATCTTTGGCATCCCTGTGCTGCTACAGAATCCTTAAAAACAGTTTCATCAAGAGTAGTTGTTACTGCGAAAAACTGTGCCTCACTTCCAGTATGTTCCATGCAGCCAAGGTCTAGGGGAAAGTTATATTGCAGACAGTAAACCCCACCTACACTTCTCTTTTTTTCTTTTTTTCTTTTTTTTTTCTTTTTACAGACAGATGTCAGTGTCTTTGAGTGTATGCTACTTTTCAAAGGGGCTTTGTAAGCTGATAACACATTCTTCCGAGGCTACACAATACTTAGCACTGCTCTAACAATTTTTATCTTCAAAGTGCTCTCCCCTGTGCGAAAGGAAAGTCAGTCTCTTCCCTGAAGAATTTCAAATCTAAAAAGACAAAAAGGGGTTAGTGGAGAATGGAGCTACGTGAATCAAGTTCTCAGACAGTAGTTCACTCACTATAAACAAGTCATTTTCGGTTAAACTGAAACTTGGCAAAATCACACATTTTCAAGGCTTTTCATCCCCAAAAATGTAAGAAAAAAAATTTGAAAATATTGCAGTCTTGCACCTGGCTGTTTGCTAAACCAAAACTTTACATATAGTATCAGTATTTTCATTGGAAATATAATTAATTTTTTTTTCTTCTAAAAATCATAAATGTGAAAAAACCTAATAGAATGAAATGGACAATTCATTTTATGTTTCCTAGTTCAGCCACTGGATCATGGAAAATAAAATCAATGCAGGGAAGAGCCTTTAAAAAAGAAAAACATTATAACCCCTCCCGTAAAATGGAGAAACTAAATGGTGGTAGATACCACTGCACTGATTTTTATGGTTGACCTTCTGGCTACCCTTGCCCTTCCCAGCCCCATGTCATGCATCAAAGCCAGCTTTGCTGTACTCATGATTACTTGAGCATGGTGCTGGGATGCAGCTGCATTCCTTCATCCTGTACAGACCAGGACCCTCGCAGGAATGGCTCTGCACAGCACTTCTGCCTCTTAGCTCCTCTTTCTTCAAGATCAGCAGGCCGCAGAAGGAATACAGGAACTTCTGGAGGTAATAAAAAATACAGTGGGATGGCTGCTGCAGATCACTTCTGTTGTATGGTCCTGTTTGGGGCATGGGTAATACCAAGCCCCACAGACTCTGTGTTGGGCAGCAGTGAGATGTGAAACATCAGCCTTCACCACAGGATAGCTCTCGGGTTTGGGCTGAGCAGCCACTGGGTTGAGAGTTCTAGGTATCTGGTTGCCAGATAAGAGCAATTTTGCCTTGAAAATTCATCTTCAGTATCAGTGGAGACCCAATAAACAGCTGTGTTGATTGGAGGGAGAGTTTGGACCATTGATAGGATCCTGGTCTTGAGTTATGGTTGCAAACTGCACGAGCTCTGTCCTATAGATGAGTTTGGCAGTGGCCAAGGGAATGCTGCCTTTGTGAAGGGGATCAAGCATATTCCTAGATGGAAGAGTGTGGAGAAGATGCCCTCAACTGCACTGATTCAGGAACATTCAGTCTTCCTGCTCTGAGGCAGCACCAGTGTCCAGTTTGTGGATCTCAAACTCTTTTCTATTCTCGTCTGTGGTGAGGCTACTTGTAGGGGACTTGAAGGAATCTTTTCTCCTAAAGCAAACATCTGAGCATGGTCCTATCCTTGAAGGACAGGAGTTTTTGGAAATCTCCCATCCTGCAAAGGACTCAAAGCATGAAATTCATCACTCACTGGGGTTTGCACACCCTGCTGCAGACAGAGGTTATACAAAGGTGCTGGGGAGTATGGTGAGACTAAATAGTGGGACTTTGCCTTTCCCCAGAGCACCCTTGCTCTGCACACAGCGATAACAGCTCACACCGCAAATTTACGAAAGAAGCAATAAAAGACCTCCATGAGCACTCTGAGAAGACCCGGCATAAGGCCTCAGCCTTAAAATAATTAGTATTGATTTGCTCCAATAACTCGGGCTGCATGTGATAGTTCCACAAGCTACATCTGCCTAGAGGCTTTGTGCTCAAAATAGCTTCCTTTTCCACTCTCCTTCAGCTCCCGCTTCCTTCGCTCCTCCAAATCACTGCAGAGTAGCGTTCTGCAGGGAGCTATGGGGAAAATCCCATTATAGACTGTGTGGGAGCTCAAAAGATATTCAAAAAAAGTGAGCCAGGTTAAGTGAGGTTGGAGTATTAGAAGAAAAATTACTGAAAACAAGGCCACACTTCAGTGGTGTTTCGCAGCAAACAACCGAAATCAGCGCCGACAAAATCAGTTCCTTCAAAATTTTGTTTGAGAAGAGCAAACACCCTGTTGTCTGCAGGTGCTAAAAAGCTGGCTGGAAGTGTTGGTGAATAACTTTTAAAAAGTCCCCATTGCTTACCACAGCTGTGCTAACAGCACAAGAATTCTCCCTGGTCTTAGCATTTTGGAATATAATCCCTGCAGAAGGGGGATGTCTGTTTGCATTTTCCCATTAATGACCAGCACAGTGGGTGCAACAGAAAGTTTAATTATGGTTGGGCTGAGGGAGATGACAGAGCCACAAAGGAAAAAAAGGTTCTCTTAACTGACCACCATTTCTCCTTCTCCCCTGGTTTCTCAGAAACCTCAGAGTAGTTTCTCATGCTTCTCCACAAACAGAACAGGAATGATTTTAAAGAAAAGTTTGGGGGAAGTTGGAAGAAAATGAGTTCAATGTGTTCTGCCAGTTGATCTCCTTATGCAGCCATTACCCTCTACATTGGTCACCTTAAAGCTTTTCTGATGTGTGCAATTACTGGTCCCCAGAGAGACTGAAAAAACACATTTCATAATGTGATTCTGGGGCTGCCCCTGGGCTCCAACTCCTTCCTCTCATAGCTGGGCACTCCTCAACTCCCACATACATTAATACATCCCAGTGTGTCCCATAGCAAAGATTTGGGTAATTTTTTCCCCCTATTTTTCTATTTGCAAAGCCAAAAGAAATAAAATAAATAAAGGCTCAAAGCTTCTAACAGAATTTTATAAATCATTGGGCTGTTATGTAGTAAAATAGTCACACCCTGAAAAACACACACCATTCTTATGCTCTTTTGGGAACAGCCCCACTCTCCAAATGGTAGGAAATCTCTTCCTGTAACTTTCCAGAGATGTATGCCGCAAAAAGGGAGAGAAATACCCTTCCAGGTAGCTAAGAAGCAGCAAAATTTTGGAGTATGATTTAAAGGAATGAATGTTATGATAGCAATACTTACCATGCAAATGAAGCCTTAGGTATGAGGTCATTGGGGATGAAGCTGGACCAGCATCAAGATCCAAAATGATGAAATAAAATGGAAGCCATGTATGAGATGAACTGCTTGGGGAAGACCAGTTTGCTTCCTGCTTTAAAAGCACTTTATTTCTGAGGGAAATAGATAAGGGATGCCATGACATGGGGAAAAGGAACAATTATCATATTTCTATCAGTGCTGTTGGCTGGAGAGCGATCTGCTGGTTTCAGTGTCACGTGTGACCACGTGTGGTTGTGTGTCCCATGCCGTGCATGTGTAGATCCACTGCACACACATTGTACTCCTGGGTCTGAGCCCAGGTCTGCAGGCTTGTCCTCAGATGAGATTCAACCTCAACTTTCAACAGAGTAGTTGGGGCATGAGGAGAGGGGGAGGAGATGGACTTCCCCTGCTCAGCCCCCATCTCGTTCAGGGGCTCAGCCTTGCTTTGATCACACTTGCAAGTTTTGCAGCTGAACGGATGCCAAAATAGGAACTGCTTTCTTGAAAATCTGGCCTCTAATAACCTGCTCTGCTGAAAACGAGGAGACTTTGACATTTTTGAGTGGGATTCAGCCCACAGATTTAGATGTCCAGCTGTCCAAATTCCCATTATAGTCAATGAAGGTCAAGGATGTTATGCATTTGTCTAAACATAGTCATCTGATGTCATTTTAAATGACCTCTTTTATCCAAGATATCTCCCTGAGGCTAGCAAACATTACTCAAAATCTATGGAAAACTGCACCCCTATGGAGCAATATCTGGGAGCTAGCCAGGACACCCCAGAAACTCTAATGGTACCAGATGCCTCTTTTAGGCAAAATATTTTATCTCCTAATCAATATTATGTAGAATCAAAAACAGTGGACTTCTACAGATGATGAGCATTGACTAGATCTCCATTGGCGACAAAAGACATTAAGCATCTAGCTTACAGTAGACTTAAATTTAAGAGTCAATCTAACCCTTGATCCCAAAATTAAGAGCTGATTCCTTCCTTTTGTTGCCTGCAATTCATAACCCAAGTGGAACAGCCCTGAGCTCCAGACTGGTGGCCCCTGTCCCAAACCCCAGTGTATTACAGAAGAGTGGCCAGGACACTTGTTAGGTCTGGCTCCTTTGGAAGTTCTTGGCTGGTTCATGGGGAGACAGTGACAAGGCCATGGCCCAGGTGGCTCCAAACGGACCAGTGGCACAGTGGAGCAGCCTGATGGCCAAAACCCAGGATGGTTCCAGTCCACAAAGCTCTGGAGCAACCCATGCCTAGGTCTCCAACTAATCCTTGACCTGGCTTTTCTCTTCTGCTATGTTCTGTTAGCATTGTGTTCATATTATCCAGGTTTCAGGGGATGGTCATGGTGCTTTCACTCCCTAGGAACTGAGGTGGTTTTTTGCTTAATTTTCAGGCTTATATAAATTAAAGAGCTAAGAAAGTGTATATGAATATGACCTCATTTTTCCCTCCTACCTCTCCCCACACACTTCCCCAGTTGACATGTTTGTGCAAATGTTGAAGATGAATAACGTAAATAGACTTCTTTAACAGTGATAGCTTATTAAAATAGCATGGGTGTGTGAATTTCTATCGCTAACCGGGAACCCTGCTGCTTACCAGTGGCAATGCCATCCATGCATTATTCAGCAGATGAAAAAGGCCATTGTTCCTGTGTTCTGGAATTAATCAGTTCAGTATGAAGATTACCTGTCACCAAAATATCATGTTTACTCAATCCATCATAACAGCCCTCTCTGACAGCAGTTGGATTTCCTCCATAGGGCCCTTTGAGCTAAAATACTTGTTTGTAAACACGACAGAGACCTGGTGGTGTTAAGGAGAATGCAAGGAACAACCTTTTTAATCTGTCTTGTGTGCTGGAGTTTAAAGCCTATTGTGGGGGCAAGAAGGAAGAAATGCATGGAACATGGAGCACCTGTGAGTTATAATTCAATCAATCTAAAATCCACAGTGTTATTGTGACAGATCTAAATCCGACTTTCAGGCTTAAGCGCTTTCCAGCTGCAGCAGAGGCATTTGAGGTCCTTGACTTCATTATTTTGCTTCCATGCCCTTTCTGAGCTTGGGTACTTTTTTTTACTGAAAGTTGTTGCCTTTCTCCCTTTTCTCTTCTGGCCCCTGACCTCTTACTCCATTCACTTCTCTTGCTGCCAAAGTAAGGTATTTGAACATCTGGCCTTGCCTATTTTCACTGCTCTGCTGTATCAGATTAAGGAGGCCCCAGGTTGAGCTGTGCTGTGGCACATCTCAAAAGACTATTGTGGGCAGACTGATGGAACCAAGATCTAAGAGGACAAAACCGAAAAACCTCTGTAAAGTGGAAGAGTGGCCTGCTTGGCTTTTTTATTTTTGCTTCTGAGTGCCCAGGATATTTGAAATAGGTAGAAATGCTACTTACACATAGTACCCTCCATTTTTTTTATTTATGTATAGTTTTTCCCCAACAAATACATAATAAAATGTCCATTAAATGGGATCCCATACCTTCAGGTGCATGTGCAGTTGCACAATCTCTACTAAAAACAAGTGATTTCCTGAGTGGTGGCAGAGGAGGTGGATGGAGCTGTCCCTGTCATGTCTCCAGGTCCTTGCAGAGCCCCAGCTGGGCAGAGGCAGATGTGCAGCAGCAAGGTGCTGCCTGCCTGTTTTTCTGCAGAGGCACTGATTTCAGTCTCTCTCCCTTAATTTGCCCAGATGCTGCTTTTAATTAAGCTCCAAAAGTTTCATGGTCTTCAAGACCTCTTCCACTCTGTCAGTTTTCGTAGGAGCTGGCAGGCAGTGTGATCACAGCCTTGCTTCTGCTGAAATTCAGGCTGAGGTTTGTGCACAGAGATGACTGTTTCCAAGCAGGGTTAATGCATTCACCTGGGGTGTGAAATATCAGCAGTGCTGCGTGTTTCCCAGATGACCTTGACTCTGAGAGTGACTGGCCATATGCTCACTTAAGCTGATGGCAATTTTTTTCCCCTCTTGTTGACTTCAGGGGGTGTCTGATCAGGGCCCTAATCTCCATGTGTCTGTAATCCCAATCAGTAAATGAGCACGCACTTTGCTGCATTTAAAATGCGAGCTCCTCACAAACACTGTTTGTACAGATTCCAGGATGGTGGTGTGGGGGCTGGCATCTCCTTCTGGATCAACTACATCAGTAATAAATACCAAACCTTGCCACCCTCCCAGAGGGGTGCTGTCCCACGGCCAAGGACTTTCATAGTGTGTCACTGTCTCTGACTCAGAGCTGTAATTCAACTGTGACAACGGCAAGGAGTGTAATCCAGGGAATAGGCTGGCCTTGTTACAGGAGGAATATGTCCCCTCACAGAAAGGCAACTGTCTCTGTGTCTGTTTGCTCTTAACTAGATAAAACCTGGTTGCTCTGAAATGATGTTTTAAGGATGTTGTGCCATTTTTGAAATTTCCCAAGGAGAAAGATGGATGGTTTTAATGGAGAGGACCAAAGGAAAGATAATCTAAATCTTTTAAAAGTATTTGGGGGCAGGAGGGGGAAACCAGGTAATGATACTGCTTTTTAATATTACTATTAGTACTTTCAGAAGAAAACTGTTTTCAGAAGTGTTTCTTTTTTCTTTTGACTGGCTGAGGCCCATTTTGTCAGTCTGAATGCTGGTGTCTCTGCTCTTACTGTATAGATCACGTCCCTAGCCTGGCCACTTGGATTCCCTAAGATAGAAACAGCTTTATTCATTGCAAGTATGTCAGCTCTGCTCCAGGCTCTGTAATAATAACTCTTTCACTTCAGCCGATGAGATCTAGATACCAATCTTGCTGAGGTCACCAAAGGAAAAAAAAACCGAGCTTGGTCACTTCTCCACTGATGATTCAACACAAACCACGTATCTCTGCCTAGGGCGCCTCACACTTCCTCCTTATTTTATCCAAATTGCGTTAAAAGCACCACTGAGATTTCACTGAGCTTAAAAAAAAAAAAAAAAAAAAAAAGCCCTCCATGACATCATTCATATTTGGTGTATTTGGTACCTCCAATGTCATAGGGACAAGTGGCAAAAGGGTTCTCGTTTTATTAATGCCAACCATCTCTAATGGAAAGAAGCTGTGAGGCTGACCTAAGCTTTCCTCAAATGCAAAGCACAAAAACCCTGTACCCAGAGACATTACATAAAGCTAGTAACAGCCTTTTCTCTGGTGCTACTGAGTAGAGAAAAAGGAGCAAACGAATTCAAGTCTGTTTATCCCCATCTGGTTAGATGATGTGTTATTGGCAGGCCTGGCTGAATTTGCTTTGTGTGGCACCTTATACAAGACACCTAAGGCATATGTCTTCCAGATAAAAGCCAAGTCCCCTGATTAAAGGGTCAAAGCAGAGTGCTGACAGTAGGAAGACAAAGCAAGCTGTTACTGAGCTCTGTGGAGGGATGGGAGCAGAGATTTCAGAGCAAGACAGTGAAAAGCTGAGAAAAGATGCATTTTATCCAGGCGGAGATACCACTGTTGAAAGGACTGCACAAGATGCAAAAAAAAGTACCTGCTGTTCATGCAAACTGGAAAGAATTCCCCTGCAAGGACCCAGACAGGAGCAGCAGGGAGTGGTGTGTGAAGGAGACCTGGAAGGGACAGAGGCTGCAGTGTGCTCCTGCAGCAGGTCCTGCACTGGTGGCCTTCACCACACCCCTTGCCCTGCCTGTCCCACCATCACCTCCCTCTTTCTCCTCACACGCCCTCTGGGCTAGCTGTGGGGACCTTGGCCTCACCAGCACACAGGATTGGGGCTGCCCCAGGAAAAGGCACTGACCTTTACTGAGTGGCTCCAGGTCCTCAGGCAGGACCAGCACCAGCACTGGGATGTAAGAGCAAATAGTCACCACCATTTGTCCCTCTCTTGTCTATATTGCCCATCCCTTCAGGTTTTTTGCCAATTCACATCTCCTCTGGGGAGAGCAAGGCAGCCCTCCTTGCCTCTCAGAAAAGAAAGCCGAACTTTCCCTGCAGGAGAAATTTCCAACCCCAGCACCAGGCATGCTCTGGCTCCATTCCTGGGGACAGGCTCGTGGTGCCCTGTGGAAGAGACTTTGCTTCAGGATCCCTGAAGCAAAAATTAATTAATGAGTGTTTGCACTGCACTTTAAAGGTGTGAAGAGCCATATAGATGCTGCTAAGTATCATTGTTAATTATGATTAGGTGTAATACTGTAATATATAAATATTGCACAGTAAATAGCATGAAGAGCATGAGAGGATTTCTCAGTAGTCATGGACATTCTGTCTTTATATCTGGAGACACATCTACCCACTGGACACAAACCTGGTCTGGGAATTTGGAGGGTGCAAGCAGTGGGAGGAGAATAGTCAAAAAGCTATTTTTGGTGGTAGACTGAATGTGTGGATTTTTTTGTAAGGAATGGGGAGAACATAGAACACAGTGGCATTTTAATAAAAAATATTGGAAAAAATTACTATAGAATGAGCATAACTTCTTCAGTCTATTTTAATGAAAATAAAACCTCACCAGCAGCAATGTTTTTGCCTAGATGTGTTTTGACCAAAGGCAGGTTTTGGTGCTGAGCACTGGAAGGGGTGACTGTAGCCTAGGGACTGCCCCTGGGGTGATCCAAAGAGCCACTTAGAACTTTTCCTTCCCTGTTACAGGAGCTTTGGTGGTTGCTGGAGGAGTTTCAGCTGCACCCCATGATGTCTGTGCCCAATGTTCAGGTCTCTATCTGGGTAGGCAGATAACACCTGTCCTCAGTTCTGCAGATTTTTCTGTGAGCATTGGCATCTCGTGCGTCCACTCTCTGGTCTCCCAAAAAGACCAAGGTGGACAAAAACTGCCCTCCACACTGCCTCTGTGCTCAGACTGAGCAAATGGGCTGTAAATCCGAGGGTTAAGCTCTTGAGCCAACACACCTGACAGACTTGCAATTTTAAGTGAAATTCTGTTAAACTTGAACACCTGAGTATCCCTGAGCCTGGGGCCCTAATTTCTCAGATTCTCACTTTTCTCACCTGTAAGACTGAGGGCAATAATTCCATTTATGAAACAGGTGGAGATGTATGGCCAAAGGGCCTGAAGACAAGGAGAGTTAACTTTTATTAAGTGGATTCTGAAGGCCAGCAGAACCGCTGAGATTGCTAGGTCTTGTCCACATACCCTTCCTCTGCACACTCTTTGTACCAATCCTGCAGCCTCTGTTTTAGTGCTGGTGTGTTGTTATTCTGTGCCTAAACCCACCCCTGAGACCTCCATCTTCCTCCCCCAGTGCCACCCCAGAGAACAGATCTGGTACCTGGTGCCTTTGATACAATGCTTGCTGTGAGGATGAATTTGTTAATATTTGCTAAAGGCTGTAATTTGATGGCTGAGGGGCAGGTATGTTAATCAGGGGCATGTGAATGCTATTGAAACCCTAATTTGCCAGAAAGAAAGGAGAAGGAGTGAGTAGAGCAGGGAATTAGCACATGATAAATCTACTTAATATACAGAAAGAGAAACTTATAGGGAGTGAGCTGCTCTGCTTCCTCTCCTTTCTGTCATTCATGCCTTATTAATAATGCTTGTGATGTTAATTTTCATCTCACACAAATGACAAATAAAAAGGCCTGATTTATATTGTTCTTGAAATACAAAGATTCATACACAGCCTTGGAGAGAAACTCTGATCACTCATTCCCCCCGGTAAACATAAATATTCAATAATTAATATTGAATTTTCGGAAGGCTGATCTGTTCTCTTGATCTCTACAGCAGCCTGTTGACCCTGTCATGTGTTCAGGCAGCATGAGATTGAAAATTGAACCTCATCTGTATCTGCATACACTAAACGAGTCTCAGGTAAAAGCTGCTGTATTAACTGTCTCTGACTTGCCACCACTGTGTTACTGCCTTGCTGAAGAAGTAGCACCTTGATTACACCTTTCATGCAAAGCTTTGGAAATTGTTATCCTGTATTTGCTTAAGGGAGTCCTTGATATGCCCCATTCCAGCTTGCAGAGAGAGCTCTGCTGCACAACAGATGGCAGGAGAGCCGGGTTTTCCCAGGATGTGCCCACTCCTACCCCAAGAGTCCTTTGAGGTGCACTGCAACCCTCTATCATAAATTTTCTTCTATACCCTGCGTTGATCCGTGCTTCCTCCAACCCTCTACGGAGAACCCAAGCACCCTCATGAGGGAAGGAAATGCCTTGAAGAAGGAAGAGAAGAAGCAAGCAGTCCTGCAGGGAATTTGGACCTGGCTCCTTCCTTGGTGCTGGTGCATAGAGACCAGTAGGAAAGAGAGCAGGGAGTTGGAATTTTTGGCTCGTAACTACTGTTTCTTTCATCCGTGAGGACAGCGGTAAGGAAAAGCCTGCCCATAAATTCTCCCAGCTCAGGACAGCTCATTGCTTCTGTAATTGCAATTTTTTGCAGCTTTTAGACAGCACAGACCATTCCTGACAGCAGGGTACCAGCTCTTCTTGAGGCTGAGTCCACAGAGGACCATCTCTGTCAACTCACCAAAGAACCACCATCACAGAAACCTCTCATGACCTGTTGTGTCATCTCTGAGAAGAGTCTTCAGCACTCACTCTTTTCTAGACCATCACTGCCAAAAGAGTCACAGAGGAGGAACACAGAAAAATCAAGAGAAGGAATAACTTCCAATGCATGTTATTTTGTAAATGAGCATTAAAACAAAAAGTAACCCAAAACCACAAAACCCAAACAACTCCAAGAACACCCCTAGCACAACAAAATTCCTCTTTGGACTCCCTTGTGGTTTAATCAGAATTTCTTCCTACTTGCTTGACCTCTCACAACACCCCTGAACTATAAATAAATTTGTGATAGTTATGACACGAGCCAGGCTGCCAAAGCAGGCGTGGAAAGTGGATGGAGATTCTATGAATTATCTCTACCATTTTAAGTGTTACCTTTCTTCCCAGCAACCAAGACAAGAGAAAGAAGAGAGAAAAGCAGTTGAAAAATATCTTCTCATTTTGCACTTTCAAAATCATTCCCCTTTTTTAAAAAAAATGCTTTTAAATGCATAGGTGGAGTTTTTGCCCATAAATAAATGGCTCTTTTGCACAATAAACATGTAAATTGGGCTATCAAGCATTTCAAATACACTGTGTTCCCTTTTGGGTATCATAAATATCAGAGTGTAACCCCTGCCTGTCAGTTTCTGTTTCATAGTCAAGACATGGGAAGAATCATTCTCACAAAAATACCTTACTCCCTGGAAATGGCTTGTTGTAGGTTACTAATCAATCCCTTAGGAGTCTGTAGGCAGACCCTTTCTTGCTATAAATTTGTGGCACTCCACTGAAGTCAATGGGGATTATATAAATCGAGGGTCTGACTCTGTGTGTATGTCTCCCACTCCCTCACGCATGGCATGCTTTAATCAGCTGAAGTAGAGAGCTTGCTGTACAACCTATTTGAGGGAGGAGAAAAAAAAATAACATTAGAGAAGTGATCTTCTTTATCTAGGGCATGGATTTTCTGTTTGATGCTTGGGCTTGTGGTGATGGCTGGGAAAAACCTTGTCTGTGAGTGTTTCCAGGTCCCTGTTTGCAGGTGACTGAGAAGAGCACTATCCTTTTAAATATTCTAAACAATTTTTCGGGGGTTTCTTGTTTATGAAGTGCACTCCTGCCAGTGGAAGCATTACTTGTCTGAGGCTGCGCTCTTGAGTTCTGTTTGCTGACCCATTACTGCATCAAAAAAGGAGAGATTGAATTTAGCTCCAATAAAATTGCATTAAGTTTCCAATAGACATCTTTTATTTCCAATTGGATGTGGCATCTCCCTTTGAAAAAGAACCAAGTGCAGTGTTTCTAACAAAAACCTCTAGAGGTCTTATCTGTGACCTTCTCTTCAGAACTTTTAGCAAAGTCCTGTTGGATTTGGTACTTACTTTGTTAGAAAATATACCTTTGAACTAATATTGATAAATATTTCTGACTTGACAACACTTGAAAACTTACTTTTGCAATGTAGTTAAACTCATAGGACTGTCTAGGACACTCCAAGGTGATCTCTTTTTGTAGAGTAAGAAGATGATGTACTGTAGAGTGGGGTATTTTTTCTCTATTTCCATAAATATCTATAGAAAAGAGGGAAATTTTGAACACCATCTTGCTTTTGGCTAGACATGAACCACATGTCTTCATGGGTATTTGCTACTCAGCACTCAATAATTTTTTCAGACAGCAAAGATCAGGTGTTTGGTTTTTAAACTGTTCATTCTGTGTATCCACTACTTCCACTGGGTGACTGGCTCCTATCTGATTAAAAGAATACTCCAAACAGGAAAATAATAGAATGCTGCATTGTGCTTTATTGAATGCTGAATATTATTAGTTCACCCTGGCACAAATTTGGAAACATTCTGGGCATTGTGTTTGGTTGTTTTGTTGGTTCGTTGTTTTTGGTTTTTTTTTTGAATGCCCAAAGTCCTAGCTCTACTCATTTACAAAGAACAAGCAAAGCAATTTCACAAAATACCAGGAATCAAATTCAAGCTGTTTTGTTTACACTCATTTACCAAATCTGTTTCATTCTCTGACTAGCTCTCTTTGTAGCTAGAGTTTATCAACATTTTTCAAACGCCAACATTTCAATGAAACAGATTTGTTTGGGGGGAGGAAGAGGAAATGTTCACTTCATTCCAAAAAAAGAAGACTACTCATGAGTCAAATTGTTCAATTTGATTTTAAAAAAGCCCTATTTTCAATTATCATTCCACATATCTTGCAATTTTCTCATCTGAATTAGAAAGTTTTCAAGATATTTCCAAAAGACCCCAAAAAAAGTTGCTATGAGAACTGAAAATTTACCTTGTTTCTGGCCGAGACTGAAGTTTCTGAGTATCCCTAAGTAAGACAAGTACTGCATTTCCCTTCACATCTCTGGCGCTTCAAGGCTTAATAATTATAAATTATGAAATTATCTAGAACTGCAAGTGTACATAGAAACCCAGAGGGCTTTAGAGAAACAATACAGAGGAAACTAGAGCTAAGGGGGACTAAATCAATATATGTTCTTGTCACTGCTTAGAAGGTGATACATGTCACGTTATTGGTTTCACCTCTTCTCCTGACCTGTTTCCCTCCTGATTGCAGTCCCTGATATACATACTGAGAGCAATCTGTGGCACAGACTTGTCTATAATTTCCCATTCTTCCTCAAAACAGAAAACCCAAATGATTGTGCATGGGCTTCAATGAAGTGGTGCCTGAGTTAGGGCTGTGCTTACAGCAGAACTGAGCCTGACATTTACGGCTGGGATTGCTGATCTCTAACATTACTGATTACTTAATATCAAATGTTTTGTGTCTGAAATAAGTTTCCTGGTAGTTTGACTTAACAAGTACGGTTTGTACAGCCCACATACTTTTAAAATAATTATTTTCCTCCCACAGCTATTAGTGAAAGCTGTGACATCTTCCCCTTCTTCGCAGTGATATGTCATCTCTGCTTCAGCACCAGATGGTCCAGGAAAATGAGCAGGAGAAATAAGCGTATCTATTTTCCCCTTCCTTAACATGGCAAGAAAATAAATGTGAAATAAAGAAAGTGTTACCTGTGCTGGGATAAAACCTGTGGATGTGATGGCTCTCTCTGTCAATTTCCTCCTTTGCTCTTTCCTCGTTTGCCCCCTCCAACAGCGCAGTCACAGCTGGTAATTGGACATTATGGATGGACTGGTCCTTCCCTCAGACCATCCTCCTGGAGCTTCAGGTGCAGGAAACACCTCAGCCAGCTTTTGTCATCAAAACCTGTTGCCCACCATGTATCATACCTGACCCATCTCATAATTAAGGCTCTCTGTTGGGATGAGGAGAATTAACATTGTTTTCTGACTCTGCTATGAGGACCTCCAATGACCTTAAATGTTGTTCATGCTTCGTGTTCTCAGTTTGTGAGAGGAGAGAGTAACTTTTGCTTTTTCTCCTGCATGTTTAGGGACAGGTCTTCTCTGGGGTTCCAGAGTCAGGCAATCAGAGTAGGCATGCACTCCCAAGTCTGGAAAGGTGGTTCTTACACTCACACCTGTGAAGTAAAACTCAGAGTAAAACCTGAACTGACTATGATGGAGAAAAATACTATCTATACACGTGTAGAGGCAACTGACACTATAGTTTGGAAGACCATGATACGAGAATCATTGCCCCACCAACAGATTCCCAGGCCACAGTGCCATGCCTTAGATTTGACTGGAAACTGAAGATGGCAGTAAGTGCCAGCAAATATATTCTGATTACTGGATTAATAAGAGAGGACCTTTTATTGACCCTCAGGGCCTTGCCTTGCTCAGCGCTGCTGGACAAGTGTTCTCCAGGCTGGTGTTCAAGCTGTCTAGGAGGGTTCAAAGCCCTGGTGTCCCTTCTTGTGATGTTCCCTAGCCAGTATTACCTTAATTCAGTCTCAGTGTTCAGAGACAAGGGAGAAAGAGGAGTCAAGGATGGCCTTTCCAGCTCTCCTGCAGCCAGAATTCCTCACACACCTTAAGCCTTAAGGCTGTTTCACACACATCGGCCCAACAAGTTCTTCACAGAGTCACAAAATGGGTGGGGTTAGAAGGGACCACAGTGGGTCATCTAGTCCAACATCCCTGCCCAGTCAGGCTCTTCCCAGAGCCCACTGCACAGGATTGCAACCAGACAGTTCTACAATACCTCCAGTGAGAGAGATCCACAACCACTCTGGGCGATCTGCTCCAGTGCACAGTCACCAGCACAGGGAAGAAGCTCTTCACTCAGGCTGGAGCAAGAACAAAGGGAAGGTAATTTAGACATTAGCTCTAGTTAGCATGTAGAGCTTCATCCTCCCTTTTATTTTGAGCTAGAGCTGCTAAACCAGCTTGAAATTCAAACTGTCCTACCTCTGCTGCCTTAAACTGCAATGTCAGGGAAGCAGTCCATGCAAGGGACAGACCTTTTACACTGGAGGTACGTTCTCCCTCCCCTAGTGGAGGATCCAGTCTCACAGTTCAATCTGCTTGCATGGGAGGAAATAGCATTCATGAGGGTGTGAGCATGGAATTCAGCTGTGAAATGTCTGTCCCCTTGTTTTATTCTGCTGTCTGCTCATCAAAGTGTTTGTTAATCTTCAAATTCCCTTCAACTTCTGCTCCAGCGAATACAGGTTTCAGTTTCCTAATACACGTTTCTTGTCCTTTTTCTTGAAAACCCTGTCATTTATCAGATAATAGAAACAGTATGACTGAGATCTAGCACAACCCAATAAGGATATAAAATATTCTGGATGAGCATCTTATGAAAAAAAGGTCTTGAACTTCCCTCAACAATAGCTTGACAAAAACAGGAATAAAGAGTACCTTTGCAAGATTGGGTCTTAAGTATTTTGTGGCCCAAATTAAAGCTGTTTATCTCTTCTTGTGGGCATGCATCAGAAATGGTTTGAGCAGTCACCCATAGTTTTTATTCTTGGCAAAATGCCATGCTTCCATTTTCTTTTCATTACTGGCTTACAATAAATTGCACTCATGTCCCAAAAGCAGAAGTCTCTCCAGTCCATTATCATTCCCTAGGGTCATTCTTTCAAATGTAGTTAATCTTGGATCTCTCTTGCCTCTGAGGCATCTCTTTTTTAGACCCTTTTCCATTTGGACTGACTAAAGTTCTAAAAGGTTAAATGACTTGGCCAGGGTCATATAGTGAGTCTGTGGCTGGGCAAGAGAGAGAGATCCTGCACATGACAATAACCAGCCAAGCCCCCAAGCCCCAAGCCCTCAAGCAGTACAGAAGGATTTTATAGGCAAACCAGCTCAGAAAATTGCAGACTCTTAAACAGTTGAGTTTATAATGGAAATACTACGAGAAACCTGACTGTAGCAGTGGAATAGTAGTAATGCATTACTTATTCCATTAATGGCTATGTTCTTAATAGAAACAGGTTCATTACATGGTAAGAAGCAAAGTTTGCATTAAATAGAAACATCATTTGGTGTTTTATTGATTAAAAGGAGATTAGATTTCCATGATGTTCTTTAGCAAATAGGATGCCTCGGAGGAAATGTATATATTTATATTATAAGCAGGAGGGTTTTATTACAGCATAATGGAAAGAAAATGTATCTCATAATGGTAGTTTATATCACACAAGGGATCTGATAACTAAAAGTTTAACTCCTAACCTTGCAGTGAAGTCCAGAAATCTGTATTCATGTATTAGTGCAAAACTAACGTTTTCCATTTGAAAAGTCTATTGTTCCATGCTGCAGGTGACATCGAGGTTAGACCCTCGCTTCTCAACCAGAAGATCAAATCAAACCTGTCCCTGTGGACTACATGGTGAGGGCAAATTATTACACTGAAATATCAGCATCAGCAGAAACATAATCATCTCCAGTCAGCGAATACATGGCACACCCTTGTTTCACTTCTCCCTGGATCCTTAATGGTATAAATATCAGCAATGCTAATTACCCACCAATGATTTCATTGCTCTCTTTCAGACACATGTGGCTGTGAAGGCATGCTAGTTCTCAGCTTCAGGACTGTGGGTGATGGGCTGAAATTCAGCTGTCTGAGAGCCACTATTCCATCTGCCCCACTGTTGCAGCGGAGTTGATCCTGGTATCCCAAAATCATCACAGAAATTTTTTTTAGCAGACCAGAAAATTTTCTTAGACCAGAATCACATCAGCTCAAATTGGAGAACATCCTGATGGAGGCCAGGGTGGGCTAAGCCACCTTACAGACTGCTCTGACTTACACCTTGAACCATCCACCGAGTGCTCAGATACATATTCCCCAAGGACTGCCCTGGACCCAGGCTGATGGACTTAAAAACTAAATCTTCAAAACACTGTGTGGATCCCTGGTGCTGATGTGAGTGTGAGGTATGTGTAGGCTGCCTTACAAACAAGCACCTCCATGCCCCAGAGTGTATTTCCAGTTCAAGAAAGGAAGAAACATGACAGGTGAGCACATTTGCAGGGGTGGATGAGATGTTACTGAGTGCCCCAAAGTGGATGGGTTGTTTCAAATACTCCCTCAGTGTGCAGCCTCTCTGAGACAATGTCCCTGTAGCAGATGTTGCCATTCATGGATCTATGGCTTGAAAAGAAACCCATCATATTTCTATCTGCCATCCATCAAGTCAGTCGAGAGTTAATTGAAAGGCTCCCATTAACATCAATGGGGCCAGACTTTTCTCCTAAATAATTCTGAGGAGTTCAATTAATGTTAATGGACACCTAATGCCAGTAACTAACAATCTCCCTTTAACAACCTAATTATTTCTTGACAGATGTTGGACTAGTAAATAATCTAGTGGTCTTTGGTGGTAGCTGTAAGACAGCTTTGGAAAAATGCCTCTGAAGGCAAAGTAAAAATGGTTTTCCACCAACCACCCTGCAGATGGTCAGAATTTACAACTTGGCTGTGTTTTGATGACCTTTTTTGCCTTTTTTTTTTTTTTTTACTATGGCTGAAATATGTATGACAGGAAGGAAATACTGTAAATGCAGCTTGGTTAGCTTTACCGTTCTGCCAGGGCACAAGATTATAGTTCCTAAGTGCTTACTGGCAAGTATGACCTGATCATCTGTAGTCTAAATTTCTGTAAAATAAAAGACCTATTTCTAAATATCTGTAAAATGGGGTTGGGGACTCCTGTGCCTGACTATGAGCTTTACCCAGGGAGTAGCAACAGCTCCAACCACCCTTTCACCAAGTGCTGCATGTAAGGATGCAGGTATTCAGAGATACAGCAGGTCAGGGTTTCCACATGGGTGGAAGGGATGAAGTGGGAAGATTGACCATTTTAGAGGTCTCACAAAGTTTTTTTTACTGAATATGACAACTGCCTCTGGCTTTCTAATAGCCAAACACAAAAAAGACAATGTCAGAAGAGTAAAAACCAGAGAGACCTATGGAAATTAGTCTACTACACCCACTGCCCTCTAAGGCCCAAGTCCCTGTTGTGCTGTCCTTTTGTGCTGCAAACAAGGGTTCCCAAAAGATAGCTCACGTTTGTCACAGGATGTAATCCAGCTGGTCTGTAGGTAATGATGATAGCAATGGGGGCATGGAATAAATCAACAACAGCTTAGGAAACACTGCAGCACTTCTAGATGAAAAATGGCAAATTTCTGAAGAATTTGTGGAATATCTAAATTTCTGTTGAAAAAATCAAAACTCTTCTGTAAGTGAGGATAGGGAGGCATAATTAGAGTTGAAAATTAATGTGATTCCCCTCATTTTAACCAAAGAGTCACTGAGTTTGCCCCTGTTACTCACCCAGGCTGTGAGATCAGTGCAGCATTCAGCCTTCCTTTGCATCTGCCGGCCTTTCATGTGCAACCTGTGTGAAAACCTCCTTCACTCACAGAAGCCTTTTTCACCATTTTCAGAGGCCAGATCTAGAAAAGACTGTTTCTGTAAGCATGTCCACCTCCTGCCTGGCAGCCTGCCTGGTGCTTCCTGGCACCAGCTTTGCCTCCCAGGCAAACAACAAAGCTCTCAATACTTATTGTTTTTATAGGAATGAGGCATAACGATGGTATTTATACAGTCCAGAATGTGTCTGATTCAGATCAAACTGTGTGAGGACCATTTCTACGGATAGGGTTTCCTTTTGGATGGTACTGAAAGTCTTTCTCAGTGTGTTTAATGGTGCTAGACCTGGACAGGAAAAAGGTAAATTTGATACATCTGTGAATTCTGTGTGTTCAAGAGCCTGCTGGGGAAATGCCAAATAATTTCCCAACACAGTCCCACCTGAAGATAAATACTAGGGTGTTTGTTACAGAGTGTGCTTGAAGGCACCAATCCCATATTTCAGGGAATTTGCCTGGCCTGAGTGTTGGCATGATGGTCAGGGCAGAGACAGAGGTGGGCACTGAAGGTGCCACAAATGGCTTCTTTTACAGCCAGGGTAGAGAAAATGGGTGTGATTATCTGCCCCTGAAGCTGTGTGGTTTAGGATGAGCTGAACTGCACAGCACAAGTGTCTGCTTCTCTGCAGAGTCAGGTTGCTCAGTGCAAGCCCTGGATCAGCTGAATCTCTCCCCCCAGGCTTTGGACGTGGATATCTCAGAGGGCCGTTAAGTGGTCACTGGAGCAAGCAGTGTTAGCCCAGGCCAAAGATGATCAACTACAGTTTGCTGCTCACTTCCTTGAGAACTGTGATCCCATACTGACCTGAGATGATTCCTGTGAGTTTATTCTTTCATTTGTTGATATCTGTTCTTCGGAAGCTTGGTAATAATGTGCTACTTTTGCTCCCTGAGTTTTAAGGCAGCATCAAGTGTGACTTATTTCTGTGTAAGGCATTGCTGAGAGCTGGGACACTGTGTGGATGAGGAATTTTGGATGGGATTGGTTGAGATGCAGAGAAGTAAAAAACACAATTGTTAAAGACATAATGCTTACATCTTTGCTTATAAATAAAATAGGTCAAGGCCTGTGCTCTGATGCTAGAGCCACTGGCATCTCCCAGCTCATGTCCATGCATCTGAACTCTCTTACACTCATAATTAGACTAAAAAGTGCCCCAGACTATACTAAATGATCTAAAGGTTTTGGGTTTTTTTGATAGATCAGATGTGGATGCTGATCATAGGATTCATATGTGGGAACGAAGAAAACATGGAGATTTGTTCTGTGAAAGTCAGGAGGAGGCAATAGAAGGCAGGAAGGCTGTACCTCTCTTGTCAAACAAGGGAGGCTTTGCATCATTAGTGGCAGAGGAGGGACAGAAGGTCTTGTGAGGTTTTAGGCACGATGTTTTCTGCTTGTCCAGGCTTATGGCCCTGGGTGAACCTGCCACTGCTTTATCCAGACTTTTCTCAACAGTCACGAGCACTGGAGACTCCTCCAGGTGACAATTTTGTGGTTCTGCAAGAGTGCAGGACTTCATGGAGCTGAAATAATGTGCCAATCTACATCTGTGAAGCTTCACATCAGGCCACTCGCTGATAGTTTGAAGAACATAATTTTATGGTCATGTTTATTGCTCTGTGTGGCTGTAAATGCGGATTAGTCCATTTCCAAAATAAGAAAAACACTTAAGATGGTAACCAGACATTAAAGAAGAGTATGGGGGCACCTGGAACTTGTCAGCACTGAAAAAAGTAAGGAAAGATTGTTTGAAGAAGTGAGATTTAAAGACAGATTTGGATGTGTGAAGATTGAGGCCCAGATTCTCAACTGTTCCCAGCTGCTCTTGAAATACAACACAGCAATAAAATTAGGATTTGAAGCTCTGGGTGGCACAGAACTGGCAGATCCCTGAGGGTTTTTATTCCATTCACTTCAGGAATTAAAATTAGGAAATCCTGCTTGTTGGAACTGTTTCTTAGCATCTCAGTTATAAGTCAGAGAAACTCTACTTCTGATGGGTTTGAGTTGTAGCTGAAGTAACTCAAAGTCATTTATAACCCTCTCTGGTCATCTACTGGAAGTATTTCAATGAATATCAGAAGAATGTGGCCCAGGAAACATCCTCTCAAAGAAGGCTGGATTCTGGAACAAAAGAAAAACAAGAATGGGAAAATGTAGTGATAGAACCAAGAAGACAGAAATACCTATGGAACAGAGTGGAAAAGGGAAAGATGAGGTCAGACACATCACAGAAAGAACAAACTGTATATTCCCTGTCCCCTTGCAGCATCTGCGAGCTAACACATTCTCTCTCTCCTTTTCTCACTTTCATTTTCTGCACAACTCAAAGATGAAACTGCTCGTGGCTTTATTTTTGGCTTTTCAATATCTGTGTCCATATGAATTTTGCTCATCTGTATATCTCAAATAAATGAGATATGAAATGTAATTAAGCAAGTAAATTAAATTACTGTGATTTGTGTCATCCTTGTTCCTTGCCTCAAGTCCATCTCTCACATGTTTCCACGACTTATTGTTTCTGAGGGGAAGTAGATTGAAGGCCTAAAAAGAATAATGTGTTGAAGTTAGCATGGCTCTGATCGGGTCCTTGATTTAGTCTCGTTGTACTTCAACAACATTAAAAGGTCAAGATCTATCCCCTCACACCTCTTGAACAGTGGCTATTTCCTGGGCTATGTTTACTTAGGAAGGGAAGCAAGTGAGGAAAGATGAAGGTACATGGTGCATCTACACATAGTGCTGCAACACAAGCTCTCACAGTTCATCCCGGTGCTGTAACCACCAGGTGAATGATCAGGTGGAGTGTATAAAGTGGAAGAATGCTGACCTGGGTCAAGAGACCCTGTGGGTTTTGAAGTGAGGAAAAAGAGCCTTGTGTGAATTTTGCATTTTTATCACACTCTAAGTAGCTTGGGTAGAAATTTTCCCTTTCATTTTCCCCCAGTACTTGGAGCTGGTGAGATAATTGCTTTGTATTTTGTATTCTCCTTTCTTTTTGTGCTTGTTTTCTTTGTGGAAATGCATATTGCAAATGTCAAGAGCCTCCTGTTCCCGTATCTATTTCATCTCAACATCATGCACTTCTTTGGGATGACAGATTATTTGTCTAAGTGTTGTAACACTACAGTGTTATGAAAACATGAACCCATAGACCAGATCTGCTTTCCAGGCTTCTTCTTTAAAGTGACTCTTTGGTTCATGGCCCCTTGTGCCCACCTCCAATGGCACTGTTTTCTGTCTTATCATTGGGGTTTATCATGCACTGACCCCCGTGGGGAAATGATGGCGAGAAGAGGCTCTACCAGCCCAGGACAGCAGCCAGTGGCCACCACCAGGTATCGGAGGGGACAGCTGAAGAGCCCTGTGACAGCCAGAGGATGACTTTTCCCCTACCATGTTCACAACTCAATTTCCTGGTTTAGACATTGCCAAGTGCCCTGACAGGTTTGTCCTCCCCTTCTGCTGCAGTCAATTCCAAATTCTGTGCCTTAATTAAGTCTATGACACATCTGGATAGTCAGAGATCTTTTTAAATGGCTTTTCCCTTTTCTGCATCCTTTCGAGCTCTCAGATTTGGTCAAGATGCCATTGTTTCCTTGGTGCAGCACACCGCTGCTGAGTTACACATGCTGCCAAGTACCATCCTCCTGCAGAACTCTGAATTTATCCTGTGAGCTATGTGATATCTGTTAAAGGTTGCATGGTCCTTGCTGACCTGCTCCTATTAAGAGAATAGTGTTATCTTAACCTAGACTGCCCAAAAGAGGAATGTAGGAGCTGTTCCTGGTTCTAAACCTCCTCCTACTCCAAAAGCTGATTTTTTTATCTTTTACAGCCCCGTTTTCCTGTTCTTTGGAGCTTGTTTTCTTCATTCCAGATGCTTTGGATGAGACCACATGAGCACCAAGGTGAATGGCTTGACCTTGCAGAGGAAGGTGCAACATGTCCTGGGGTTTTTCTCCTACTTCTGCCCCTGACCACCATGGACATTTATTTCAATGATCTAGCTTGCCTTTGGCTTATGAGATGTGGTTTTCCCTTTGGTCCTGCCTGCTCTCAGTGCTCCTGGCCCAGGGGCAGAGACAGGCTTGAAGGTGCTGGAGAAGAGGACTGTTTGCTTGGCTTTAGCCACTTCTGGTAGTGGTAACCCAATGCACTACTGCCTGTGACAAGCTCATTAACCACTCTGCTTATTGGCTCTTACCTCCTCCGGAAGTGGAGAGGAGGAACTGGATAATGGCCACCATGAACACAGCCTGGGCAGTGGAGAGGGACTGACTTGCATGATTAGAGAAAGATGCACTTGTTCAAGTTGTTTGCAAGATATGAGCAATGTCAGAACAGAGAGAAGACTCTTCCCAGGAGTATGAGCACAGTGTTCTGGAGAAAACATGAGCAGAAGCATTCAAAACCCTGTGCAGGCAACCCTACCCTCTCCTTCACCATCCTGCAACAGCAATGAAACCCAGAGAACTTACCCTGGGATCTCTTGGTTGGTGCTCATGGTCTTTGCCCATGTGGTACATGTGTAACTGTGGTTTAATGATGAAAAAGAATTCAGAGCTCTTCTCTTCTTGGAAACACAGCCAGCAAAACTCCTTCTCAAAGGAAAACAGGACCAAGAGCCACAGTACTGGCTCCCTCAGAATTCTGAGAGGCATTGGTGCAAGTCACCCCTTTGCAGCCTTTTCAGTGGACACAACAGCAGTGAGAAGAACCAGTCAAGTCCCCTGACACTGGGGTTTTCCAATCTTGCCAAGGACACAGGAGTCCATTCTCTTCTCATCCCAGCTGCCTGTTACAAGGACTATTGACTGAGGTGGGTCTGTGGTGTTACCCCATACCAGAGGGATCTGCAGGTGGGCTTTCCATGCCAAAGGAGCACAGCAGGCCTTTTGGGCCATGCTGCCACCTCTACAGCAATTTCCCTCCTTCAGCTAAATACAACAGGACTGCCAGGCTTTTTGCACATGAAGCAACGAGCAGAGTAGAACTTTATGACTACAGAGCCAAATCTTGTCTAGGTTCTTGGGTGCTTCCCTGTAAGGAATATCTGGAGGATATTCATTTACACTGCTACCGGGGAAGGCCCTACAATCCCCTGTTCAAGGACTATGCCTTGCACCAGTCAGCGCTAATGGCTAGGTGGGTTCTGCTCTCTGGGACAATCCCAGTAAAGACCTGAACACAGCCTCAGTTCAGCACCATTGCCAAACTGGAACCACTGGACTGAAAAGTCATAATACTGGAATGGGCTGAATGCAGGACTCACCACAGAGATCTTTTAAGAGAGAACATAATGTGCACAAACCTGGTCCAGGGAACTTTGACTCCCAGTGGTCTGAGCAGGTTTGATAGCACACATAGTCTGGCCCAGACACTTTACTGGAAAAGTGTGTCAGAGCAGCAAACTCCAGCTTGGCTTGCTTTGTGAGGATGTGGATGCCTTTAAATCATGTGCTTTGCAGGTCTCTCCTCTCTGCATATCTCTGCTCACGGTATATGGGAGGAGTGGGTCCATTCATGAGCCTTCATTAATTGCAGATGGCAGTACTGTTAAGGGAGTGGTAGATTTTGGTTTCTGGGGAGAAGCTTTGCCTTGCTTTCACCTTCACACCACGTCAATTTATCCCAACGTTCTCCTGATACCCCCCCTCCACTCTGCCTCATTAAAATCGTTGCACAATAATTGTAAATTTTACAGCGCTCAAATTAGATTATTTCCCTTGACACAGAAACAAACAGACTGCTAGGAAATGACCATTTCAGATTACTGGAAGGGTCGCACAACGCTGCCGAGCCCAGGCCAATTGCTGTTCTCGACTGCACATGTGCAATCCCAGGGATATCATTTAGGGCTGTGCACATGAAGAGGGAGCGTGCATCGCGCCCCAACATGCATAAATAGCCACGGACCCATCCTGTGTACTGCTGTCATCAAGTCCAGACCACTGTGCTCATAAACCAAACACAGTAAATTTAATTAAAGGATGATCCCACAATGCTAATCAGATACATGTGCAGATTCCAACCGTGGGATCAGGCCCAGAGCTCTTGAGGGCTGAGACACATCCACTGCTGTGGACTTGTTTAATAATTTTGGGACTGATGAACCACAGGATTGGGCTTTGGGTTGTTTTGCTGATGAACCAAAGCACATCCCAAAAAATGCACCCAGAGGTTTTTCTTCCTTTTCCACGATGCCCTGTGGCTGGCAGCAGCAACAAGCAGAGCTCCCTCCACCATGCAGGCAGGCAGGTTGCCCAGAGCAGTGCCAGGAACAGGCTGCTTTGATCCAGCCACCAGGCTATGCCTGCTGTGAATTTAGCTCAGACCAGCTCTGGATTCACCAGGCCACACAGCAGTGAGGCTCTGTTCAGCTTCCAGCAGCTGCCCACATTTCAAAGGGAATATCAACCTGGCATTGAACCTGATAGATGCTGTACAGGGACAACACTGTCATGGCCATGCTGTACCCTGAAGCCTGTAGGCACTTGGGTCTTGGCTCAGAAATTCTGAAAATAAGAGCAAGCGAATAAATTTTACCATTATTGGCTGTTCATCATCATCTTCACAGGAACTGTGGCAGCAGGAAGGCATCATTTGCTTGTGCATGGAGACCACAGGATAATTTGCATGGGTTAGAAAGTGTAGGAGAGGCTTGCATGGCTTTTACCCATGCTGGGTTCAGGCTAAAACCTCTGTGCTGAGAGCCTTGGCTGAAGCCCATGCTCTGTCTCCTCTTATCCCTGTGATCTGCTCTTTGGTGGAGGAGGAAAGGCGTTCAGCCTGCTTTATACGGCACCTTTCCTCCTCTGACAAGAGAATGAAAGGCCCTGCCCCGAGTCTCTGTTGTGCAAACAGGAACGGGAAACCCCAATTCCCACGAGCTGTTCTCCGCAAAGCTGCCTTCGGCTGCTGCGAGGAGGAATCCAAGCTAATGATAGCAGTTATTCCAACAATGTTAATGATTTGTAGAAAGATGAATTAAGCAAAGAGAGAGAGCTGCACAAGTCTATTATTACCCTGTGCCTAACTCTATTAAAAAGAGCTGAGCTGTTCATCCATTTATGAGCCATTGACAGGGAGGCATATATCTCCATGAAAAAGGTCAGATCGCTCCAAAATGGTCATGGGCACATTTCTTTTGAAGGAGGAGCTCTCTGTGACAGAAAGTCTGTGTTTGGCAAAGGGTTTCCAGATGCAAGGCTGTCTGAAGGACTTCTTTCCTACCTGCTGCATGCACAAGGACTTACCTTCAGCTTTTGAGGTGCTGATAAAGAAACCAAATTTGCACATGGCAAAGGCTACAGCCCTCTGGCAGAGGAAGACTCTTCAGTTCTGGGGCAGGGACAGGGGCAGGTGAGCCTTGAGGAAAGTTTAGTGTTTTGGATGAGTGTCATTCCTCTGCCCCACTCCAGTCTAACCCATGGGACTTTCCCTGACTATCTGTCTTGAAGTATTTTAGGAAGCTGTCATTGTGGTATTGAAGCGCCACTTGTTTAGTGCAGTTGGGATGAGACAGAGCTGAAGTTCTCTATTGATCTGCAGAAGAAAAATAGCCTCAGCAGCAGGGGGGATAGCACAGTCTGCCTGGGAGGAGGTGGGGATGCTGAGAACCCGGCTCCTCACCCCTGTCGATGCACACACACCAGAGAGGACCTGGGCAGAGGGCAAGACATATTTGAAAGAGGAATTACTGTGCTCTGAGTCTGTTTTTGTGCAGCTCTTGGTAGCACCAAGAGCAGATTAGCTGTCACCACCTCAGTATGGATGCACTAGGACCTGTAAGCCCTGCTCTGCCACTCCCCCTCAGCCATCAAGCCTCTCTGGTGGTGGCAAAGTCTACTGTTGTTCAATTCACTATGAAGTCAAGTGACAATGGCTCTTACCTTCCCAGTGAGCAAAACAAGACTCAGCTGGAAATGATGACTTAGAAATAAAGCTTCATATCTCCTTCTGCCTAACAACCTGATGTCTAGTGTTGTTCTCTTCCCCAGAGCAGTTTAATGATGAAGGCAAAACCCGGCCAGGCTGCAGATTCGGCTGGTTCATACACGGGAAGAGGTGAAACTCCTGCAAAGTGTGATGTGTTTTGCAGGATCTACTCCTGTGTCTCCCTGCCAGCTCCAAAGAGGTTCAGGAGTGGATATGTGTATGCCTGAATTTTTTGTCATGTCTTGGTTTCAGAAAGTTGTGTCACTTTTGTTATGTCGGGGCATGGTGTATCACCCCTGATGCCATGACATTATGTGCTGACATCTAAGGAAATAAGATGGAAGCAGGGTTTCAGCTGTCAGTGCAGCTTAATATTTGCACTATGGTCATGTCTAGACAGCTGAAGTGAGACAAGGCTCTGCAAGAATGGCAGCACAGCAAAAACAAGGTAAGAAGTAGACCATTGCCTGATGTGCTTTAAACTGAACATGAAAGGAAGGCATCAGAGAAAGGAAATATCATGTCTGTGCTTTCCATGGCAGCCTGGGCCACAGAGAAAATATGTCACTGATCAAGAGCACAAGAACCCTCAGCAGGGGAGTGGGATGGACCCCGCTTCGCCTGATCCTCCTTCCACACTCCATTAGATCTGTTCATCCCTGCCTGCCATTAAAAACAGAGGCTGTGCCAAAAAGGAACTCCAACACTGCACCTACCCTCCAAACCTTTAGAAGCAGTCTGTGCCATGTGCTGTCTAGGCAAGGCACACAGTCCTGAATATTTCCTGATATTTCCTCTTACTGATAATGATATGCAATGCAAGATAAGCCCCTGATGAAGATCAAGTGTTTTTTGTGACATGCAATCCAATTTGCCCACCCCCTGCTGCCAGCCAGCGCCACGCCATTGCAGCTACTTCACGCAAGACAGGAAAGATGCTTGTGAAGCTCCTTTCAAGGGACATTGCTTCCAAACCAAACCCAGCATGTAGGTTATGGAAGGTCGTTCCCTGAGACCAGTGATGGGTGAACAGGTTTGTGTAAAATAAAAGATACTCCCAAGTGTCTGGGGATGTTCTGACCTTTTTCTCCAGGTTTGGAAAAACTCTATTCAAAATCTGCATGCAAAGTCTGTTGATAGCCAATTTTTTGTAGGGTTTTTCTGGATGGATGGGAAGGGCATATCTCTCCATTGTGTTAGCTCCATTGTGTTCACTTCACAGGCTTGAAAAAGTCGTGTTAAAACCTAGCACAGCTGTGGGGAAGAGCCTAGGTTATATCCTTTAAGTCCAGATCTTATCGTGGCTTTTCAGCTCTCATCAATTACCGCAATTCAGACGAATGTCTTTTTTGCTAATTCAAACCAAATGACCCTAGAAGACATTCAATTGACATCCTAAATAACACATGTTGTCTGTCCATTACTCAGGCAGATGGCTGTAGTTCCCCAAAATCGATGTCCCTCTGCCCCAATGATACTAAAGGACTCAATTCTACCTCCACACATTTCCGAGTCTCCTGACTGAAATCACTGTGATAGATCTCTGGAGACAACAGTGAAGGTTATGTTAATGAAGATAGAAGGGTTTAAGCAGAGCTGCTTGGTGCTTTTGGTATCCAGCCCTATTTCCCCCGGTTTTGTGAGCAGAAGTTCATAAAGCAATTACAGCAAAGCAACAGGTTAAGCAAAGCAACAGGTTCCCAGTTTGAGCGAAGAGTTTGCTGTGGCCTGAGAAGGCCTTTGTAAAAAAAAAAAAAAGAATCTGAAAACTTCTTGGACAAGTGGAAGTCCTTAAGGAAGAAAAGGAGGGCTATAAGCAATATAGTGGATAGAAGGACCATTATTTTCTTTCAGAACAGATTATAGATAAGAACCAACAGGCACCAAGCAAAATTGATTTCTGTAGCAATTAAACATACTCACCTTTGAGGAGTTTGTTACAGCCTCAGAAAAGAGGAGATAAATGCTTCGGAAAGCTGCAGAAGATGTAGCAGAGCATTGTGCTCCACAGCCAAGCAATTTGGTTGTCTCCTTTGAGTTTCACAGGATGAGGAGATGATGTAGCTGAGTATGTGGCAGAGCTGGAGGGGCTAATTGAATGTTGTTTGATTAGCAACCTCCTGAGGGATCTGCTGTGAGACAGATGGAATTTCATCATTATGAGTGCCATAAACCATTGCTGATTGCTGGTGGAGAAGAACTTCACCTGGCCCAGAACAGCGCTGTCGGCAGCAGCAGTGGGGGAAACTGAAAGGCTGAAAAGATGGGTATTTATAAATACCCAAATCAACTGTGCTGACCAACCATAAAATGGAAAAACTCAGTGAAAGAGCAGCTTGTTGTGTAGCAAAATTTGCATGTGAGCTAGCCCAGAGTCATTTATGCCTCAAGATGGGACGTGCAGACAAAAAAAGCAATGGCAGCTTTCAAAAACAGCCTCTGAAATCCACTTTTTCATCCAGAGGTAAAGGAAGGGAGCAGGGGGAGGGTTTTATTTTGAGAAGGAGGAATGTGCAAGAGATGGCTGCTTTCTAAAAGGCAGTGATGGACTTTATGGCATAAATGTAGAGTTGACCTGCCTGTCAGTTCCCACAGAAGCACATGCAACACCCATCAATGAATTTATATCCCAAAGGGCAAAAGAGGTCAACCCACTGCGGAGTGCCACACTGATTTGTGGACTTGCTTTGGAGGACTCTTTCTGGTGAGAGACTCCTGGTTTGTTTCTCTAAAACACAAATGCAGAGATAAAATACGGATTCATCCTAAATACCCAGGCCAAACCCCAAACCTGTCAGATAGTGTTTGAGAGAATTAAAAGGGAAATGTCAAATAGACCCTGTAGATATACTATTTCTCCATGAAAACATATGCAGGTGCATATAAAGGGTTAGGACATCTAGAAAGGAGACTAACAGGGATTTATGGAGAGGATGGGTTCATGCTGAAATAGCTGCTGGTAGGGTTAGCTCCCCATGCCCTTGGAGGGAGGATTGAAGAGGGATGGTGAAGGAAGGCATCATTCACAGCTGTTCTTATCTGTCTGGATTGCACTCTGAGCTCCTGTGCTTGAATCAGGGGGGAAAAAAAAAGTTTCCTCTGCAGCAACTGAGCACGAAGCCACATGGAATCACGTCTCTGGAGGAAAAGAACATCCCATCCCTCGGACACGGGCTGTCAGGGCAGGACAAGGGGCTGGAAAGCTTAGTGGAGTGGGTGCACAGCAGCAATCTCTGCAGACAGGGATAAATGAACAGTGAGGATCTGAGGATTGCCAGGAGAAAAAAATAGGTAATGAGAAGCGTCAGAGAGCATCAAAGATCAAATGAAACCTCACTGCAAGGGAGCCTGGGTTTTACAGCAAGAGTAGAGGTGGCCTCAAGTGTGAGAGAAGTTATTTCAGCAACTGGGGGCAGCATGACTTCACAGCCAAGTATCTGCTCTCTTCTAAAACTAGAAGTGTTGTAAGATCCAAAGTGTAGTACCTGGAGTACCTGGTGGGCAGGGAGGGAGAGGATTTACCTTATGGCTGTTCTCTTGTGGCCTTTAAATAGGCCAGCCACCACAGAGGCAACTAACTTATGAAACATAGTTCAAAAAAACTATTATGATAGCTGCTCTCAAATACTTAAATTCCTTTAGAGTCATCACATGAAAACCTGAGGTGACTTGGTACCAGGGGAAAAAGCCAGAGAGGATCATGAGAAATCTAAAAAGCCACGAGGTCATGGCAAGTGCTTTCCATTTGGAATGTCTTAAAGATCTTCAGTGCCACATCCTGTGACATTTTGATACACAATGTGAAGGCTACTGGAGGGTGGACAGATGGCCTCATCTTCAGGTCAGTGACTAGGGCAGAAAAGACTAAATTAGCTGATAAAAGAAAGCTAAGTTGTTGTGTTGTGAATAAAATATCTTCATCACTGTCTAAATGGGAAGTACTTCATTTTTCTGGCAGATCACAGCCTACCGAAAGGATTCTTCCATGAAAAAAAGGCAAGCTGCCCAGAAAACGTAAATAGTCTATAAGGTGAAGGATAATGTAGACAGCCTCCCTACACCAGCCACTGGTATTGCAGAGATGGAGTCCTCAAAAAAGAGAGGGGATCTCCTTCCCCAGTACAGGGATGGGTAGCTTGGACACAACAAATATCTCATGTACAGTGCAACTGTTGTACAGCCACTCAGAGACCAAGAATTATATCAAATGCATTGAGTATTTTTTGTGTAAAATATTTTCAAAGGGACATTTTCAAAGGTGATGAGGACCTTCTGAGAAGTCCATCAGGGTGGTTTCTTGCAGGAACCCTCTCTTGCTGCCCCTCCCCAGCTTCACTGGTATGCTCAAGGAATGTAGGATTGATGTCTTGTGATCTAAAAATTTGTGCTGTGGGACATATACACCCGCAGAACAAGGGTGTTCATGGTGACCCCACTGGCCTCCACTGCTGTGCCGTGGGAAGGAGAGGACACAGGTGGCATGGGGAACAGGTATGAAATAAGTGACATGAAAGAGCCTCTGGTTTTTAAGGCAGTGCATATGAACTCTAGTTAATCACCTTGGTTGTTAATGAAATGAGGGGATAGATGTCACAGAAGTGTTAATATCTTAACCAGGGTGCTATGGAATGCAACACCCTCATAGTCTTTTTTCTGCAGCTCTGTGATAAATAAGGCAGCAGGTTCCCACCTGCAGTGCTGTGAGCAGTGTTTGGTTTTCTTCAACCAAACAGTCTCTTTGCTCAAGGAAACTTTTTTTCCCCCCACCTTGGTTGAAGCCCTGAGGAGCTTGATCCTTTTGGGGTAAACATGTTTCTCAGCTATATGAAGTTATTTCCTTTTACCCATTTTCCTTTGTGTCAAGGAGAGCATATGAGAAAAGCTGGGCTAGTCTGGCAGAGTTTTTTCTGCTCCCTGGAGGCACATCAGTCGGTGCAGCAGCCCTGGGGAAGTGTTTGCGATTGCGTGGGTGCCAGATACGTGCCTTAACCCGATCAGCCCACATTTGGAGCCTACAAGTGCTCTTAGAGAAGGATACAAGGACCCGTGAAGAGAAAAGCTGAGCTGATCTGCTGATGGAGATGGGGAGCGAAGTGCAGTCTCTTCTTTCTTCTATCCCCATATCCTCACCAGCTCGTACCGCAGAGCAGAGAGGTCAGGAAGGCCACGCAGTGTTCGAGCCCAAAAGAAACCCCACACTGAACTAGTTTGTGTCTGCAGTAAGGAAATAAATAAATAAGCCCCTGTCGCAGTCGGAGCGCGCAGCGAGGTGCGCGCTGTGCGTGGGACCACAGCCTCCCTGCCAGCACCTCTCAAAACTGAGCACAAAAGAGCACGGTTTGGCTTAGCAGCTGCTTTTTGGAGCCGTCTCTGGCTGTCATTTTTGGGAGCGGATGGGGGCAGGGAAATTGGGTTGGGTGGCAGATGGCGTTAAACAGGAAAGGAGGCAGTTTGTTTGCAAACACGGCGAGGTGTCGTTCCATTATTGCCCGGCGCTCTTGACAAAAAAAAAAAAAAAAAAAAAAAAAAAAAAAAAATCCGTGTGGGAGCTTTCCTGCCAGCTACCGCAGCCCCGCAAAGGCTGCGCGGCAGATGAATCAACGCCAACCCGGGGGCAGCTCCCTGCCCCACGAGTCCCCGGTGCGAGAGCGACGAGCAGGGCCAAGGCGGCGGCGGAGCCTCGCTGCCAGGCACCGACGAGGCCGGCGGCGCCCCGCTTTTCAAGGCTAGCGCGGGGCACTGGCAGCCCACCTCCAGCCAGCCTGCGTCTCCAGGCTGTTCGTTTCTCCCCCTCACGGCGCTCGGGGATGGGTGTCTGCAGGGAGAGGGGAGCGCAGACGCTCGGGGAGGCGGCGGGCCCGTCTCGCCGCGCCCACGCGGCGGGATGGCGGCGTGTGGGGCCGGCGCTGCCTTGGCCCGGCTGCCGTGGCGGGGAGCAGCGCTTGGGAGGGTGTCACAGCCCGCCAGCGGGGGCACGGAGAGGGGCAGCCTCCTCTCTGCAGTGCCGCAGGTGCCTTCCAGCAGGGAGCCCGTCTGACAGAGACCCCTCCTGCATGGCGAGCATCCTGAACCCTCAGCATCTCTCCGGGCATGCGGCTGTGAAGCCCCTGCGCCTTTTGCACATCTGGGTGTAGCTCCCGCGGAGCAAGGCGCAGAGCCGCAGGAGTTTGGCGTGTTTAGGAAGGTCACTTTTGGTCAGCTAAGTTCGCTGATGGTGGGGTTGGGAGTGGAGTCAGGGATTTCAGCCGCCCCTATAAGGCCCCGGGTCGCACTCAGCCTGGCAGGGTTTGGAGAGGCCGTCCCTGGTGCCAAGTGTGGGCAGCACAAGGGATCCAGCAGTGCCCTGCTTGAGGCTGGTACCGGGGACATCTCCCTGCCTGCCGGCCCACGGCGAGGTGAGGGCTGGGGAGGCAATAAATACTCTGCTAATCCTGGGGCTGCAGGCAAAGCTGCCTCCGTGGGCACTGAAGGGGTTAAGCACTGAGGAAGAGATGGCTGCTTTTATGACCATCCCCCTAAGCCACCGCAGCCCCTCTTCTTTCTTTCATTTTTCTGAAAACATGGTGTTTTAGGACACTGCTGCTTGTGCATTCCCTTTCCTCTCCTGCCGGGAGAGCCAGGATTGATGACTCAGAAATTGCTAAAAACATCATGCTCAGCACTGCCACAATCAGGATCCTGGCTTAAAAATCATAAGATTTCTACCAAACAGAAATCAATTCTTCTCCCCGTCCTCTAGTGTTTTTGACATGGAGGTCATGCGTCAGTCCTCAGCTCTGAGGAATGCATGATTTTATTTGGTTCGTTTTTTAATGGAAAATAGGAGTTCCCGTCTTGTCTCTGGGAGGGCTTCAGCACAGTACCAAGTTGTGTGCCTGTCCCATGAAAAATGGGAGTGCTGCCCACATTCAAGTGTAGGAAACACCAGGAAGGACAAATGCAAACACCCAATTCTGCACCATTAGCTTCTATATGAATATTAATGGCCAAGGCACCACTGCAGTGAGTCAAGATCCGGGGAGGCAGATTGTCTCCAGATCCTGTGACCACTTGCCAACAGGAAAAATGAGTGAACTTTCACTGGCTGTTTTTCAGGGCTGGATATTGTACTTTAACGAACAATCAGAAGGCAACTGGCTGGAAAATAACTGGACCTTTAACAGCCTTGGTGCTTAATTTACCATGTACTTTTTCTTACATTCTCCTTCTCATTGCTGATATTATATCAGCATGACCGCCTCCCTGACATCGTTTTTATTCAGATACTGCTGTTCCATCTCGCCTCTGCTCCTCACTCTGCTTCCCTGGGCCGTTTCACCAGGTCTGCCTCGCCTGTCAGAACAACCCATCACTGTCTCCTCAACCACAGCCCGTTAGGAAAGGCTGCACCCTAGAAACCTCCATCTCCATGGTTCAAATGCCATCGTCTCCACCGGATTCAGGGCTGCTTTCAGGGGTGCTGAGCCCACCCTGCTGGTGAAGGGGGCCGTGTGTGGCAGCTCTTTGGACAGAGTCATTTAAATCCGGGATTTATGTGCTCTCCACGCTTTAATTGCATCAAGGAATCTCTCACTCTGGCAGTGTGTAATCTCTCGGCATTTCACATGCTCTGCCCGCGCGGTGCCAGAAGATGAATGGCCCATTCAGGTGGGGAGTGCTTCACATCCAGATACGCTGACTTACAATGCTGATAGACTGGAGCAAGAGATGAAGGATAGAGGCAGGGACGGGGAACTTGTTGTGCCTCCCAAACCTCATGGATTCAAAAATAAAATACCCTCTGTTTGTCTGTAAGTGATGGCATTTTCACTGCCTGGCTTTCTCCTCGCATCTTCCAGCAGATCTCCTCCCTGTTTGCTAGTCTCTAAACAATCTGCTAAGCATATCTTTGCCCTCAGGGTTTGCAGGGTGGTGCTACAGAGCCAGCCTTGGTAGAACAGGCTATTGAGGAAACCTGAAAGCTCTCTTTAGAATATCTATGTGAGTACTGTTACTGTTTGGCACTGAATCTGTCACCTGAAATGACTGAGATTTTCTTAATGGTGCATGCACATTTGGCTGGCTCCTTTTCTCTGCTCTCCTTGAAATACTTTTGTTATTAAATACTGTGGGGCCGAAGTCCTATATTTAATTTTTTGGCATTGTAACAATTAGGAAGAGACAGCACCATACCATCAGACAGAGTGGGAGGAAAGAGGTGACTTTATCTTCATCAGAGGAACTAACATTAAACAATTGGCCCAAGGTCATACAGAAAATCTGTATCATCAGATCAGGGAACAAACCCAGGTCTTTTTTCAGAGTTTTGATTATAGGACAAGTTTTATCATCCCAATCTGCTATATTTTCACACTGAAATATATTACTTACCTCTAGAATGGGCAAAACTTGCTTACAAAGGATATTTGCAATGTGTTCCCATCCAGTCAGAGGATCCACTGTGGATAAGTTCCAACACTCTTCTGTAATATGTGTATTTGCACTGAAGCATTTGGAATAGATGAAGGAGTTAATCTATATTGAGATGTGGTACAGCACATGCAAGAACAGTCATATCAGACAAGTTTATGTAAATAAATAGATAAATAGAAGCACGAGTCAGAAGTTGGCTGATCTAAAATCTCAATGCTTATAAATCAGCAAATGTGAAGGTTCATCCAAGGAAGGAGTAGAAGGGAATGTGTCTCACTGAAACTGAAATGTTCTGTTTATTACAACCACCCAGATGATAGCTAGTAAATCTTATTTGCTTGCCTAATAAACATTAAGTTACTTGTGCAGAAGAGGAGCAGCTCTGGCAGAATTTGAGGCTTAGCTCAGAGCAATCCTCACTCTGGCTGGAACTGGTTAAGAATTCTCCTGCACAACTACTCTTTGGTGATTGAATCTCTCCATAATTTTCAGTCTGGAGGCTTTCTGTCAGGCTCATATGAAAATTCTTGGAATTTTGGAAACATTTCTGAGAGAGGATAATCAGTTTTGGCCCACATCTCTTCTTGGAGTGCAAGGTCAGGGAAGAGCACAGGGGTAGGATGGAAAGGGAGGGGTGGTCTTTGCGTTTCATTTGCAGTCTCATGAAGCACTTACAGCTTGAAAAAGTGATGGAATTACACATATACTTGAAAGTCAGGAAGAGAGAGGCCTGTCTGCCATAACCCAGGTGTGGTCCAGGGGAGGGTGTGTGCATTCAGCTTTCAAAATTGCAAAGGACTCTGCCCTCTAACCTACCAGCTGAAGTTTGTTACCAATATTAATTTTCCGGGTTGAAGTTTCCTGGCCATATCCCTCTGCATGTACATGAACTGCCTTGGATATGTTGATCAAATATAGCTTAAATGATATCTTTTCTTCTGAAAACATGAAGAGGGATATGAAAATCTGAAATTTTTTTTTGACAGAGGAATCACCGTTGTAAATGTTGTCCTGCATTTGAATAAGACCAGCAAATAGCTGCCTTTAAAAGGGGGGATGGAACTTTGAAATGGATACAAGAGTAAATTTGCTTGTTTATCATTGCAGAGAGTAACATGACGAGCTGCTGTCTACTTTAATTTCCACTAATTTGGCAAGTTACTGGAGTAACTCTAGGCTCAGATTTTTGGAAGATCTTGGAGGCTTTTAAGCGTATCCGAAAATCTGGCTCTTATTTTAGGTGTCTAAATGGGAATCAAACACTTGTAAACCAATCCAGCCCAGTTGTGGGTGCTGAGCACTTAGAAATATGGCCTTCAGTTGTTGAGAAAATCTGGCTACTAACATATTTTAAGACTGAGAAAAACATGGCTGGAACATCAGGCCAAAGGAAACAATTTGTCTTGTAATGACAGGGTTGAGGAGTAGATGATATTCTTTTAAATATGTACAGTACCTAGGTCTGGATGATCTCTGCTTCCAACTAGATGAGGATATAAAGACACTGGTAATGAGATTCATTACAGCAGCTTTCTAATCTCTTTCGCTACAAAATACATCACATTTGGAATTTAACCGTGTGTGCAGCACACCAGGTGGCCAAGCTGCTTTTACTGGGAGAAAATAAAGAAGCTGAAATGCACTGCTATGTAGTGCTCTCAATGCCTAATAATGTCATAGAGGAAGAAGTATGCTCCTGCTCTCTGTTGCTGATGACTGCCGAGTGAAGCACATGTTATACAAAGTCACATATGCTGGAGAATAACGCTGCTGTGGGAGCCCTTAGCTCACTGGTATGTGACACTGCAATGTGATTAGGAAAGAAATTACATACTGGCAAAGAGCTTCCCCCCATTTTGAGAGTGAGAGAGAAGAATCACCCCCTTGGAAATGTTATATCTGAGTGAATTTACTTTTCCATGGGCTGATATTCTTCTAAGGAAGAAGGATGTTCCAGCTACTGCTCAGCAGAAAGGACTTTTTCTTTTTTTTTTTTTTTTTACTTTATTGGCCCGAGGTGGTTATGGGGCTGTGGAACAAATTTCACCTTGGGTGAAGCAGACAGCATTTCTCCAGTTACAGGGGAAATTCAGTCCGAGGTTTGTGTTGTGCTGAATTTGAATATGGAGACTTAAAAATAGGGCTTCTAGTTCACATCTGAGTCTCTGAGGTGTTCGTGCAAATGGTGGAGGTGTGTTGACATGGCAACTCCCTAAATCTAGCCCTGAATGCTGTAAGCTTAGCTCCTGGCCTACCAGGACTCAGAACTCTTCTGATTGAAAGACTAAGTCAAGGCTTTCTGTCTGCTGAGGGTGATGCTTTAGCATGTAGGTGAAGTTGACCTACACGGTTTTTTTCTCCTAATCACATAAAATCACTCAGAAATTTTGCATTTTAATTTAGTAAGACCTGACCTGGGCTACTCACCTGTGGTATGTGGTCATGATAAAACTGTGGCAAACTCCATTTCCCCCTTTTGCTTCCTGAGCCTCTCATGATGCAGAATTCCTTTACCTTTCTCTTTCCCCCATCTTTTTTTGATTTTGATTGGAAGCTGTGTACGGGCAGTGTCGCACAGTGCAAGAATTAAACCCAATTCCCAGCTGTTTACCATGGCTCAGATTCACTCTTCACCATGGGCTGGGATCCAGTTGCAGGACAGATGCTTTACAGTTTTGTTTATTGGATTTTCTACACAAAGGGTTGTGCTCCACATTGACTGGGAGCAGGTGGCTCGTAGAAAGGAAAAAAAAAAAAACCACACCATGTTTTTGTAATTTTTTTGACTGTCTACGGATTCTTGTGACATGCTGATTGCAGCTGGATGTGCAAGAAGGCAGGGCTGGGAGTAACCATGAGACTGCCATCCCATCACTCACACAAAAACACTGATGCTCTAGGACTTTTGTTTTTTCCAGGGCTTGGTGTTGCTCATGCCATGGCCCACAGGCAACCTTGGCCAGCTCATTTCCCTTTCCCTTCTCCCACAAGTTGTTATTCTTTGGGAAAGCTGTGGATTGTGTGGGTGACTCTGGAAGTCTACCATGTGAGACCCCAAAAATGCTGGAGAAGCACCACAGGGTGACCAAAGTGCACCCAACCCTCACCATGGACCTGTGTACATGCCTGTGTCCAGCTGTGTAGCAGGTCTTGCCACGTACAGGACACTTGCCTGTCACTGCACGGGGGAAAATGTCACTTTGGTGACAGTTATGTTGGATATTTCCTCAGCCTGTCTTCACTGCTGTCATGGACGTTGCTTGGAATGGATTGAGAAATGAAGCTATAGAAATATGTAGGAAAATTGGCTCACTTGAAGAAATAGAAGGAAACTGAATGGACCACTGAAGTCCTCTCAAGGTTGCCCCCAAATGGACCTGAGCAGTGCCTGTGCCCCCTTCCTAATCTTCTTTTTCCTTCAACATGTGAGCAGACATGAGCCCCCTGTGTGGGCAAAATTTAGGTGTATCCTCATCCTTGCTGGATCATAGCAGTCATATAAAGGTATGGGCAAGAAATTCCCTTTATGGGACTGAGGGATACCTGCATGTGGTGTGTGTGAAATCCCACATCCCCGGAGACTCCAAAGGAAAAAGAATAGCAGCAAAAAATAAACTAGATTAGGTGGCAATCCATGGAATGTCTTCTGCATAGAGTTTTAGGGTGAAATTCAGGGGGGATATTGGGGAGCTCTCAAAAAATAAACCATTTAGAAGGCTTGGGAGCCATTGCTGTCAGCACATGACAGCGGTGGGTTTGGATCTGGATTGCTCTTGATCTACTGGGAGGTGTCCCTGACCATGGCAGGGGGAGTTGAAACTGAGTGATCTTTAAGGTCCCTTCCAACCCAAACATTGCTACAATTCTTTAACTCTCAGTTTATGCAGCTAAAGGATGGGATGAGGTGCATGGTCCCAGTAGCATGAAGAGCAGACAAAGAGCCAGGATCCTCTTATTCATAGCTGTGATGATCAGTTTGTGAGCAATCCCAATGTCAGCAAAGGTTTATAAACTAGCTGAGCTAATTAAGTGTGAGAAGGTGCACATTTGGGAAAGATCAGCATCTATTAGTGGCGAAGTCACAAACAGGAAAAGAAGCTGACTTTCTGAGACTGCTCACAGCCAGCAGGTTGCCTGTCTCTGGGCATGACTGAAGAACTTCTGTGGAAATTTAGGAACTAAGGATAAAAAATACTTCACTTTAATATACAAGGAGGTTAACAGGAGCCTACTGAAACCCTTTAAATTGGCAAATAGCCCCGTGGAGCCTGGGACATGTTAAATAATTGTCCTGGTAACTCAATGCACAGCTAGGCTGGAAGGGTTCGCCTCTGTCTTGTGAATTCCTTTAATAGCAAACACTGTACAAAGCTCAGTAAACAACCAGATCAAATCTTGGTGGAGAGGCACTAGGAAGGCAGCTCCACAGAAGCATCTCTGGAGCAGTCCTGTGTAGAGAGGAGAAAATCACACAGAGATGCAGCCTGGAGCTGATGTCTGCTCTGGAATGATTTACTGGCAGCATGGGGTGAAGTGTTTTGGGCAGGGCAGGTGCTTTTTATTCAGTGTTTTGAAGCAGGAATTAGAAAACTTTTCCAAGGGCTGAATCAGTCTTTCAGACTTGTTTGATGGACCAGAAACGAACGTCAGTCCCTATTAATGCCAAGAAACATTGTGTTCATGAGCTGTATGAAATGGAATTGTGGCTTGTGGAAAGGCCACAAGTATTCCATTCCCATGCCTGAGTACATGGGATTCAGTGCAACAAATCTCTTTCCTAAGCCTTCCTCACTATCTGTTACTTCTCTGTGTTGGGGAAATCTCAGTGTCTCTAGATCCTCAAGTGAACTCAAAGTACGTCCCCCCTGAAGCACCATTATGTCTCCGTGCTGGTGGAAGTTTGGAAGCCTCCAGGCTCCAAAATTCATGGCAGGAATTTACAACTCGATGCCCATAGGTGGGATGACTGGGCCAGTCAGCTTGGTCCCAGCTGAGTGGCAGGGATTAGAAGCTGTGGTAGGATGAGACCAGACAGAGGCAGCTTGGAGCTGCCCATAGGGAGCAGCTGAGCATCCCTGTCTCCTGGTGAATCCCAGTCCAGGCCTGGTGGGTGAGGTTTGTGGAGCAGTATGTGGCTCAGGGAGCAGGAAGGCTGTGATGTTACACTGTTGGGTATGTGGGTGGGTGGGCTTTTGAGGGATGTGAAGGATACAGACCATGGTGGGATCTATGGGATCACACATAGGAGGGCACCGTGCCATGCACAGGGCTGTGGGAGGTGGAGAGCAGATAGGGGAGGGCTGGGGGATTGTGTGAATGGGTACGAGTTCACTCACAGACATTGCACTGAGGGCGCTGATTTATCCTGAATAAATATTCCTGTGATGTTACTGTCCTTGAAAAGAAAAAAAAGAAAAAAAAAAAAGGCATCTCTTATTTGGCCAAAATGGAGATCTCTGAGCCTTGTGGACATAACACCTTGTCATGTTTACATGTGAACTGCTGGCTCTCCTCCAGCCTACCTGCACTTTTGCCTAAGCCCTTATGCCAGGCCCCTTATCATGCCACACTGTTTGCAACTTGCTGATGGGTTGTCAAGACAGTGCACGGGAATGTCACTGCACAGTTTGTCACTTGTCATCCGAGTGGAGGAAGGCAGTGGTGACATGCAGGTCTTCTTCCCTGCCTGCCTCTTCCCTGCTCTGCTGCTCATGGCAGCACCACCATGACTACTTCCAGCTCCTCATCACCCCTTGCAGAAGGTGGATAAGACTGGGAGCATCTCCCAGGGGCTCCACGTCTCTCTCCTGGGCTGGAGGATGGAATTCAGCTTTTTCCTACCATGGCACTGCGATTCCCGGCAGTGGGAATCCCAGGACAGTGGCACTGGAGGGTGTCTGGTCCCTGCTGTGGGTGCTAGAGGGCAGACAGCTCACCCAGACCTGCTGTGGATATGGGAGTTGATTTCTTCTGTGAAAAAAGAGGAGAAAAAAAAAATCTTCGTTCACAGTTTTATTCTCTGCCATCATGTCCAAGTGCAAAAACCAGCTAAAAGAAGGAAATACAACTGCTGCCCTCATAGCAGCTCAGTCATTGGGCTTTGTAATGTTAAGGGTTTTTTTTCAGGATGAGGAAGCAGTGAGATGGGCCAGGTACCAAATGGATATGATTTCATCTATTCACCAAAGAATGTCAACAAAATCCTGCTTTTCTAAATGCAGTGGAGGCAATGAACAGGCATCCCCATCTACTTAAAAAGCTCTAAAGTGCAAGCAGCTTGTCTTTTTGTTTCTTCATAAGACACTGTTTTTGCAAGATTTCATTTCAGCAGCATAAATCCATGGCTCAGCATGGCCAAATCCAGGGAATTCCTCCTTTAAGAGTCTTCAGACACAGCTTGAGGTGGGGTGAGCCCATGGGCAGCTTTACACAACGTGGATCAACATGACTTGACCAAAGCCTGGCAGACTTCTTGGCTATGATGGGGTCAAACTTGATGTTCCATCCAAATCCTGTGAGCAAGGAGGACATTGATAGTGAGCTCTGGAAGGTGGAGCAGCAGTGAGGTGTAGGTATTTATAGGAGGAGGAGCAGCAGTCATCAAATCAGTCAGGTTGCTGGTGGGTCTGGTTGTAAACAAGCCATTGTTGAATTGCCATCAAGTCTCAAAGGACAATAGTGTGAGTGAAACACCAGTTTATGGTTGTGGGGGCTTTGAATGGAGTGATCTCTATCCCAGCCTCTAGGAAATGAGGCCGAGGAAGCTGCATGGGGGCTGGATGACCCAGGTTTCAGTTATCCTCCTTGAACCTAGAGTACACACCAAAATATTACACTTAAAAGGTGAAAGAGAACACTTACCATGATTTAAACCACTCTCTTGCCTGCCCTCTAAGTATTTTTAAAACTGAAGGATAATGTCAGGCCTTTGTCTTGCATGAAGAATGAGTTCATTTCCTATTGAAGTATGACTAGCAGAGCCAGCCTGGAAAGCACTGAGCTGTTGGTACAGCAGTGGGTGATTTGTACACTCTGCTGCATGCAGTTTGTCCTCCAAAAATACTGGCTGAGTCTTTAGCTACTTCCCAAATCTTGGTCCTAGGAAAATCACTGGGATCTGTCCTGCATTCAACTGGGTGAAGATTCAGTCTGGGGAACTCTTCTGCCCAGGTCTAGCTCTGCAGAGGGAGTTTGGTTGTCCGAGAGAAGTGAAAGAAGTGTGGTCACTTGTAGGGAAGCCTTCTGGTGCTGCACCTTTCTCTGGAGCTGCTGTTCCTACAGAGGGGATCAAATTCCTATGAAAAACAGGGTGGAGGATTTACACCTGTATTGCTTGAGATACAGGTTTAGCTGGCCTAGTTTATGCACCTAAAAGACAGTTTTATTTGCAAGCTCAGAGAGAGTTTGAGTTTGGAGCAGTTCAGGGCATCCTTTCTAGCTGAGTGAAGAGGGAAAGAGAATTCAGCTCCTCCAAGAAGTGCCCACAGAGTCCTTGCATTGTTTGAACTTGTTTCACCACCAAAAAGAGAAAGCTCTGCTTCAAATGCTTAATTCACAGAAGTCTAAGGAACCTGTGATCAGACCCAAATATCTCAATCAGGTCTTCTATCCTTTTGTCCTAATGGTACATATGTGAGGACAGAGCAGTGTGCTGCTGCAAGAATAATGTCAGCAGGATTTCCTAATCTCCTTGTGTCCTAGCTCCAGGGCAAGACAATGATCTGCATGGGTGATGAGTCAAGGTTTCTGATGCCATCTCCTGTGTTGCCGTGGATTCTGTCAAGTGCAGCTTTAGACCCGCTTGATAGAAGGGTGAGAGGGACCTGTGGATGTTCCTTAACAGAATTTACCTGGGGTAAATCAGTACCTAGAAGATTCTTCAATTTTTATTTTTTTTTTAAGCCTAATTCTGACCATTTGGAAACATTGACTCACTGCATTACTGCAGGTAGAGAGCCTGTCTCTTCACACAGTGTGGCTCAGCTGGTCCTTCGCGGAGCTCTCAGCATCTCTGGTGCGCGCTGGTTGCTGGACCAATGCACTGATGTGAAATTTTCGTCTCCGTAGGATTGTGTAAATGCATCTTTCCTAAGTTACCCCTGAAAATTGAACAGATCCCTGGAATCAACTTGCCTGGACCTAAGAAGACAATGGGATGACAACAGGAAGGATTTGTGGGATGCCTGTTGCGCGTCTCTGGAGTCAGCATCCTCACAATAGGGGGGACAAGATTTGGCTTTGGCTGCAGGAACCTCGAGCTTGACACTGCGTCTCATGGCACCCCAGAGCCACACAATGTAAATGTTTATTGCCTTCTTCCCGAGGGCTGTGCCCTGTGCTTTGAGCCCCACGCCATGCGGTGGGGAGGCCCTCCGGAGAGCAGGGTTACAAAGGAACCAGAGGCCAGATGCGGACGAGGCTCCAGCCCGGAGAAAAGTCCCCGCAGTTTGACTCCGTCGGGGCTGCAGGGCACGGAGAACAAGGGAAAATTGAGTCAACCCCGGGATGCCATCCGGTCTTTAGGGCAGACAAATGCATGTAATCTCGGCCGGGGCTGTAAAGCAGCATTGCTAGGCTGGAGGAGAGGAATGTGCGGCCGGGGAGCCGCGGGAATGGAAGGAGGGGCTGGGGAGGAGAGCGAGAGGAGCGGCGTTCGCTCTCCGTGTCTGTGCACTGGATGCGGAGAGGCGTTCGGAGCCTCCAATAAGCACTTCATTTGTCTTAACTTAATGCCTTTTTTACTCCATCGCTAGCAGAGTGATCCCAATTAAGGCAGCACAGCAGGGCCTCCTGTCTAAACCTCCTAACACCGCCAGTTACGTTATTTGCTACAACCAGCCGGAGTTATGATCGCCAGTGAAAAATAAGCTTCCTATCTGGCAGCTGGCCAGATTCATCCCAGCAAAGCAGCGGAGTAGCAGGGCTAGGAGAGGGAATGCATTGAAATGTAAAGCAGTTAACATTTCTACAATACATGTCAGCATCCACCAAGCAGTGTGGGCAATTAAGTAATGTTACATTGTACACTTCACCTTGGAAGAAAAGCTCATTTTGATAGAACGAAATACCCAAATGCCACAGTCTCTACTGCTGAATTCAAACCTAAAGCAGTGTTTTCCCTTCTATGCACAACGCCTAGCGCAGAAATAAGGAGGGAGAATAAAGCAGCATGATTTTAGACTTAGAAGATAAGTAAAAGTGTGGGCCCTCTGCCAAGTTTCTCACCATTTAGCAGTGCTGAGATGGGATAAAGAGCAGATTTCTGACTGCTTCCCACAGCCACTTTTCTCGTTTTGCAGAGCTGTTTTATATTAGAAAATCGTCGAATATCTTTCATTGCTTCTCTTCCCCCCCCATCCCCTTTCCGATTTAAGGGATTTTCACATCTCCTCCCCCCGGTTTTCTGTGGAAGCAGAAGCTCCTTTAGGGGTCCTGACATCACTCTGCATGGGAGCAGTTTTCTTGTAGGAATGACAGAGCCCTTCAGTGGAGTGAGCCGGGAAATTGGTTGTGGCTGCACATGTCAGTCCTGCTGCACTGCTGTTTTTTTAAGGTAGGGTGTCCCAAAATTTAGTGTGATAGCACTGCTGGAACCCTATGGACAGCCTTGAAACTGGGCAGTGACTTCACTGAAAAATCAAACAATGTATGTGCATCCAGGCCATTAGTCTGAATAGCTGAACTCAAGAGATGAATGGAAATTGCCTGTTGCTTGGGTTCGCCACAAGGAAAAACCTGTCTGTCTTTACACAAACACACACACAAAAAAAAAAAAAGAAAGAGAGAGAGAGACAAAAAAAGATATAAGCAAAAAAATGTAGTCTCTAAATTCCTGTGGGTTCTATTAAAATTCTTCCTCTGTTGCTATGTTATTGGAGAGCCTTTAGCTTTGAGAACTGATTGTCCAGTACTGCTGGCTTGTCTTTTAAAAAACCTGGATGCTGACTGGAACCAGATGAAAAATTTTAGCTGAAATGTCTATTAGGAAACTAATTCTGGGAGATATTCAGCAGACTTTCAGGCTCATTTCTGATAGCCCCAGATGCCAAAATAGTAAAGAGATACTGCACATGCTACAGAGAAATAGAAGGAGAGGAATGGGGAAGGAGAGAGCAAAAATAAAGTGGCGAAAGTGTTAGCAACACTGGGAAGTGGAACATTTTAACCAGGTCTTCTTTTCTCTTTGGTCCAGGAGACTCATGAATGGTACTGTTAGTTTAGTCACTAAACATAATATAATCATTATAATCAATGAATAAAGATCCTAATTGCAGCTATGTGAAGTTTCTGAGAGGTGTTTTGAACTCAAAACCTGTTGTTATTGAAATGTAAATTGGCTTTTTCTGGGGTTTTTCTGATTTTTTTTTTTCTGAACCTCTCTGTTTGGGGGCATTGTATCCTGGTGCTGCATCTTCCTTTGGTGTGATATTTTGGAAATTGGGCTCAGATTCCAAAGGCAGGCTCTGCTCTTAACACTTTGAGGGTGTAGGAGGCTGGCTTTGATAATTTGCATTGGTTCTGCTGAACCTATTTCAGGCTGAAGTTTGATGGTTTACACAAGAAAGTAATCTGAAGAAAGTAACATTTAAAACCTGATTGTTCATGAGCTATGAAAGCCAGGAGGAACTGTGTGTAATGGGAGAACTGGGAATCCCAATTGTGCAGAGTCTCCCTTCTGGTCAGCAGTTTTATGCTTCCAAGAAGTCACTGGTTATTCATACTACACAGGGAATAATTTTTTCAGACATCCCAGAAGAATAAAACTGGGTTTCTCAGGCAGCCAGGACTAAACTACTCTCAACCATGTTGTGTTTAATAGTGGGACACTCAGATTGCAACAGCGAGTCCTCCTAGAAAGTGTCCATGTGACATTAGGGACATCTGAGACTCCACTGAACTGAAATGTCAAACAAAAAATCTCTTTTTGCCATTGCTCCCCTGTGGAGCTGAGCACTTTCATGTTATGGGCATGTGTGCAAATTGTTTTCTGGGCTTTGCCTTACCATTTACCCAGGTAAGAACAAAGAACCTCCTGTTCTTTCTTTGAGGTAGACTTGTGACACAAACAAAAAGTCCAGAGGGTCTAAGACCCTGATCCTGTAAGGGCTTCACCCCCTGAACACATGGACTTAATTGGGACTACCTGAGCCTATTGTTCAGCATGCATGCAAGCCTTTCCCAGGCTGGAGCCTGGATTAGTAACCAGGACAATTAACTGCTAGTGGTGGCTTAGAATGCCAAGAAGCAGGTTTAAAATATTTAGGCTTCCAGGACCTGAATCCAAAGAAAACGGATTCTGTATTTCCATATTCTGAGCTGATGTGCATGACATGGGGTTGCTTTTAATGTTCCTGAAGCATTTTGTTAATCTCTATTCCTTGTATTAACAGGAAAATGAAGGTACTGCCTGTGGTAGCAGCCTGGTTCACCTTCACGGAATGGCTCCAGCAATAGGCCAGGATGATCCATGCTTTTCCTGTGTTGTTTTCTCTTGTGTTTCCTAAATTTCTTACCTATCTCTTTGGCCTTCTAATGACTGTGGTGGTCATATTAGTTTGCTGCAGAATTCACAGACCTTTCTGTCTTTCCTAAAAAGCTTTGAATATAAATCACCCTGTTAATCGAATGCTGCAGTTGTTAATGTGTCCTGCCACACCCAAATCATGAACATTATGACTCTTGTATCTTTGTTCCAGACTTCTCTTTATCCAGTTAATACCCTTTTAATGACTTTTTAATCATCTGAGACTATTAATGATGCAACTCCAAACACCTTCTCCTGCTGTTGTTTCCCATATGGATTCCAAAATGGGACCCATGAGCTTGAATGGTGTGTGACTCTGGAAAATCATTCCTACATCACTGGGAGCTGTTCTGTGTAGGAGTATGGGAGGTGGATCAGGCTGGATGAACTTGTTACTCATATTTTTGGGCCACTCATGACAACAAAGACATTGAGGCGCTGGAGTGAGTCCAGAGAAGGGCAGTGGAGCTGGGGAAGGGTCTGGAGCACAAGTCTGATGAGAAGCAGCTGAGGGAGCTGCAGTTGTTTAGGCTGAAGGAGGCTCAGGGGGGACCTTATCACTCTGCAACTACCTGGAAGGAGGCTGTAGCCAGGTGAGGATCAGCCTCTTCTCCCAAGGAACAAGAAATAAGATGAGAGAGAAGAGCCTCAAGTTATGCAGGGGAGCTTTAAAATGGATATTAGAAAAAATTTCTTTGCGGCAAGGTTGCAACGCATTAGAACAGACTGCTCAGGGAAGTGGTAGAGTCATCATTCCTGGAAGTGTTCAAATAAATGTGGATTTATAAACATGGATGTGGCAGGCTGGGGGACACATAGCTGACCCCTGCAACTGTGGTTTGTGAGGCTTTAGTCCATCCCATTAAAAAGCAATTCACATGCTGTTACTTGGCAAAATTCTTGGTCTGTTGAATAGGACAAATTCATTCTCTGCTTGATTTTGGTGAGTTTTATAGCAGCCCTGGATGTAAGTCCCTGTGCTCAGCTGAGACAACTCTGGGTAAAGCCAGCAGTGGGGAGAGCTGCTCTGTCATTTGCTTAAGGATCACTGCTACAAGCACAAAGCACCATCAGCAAAATGTCCCTAAATGTGAAATCCTATCACATGTTCTGCAGAATGATTACAGAAAATACCCCTGTGTCAGCTGAGACACTGAGTACCCCAGATCCAGTGCCCTGAGCTCCAGTTCCTTGTGTGGTGCCCCGGAGATATTTTAGCCCCAAATAATCCACCATGGCTTCTATGAGCCAGGAGCTCTCCTGTGTACAAAAAGCCTGTGCTCATCTGTGACATGGAGAATAAATACAACCCATGGTTTGAATGCACTATGCAGTCTCTGGGTTTCCTGAGCCTCTGTGAAATTAGGCAAAGCAAAGCTCGGACAGTCCCAGCACACAGTGGTCACTTACCAACAAACTTATATGGCCCTTGGAATGGAAAGTTCCCGAACCCTTTTGTCCCAGTTTCAGCGAGAGGAGAAATGAGGCTTAAAGCCTGCCTTCGCTCTCTGTAAATCTAGTTCTCTTGGCAAGATGGGTAAAATTCATCTCCACTATAAACATCTTCAAATATTTACATACAATAACAATTATGGGCATTTTGATTTAAATGATTAAAACACCAGGCTTGACTAGACACTAATTGCTATTGATTGTTTAATGATATTGTGGAATGGTAATGCAGGCTTCATATTGACAGTCAAAAGCAATTGACCGAAAAGTCATTATCCATTTTTAGCCTTACAAGTAAATTGCCTGAATTTTGATTGAAAAATATTGCACTAAAAGTAGAAGACTTCCTAAAGAAAAGGGATGAAAACTCTAACCTCCATATTATTGAAAGCATTTAAATTACTCTCCTGACCACACAGCGGGAATACAAGAAGAAATGTAACCTTCATTTCCAGAAGGAAGCTTTGACTACAGTCAGTGGTTAGAGCACTAATCTTTTGGTTCTGGGACTGGGATTTAAGTTCCTTTTCTGATTTTTATGTGCAGTATGTTTATGGCCTCATCTCACTCCTATAATTGGCATTCCATTTCATCACAAAACCATTATACATAATTTAGCTGTGTTCTTCATAGGTCAGATCTGAGTGGAAGGTCACATTGGAGCTACCTAAACCATATGCATTCTGAAGATAAACACTTAATCTTGATTTTCATTCTGCTGCCAATTCTTTTTCTTTTCCATTTGGTTTCTTTTCTTTCTTCTTTTTTTTTTTTTTTTAATGGGAAAGGGGGAAGAGTGAATCCTGAAAAATGCTGTATTTTCTCAATAGCAGTATACTTCTAGTGTTCTCTGTGCATGTTGTTATGCATGCAGCTTACAGCATAATATGGAAACCTACTGGGTAAGGAGCTGTTTAAATTCAAAACATTGCCCACAAATTCACTATCTTTCTGATCATGGCCAGTATGGGAACTGTGATGATATTATTTGAGTTAATGTTCCTCGAGATGTGTGTGAATTAAGGCGGAATCAAAGCAGAATCATGGACTCCAGGGTGCCGAGCCTTTGGGAGGATCAGAGCTGGACTGAGCTGAAACAGAACTAATCAGCTCCAAAATAATCACCCTGATGTTGGCCAAGCCCAAATTCTGCATCTCATCTCTCCCACTCAAGTAAATGGTTGTCCAGGTTTCAAATCAGATCCAGTTTCAGGAACCAGATTGATTGCCCCAGAGCAGTGACTTGGGTGGATTTCAGTTCAATGGTGGAATTCTGCCCCATATAAAGTCACAGTTATACACGTGAAACAGGAATGAACCTTGAATTAAAAGAAGGATTTGAGGAGATGAGGGTTTCATTTGACCTGGTAAAATTGAAGGGTGGCCATCAGCTAAATTATCTGAATTTCTATAGATCTTCAAAAATTCCCCACACAGGTGTTTTTCTGGATTTCTCTGCAGAGTGGTCAAAGCAGGGCTGGTTGAATTGCAGTGGTGAGATTGTTGGGCAGAGCCATACCAAAACCCAGCCATGCCTACAGCATGGAGCCTGGCACCCACAGGGGCATATCCTGAGTATTTTTTGGTTTTCTTTGCAGTGGGGTGAGCCATTTCCCTTGCTTAGACTGTCCTGGTCAAATTTTATGGGGAAAACAGAACACTCAGAAGAGAGAAGAACAATTTATGCACTTCAATTGGTTAAGAAAAACATGCCTTTTCTGTACCACTTATTGTGATACTCAGAAATCTCTTCCAAGAAACTGAAAACAGTCACCATTCTGAGAGTACACAGAAATCTCATTTTTTCTCCTTGTTCGAAGCACAAAGCTATTTCATTACAACTCTGAGAGGATGGGCTGCTAAATAGGATGCCTCAATCAATATTAAATCACAACTGCTTCTCAGGCTCTAAGAACAAAAATACACACTTTGATAATGCTGCCGTGACCCCATTATATGACAGGTATAAACCACGGCAACTAATGAGTTGTCACAAAATAATGTGAAAGGAACCAAATAAATTTATAAATAGCAATTTTGTTTTGAAACAATTTGGAATGTATTTTCTTAAATGAAATACTCAAAAATATCTTTCAAATACTGGTCTCCAGGAAATGTGGGAATATTTGCATATGCTATAATTTAGAATGGAAATTAACATTAGAAGGTATTACCTGCCCACCCAGCACAAATCATGACCTTCCAATCTAGGAATGCACTGAGGTTTGCTTCTGTGTAAGGCCAATGTTTTCAAATATTTGTTTTCACTGCCAGACACCTAAATCTAAACAAAATCAACTAAAATTTGCCTGATTTTTATAAGATTATTGAACTTTAAATGGTTACAGAACCTGAGAACAAATTTTATTCATTTTTAAGGCCACAAAACCTTTAGAACAGCTCATGAAAACAAAACTAAAAATCCCATTGTTACTCTACTAGTGGTATATGCAGCTACACATTTTCCTCCTGAAAAAAAATCTTGTTTTGTCTGGGATAACACCATCCATGGAGAATCTTCCTTTTTTTCTTGGTGTTCTGCTAAATTTTTGCATTACTTCACTTTTAGGAAAGGGATATGGGCATTTTTCTGTTCAAAATAAACTGAACCTCTGCATGCTGAATCTAGCAGATAAAATGTCTTTGCTAAAAAAGTCCATTAGGACCTGGTGTTCTCTCACCGTGAAGAAGCTTGATGATGCATAATTACCATTGAGATTGACCAGTTTTCGGCTGAGTTCTGAGAACTTCAGTCCTTTCATGGAACCTGGCAGACACTATTGCCCTGTTTGGGAATTAAAGGGGTGTTCAGGGGCACTGAAGAAGCTGGGAGCCTGGGACTCTGCTCCCTGATCTTTGGTGATAGAAGAGGCAAGCCTCATCTGGGATGACAGCTTCCCTGATGTGTGCAGCTCTTCCCTGACATCACATCCATTCCCTGCGCTGTTCCTGCATGAAGAGCGCACATGAACCAGATGGGCTTCTCCTGTCCATGAGCATTGATATGAGGGTGGAAAGCCACTGGCCAAGCTTCACTGCTTGATGTTTATTATGCTGTTTTGTTGGAATCATAGCTGCTTCATCCTGGGGAAGAATGGAGGTGATATTGCCCAATTGCCCTAAGACACCTAATCCCTGGGTGCCACTACCCAGCAGTAAGGCATCCAGCCAGGAGGAACATGCTGGTCTCTAAGTTGCACTCAGCAGGAGGGACATGGATCCCTTTTGTCAACCTAAATCAGTGCCCAACAATGCTTGGACAATCTCTGCCTTCACTGCTCTCCTGGGGCTGCAGAACAGCCAAGACTGGCAGACTCACAGGGCTGGCCAGAGGGGAAGGAAAAATCTAACTTTAGCCTAACCATAAGAGCTCTGAGCTGGAGGAAATCACAGCTGGGCTCCAGGCCCAGCTTCCTGGCAATCTCATGTCATTTTTCTTAAATCATCGAGGGAGGAACAGTGGAAAGGTCTGTAGCAGGGGCCACAAGGCCAGGTCTTTTCCCTTGACCACCAGTCACTCCTTTCCCCAGTCTTTACCACGTCCTTGGGAAACATCCAAGACTGTGGATGAGAATTTAATTGCTAGAAAAATTAGCCCCACAAACACTGGCAGAGAATCCACCACCCTGTACCACGTCTTTGCTGCAGCCCTGATCACATCTTTGTACCTCTAGCAAAATGAGAAACAGCCATCATGTATTAAATCAAGAATGCCTGGTGATGGTTGGTGACCACACCTGTGCAGCCAGCAAGATTCGAGTGCCCTTGATTTTATTGCCCTTAGACAGCTCCAGGGAAAAACAGTCTTGGTGTATACACAGCCTGTTTGGGACTTTTGAAGAATTTCAAGTGTTTAAGTCTCATTTGATGCAGGATTTGAGCTACCTAGTTGCTTTTGTAAATAACTAAAATCTGTTTCTATGTTTATGCCTTAATATATGGTCTTTTGATAGGATTCACAAGTATTGCTTTGGGACATGAAATAGTTTTGAAATTTCTGTATAGGAGAATGCAATGGTTTTATTTCAAGTCACAGAGGAGATTTTGCTGTTTACTTTAGGACACTCAGTCACCACCTCTGGTCTACCTTGTGCACATTGGAATTAGAGATGAAGAGCTTTATGTGTTTCCTTGAAAGATCTATTTTTTCTTAGGTGATGGGTCCTCTACCTTTAAAAAGTTTCTGTTTGAAACTGTGAAGTTCCAGTTATGTGCAGTGTTGTCTTCTGCATATTCCTTCCATCTATCTTTATGTCTGACCTTTCTGGTGCAAACAAGAGATTTACTAAACTTCTGACAGGTAAAGCACTCTGAAAAAAAAGCATATAGGCAGTTTCTCTACAGCTTTGTTTGTATTACAGGTTGAATATACTGGAATGCAATGCAGATATGAATTACAATCCCTTTTGCTGTGCAATTAGAATAATATAGAAAATACTTTCCACTCTCCTGGCAGTAGCCCTGACCCAGCAAAGCACTTAAATGTAGGATTCCATTCAAAAGGACAGAAATTTTATAGATCAGAGTCAAAAGGTATATCAAAGGGATTTTTTTTGTATGTATCTGACAATATGTATGCATCCATACATATATTTCAGATTAAGTTTTTTTCTTCTTAAATACCTAAAAGAAAATTCTCTATTTTCTGAATATTAAGGTCACATCTAAAAGGAGGCAAATGCTTCTTCGTGTCACAGCATTTGCTTGAGGCATCTGTCTTTTGACAGTACTTCTACTAACCCACATGCAGCACCATGCCAAGGTGGCCATATATGACCCCTGGAGAGGAGCTGGCTGGTGGGATGAGCGGGAAGGAGTTGTTCGTCCATCCATGTAGACATACCCTTAGTCATGCTGAGTGAATCACTTTTTAAAGAAAAAAAATGAATTCCTAGATGAGAACATCCAGTTCTTTGGAACTTATGATAGTATAGTCTGCAGTTAGATCCAAAATTCATGGCTGACTCTTCCCGCCAACAATCCAAGCCAAAATTCTTCACAGGAATAAATATCCTGGAACTCTTGAAGAGTCTGAGATCCAGACCCAACTTCTGCAACTCGCATCCCTCTCCAAGGGATTGTAAGGTATTTTTTAATTGAGTTGTTGTTTTCTTCAAATAACGTAAGGTTTAGAATTTGCCCTTTCACCTCCAGCTCTGTTTTGTCACTCGCAAACAATCCATACTAACATGTCCAGGTCAAGCATCCAAGGTTTACAAACATGGCTTTGCATAACTCTCTCTCTTTCCTTGTCTCAAAAAAAGGGCAAATCTCAAGTGCACTTTACTAACAATCAGAACTTTTATTCCTTTTCAAGTTTTCAGCTAAGAATGAACAATTTAAAATTCTTAGTGCTTGAAGCTGTCTGATTGAACACCACCAGCAAGGAAGGGGACAAGCACTGGTGATTAGGGGATCAGCATTGTGGCTTCCCCCATACATCTCTCCTGACTAATTGTAAAGACATTCCTTTGCAGTCTTCAGGCCTCATTCCTCCAAAAATACATAACTCTGCTTAATATTGCACACAAAAACCTGATACATAAGGAAATCTGCAGAGTCAGGGCCACAGTGAACAAGGCGTTGACTGAGAGAAGTGCAGGGAAGGAACAGTTTGCTCATGGTCAAAATCAGCTGGGATTAGCACCAGAAAAAAACCCCTGTTCTCCTTAGCATCGGTCCACCAAACTCTCCTGAGTGGCTCCTTCAATGAAGAAGCTGTTGCTGTCCTCTCTGAAGGACACTTTGCAGTACTGCTGCCGGTGGTTTTTCACCTGGGAATATGCAAGCACAAGCTCTGAAGAGGTAGAGGTAGATTAAGAACATCTAGAGCTCGAGAGGGGCTGCAGCTGATGGAATGAGAATGCAGGAAAGCTGCTTTCTTGCTTCTCCTGAAGAAAATCCTACAAGACCAGTTGGAGTCCCCTAATTCTATAACACCTGGTGAAGAGTTAAGTACTACAAAGGCTCCAGCCTAACAGCCACACTCTTTGTGAGTAGTTGGGAGCTCTCTGGCCCATTCTTCACGCTTTAGGAGGCCCCTCTCAAAGCAAATATATGTCAATAGTTTAGAGGCAGAAACTATCAAATCATGCTGTGTTACTCAGGAACAGAGAGAAGAAACTGGTATAATGGGAAAAAGAAATGATCTCACCTGCCTGGTAGTAGGGAGGTATTTCTCACAACACTTGATCTAAAAACCAGTCTTAGCCGCTGGCCATGTCTATCATTCATCACGACTTAATGAGAGAGGAATTGTCTCACATTGGGTGCAGAGCTGTGCAACAGCAACAACAGTAAACATTTTTGTGCTTGTAGTGGAATTCTCTTACCTTTCCTTTTTTACTTTTGCCTTTTTCCTTTTTTTAAAAAAAATTTTTTTTCTTTTTTTCTTTTTTTTTTTATTTTGACATTTTCAGCACCACACAGCAGGGAATAGTTTGGCTTTATTTAGAGCTGCACACTCACTGTGTGCTTTGCAAAGTAATGGATTGGTGTAGAAGCAGCAATGCAATGTGCCACTTGGACTGTCAGCTCAGCAAGGGCTCCCCGGTGGATGTGGAACCTGTGGTGGTGGAGTGATGGTCAGGGAATCAGAGAGATCCTCCTCATTCTAGATTTGCAGCAATCATTTGCCAGCAGGATAAAAATACGAATTGCGAAAATCCCACTGGACCTTAGTGGTCCTTCGCATTTGAACGCTGTTCCTGAGGCTTTGGTGCAATGAACACACAACTGGATTTCCAACAAGGTCATTCAGATACTGGATTCATTTTAGCTGGAGTGATACCAGGGTCCCCACAGATCCATAAACACCTGCCTCTCCATCTTCGCCCTGTGGCACAGTGTCTGTGCTGGGTCCTGGTGTTTCTCTGCTTCACTCGGTGAAATGTCATCTTTTGGCCACTTCTTGTTTTCCCTATGCCTCCTGCTCATGTCAGGTGAACATGGAGGCATCTCCTTTTGTTTGAGTGTGCTTGCCTTCCAAAATTTTCTCTCTGTCCAGCCACTATATCATAAAGGACAACATATATTCAAGGCCAAGCCTACTAATGTGTAAATCTGATACAGTAAAAGCAACCCTAGCCAAGTTACCATGAAACTATATGAAAAAAGATATCCCACTGACATCCAGAGAACAATAAATTTCTATCAAAATATGATTTTAGATATGTTATTTAGTGATGTCAAATCCAGCTCTCTAAAGATTTTTCTTTCTGGCAGATGAGTGCAGTCAGAGGAACGACAGCCTCAGGTTTTGGTAGAACAAACACTTGGTAAAACAGTAAGAAGGTGAGTGCTTCTTAAAACATACAGGGAAGGGAAGGGAAGGGAAGGGAAGGGAAGGGAAGGGAAGGTTATTCAGAGCACTCACAGGCTCTGTAGGAAGACGGCTTTTCTTGCCTCTGCTGTCCCTCCAGGACATGAGGATCACAGTGTTTGCCAGCCCTGTGATCCACCTAGTCCAAAATACAAAGTGGTAGTTGAATGAACAAAGTGTGAATAAAAAAAATTCTTTCTCTCCCAGAATCTACTCTTGTCTAGACAGAGATTGGAACAACATATCAAGAAAAAAATCACAGTGAAATATGGGGTGTAAAAGATGCTAGGAAAAATTACACCTTTCCTCCCAAATATCAAATCTCTCATCCTAAGGAAAAATGGGGTGGGAAATTTTGGAAAATAAAAAAAAAAAGCCTAGTGATATTTAATATTAGTAAGCTGGACTTTCACCCACTCTTTGTCCCCAAGAGTGTTCTTGGAAAACCCTGGACTGCTTTTGATTAGATTGAAAAGAATCAACCTGAGGCAAGCAGTCAATGTGGAAAACCATCTTTTATACAGGCAAAAATTTGCAGAGTTATAGGAAATGGAAAGCAGAACATTTTAATGAAAAGCATTGGCTTAGATTAGTAGTAGGCAGCATTAGCTTCTGTTAAAACAGTGTTGCTTATCCATGGATGAGATTACAAATAATCACATTTCTAAGAACAAATTATGGCATGTTCATAGGAGCTGTTCCAAAACCCCTTGAAGTCCATGCTAGCCTTTCCACCAATTTCACTGGATTTTCACTTGGACCAAGACCAAGGGCCTGAATTTGTTAAAACAGCTTACGACAGGAGAGTGTTACTTTGAGCTAAAATTTGCAGCTAATTACAAAAATAGTTGGCCGTTGAAGTAATGTACAGGGAAACCACTGTTTGTTAATGAGAATAGCAATGGACTTAATATGTCTACCTAGAGGTGATAAATAAATGAGTCTCAGATTTAAGGTCTGAGTAGTTACCTGAAGCCAGGGTGAAAGAAGGTGTAATATTCTTACACATGCTATATAATAGGCACTGAATTTGATAAGGATTTTGGAGATTTGTCTAGAGACAATAGAGCTTCAGTAGTTGAGTGGTTTTTTATAAATCTTCTTACACTAACATTACTTGAATACATTACTGGATTATAGGCACCAGCTACACATACACTTGTGAACAAAATGTTAGATTTATAAAAGGACTTATGTCAAGATTCCAGTCTCACGTTGCTTGACACAAAGCATCAAAACTCAGACCTTTGCATGTTCTGTTCCTGTATGTCTTGTACGTACAACCTTTTTAAACTTTTAGGTGATTTTGATCCAATTCAAATAGCTTTCTTCCTTCATCCTATAAATTTCAGTCTGTTTGATCACACTAGTGGAACAGTACAGTTTTCTTCCAGCAGATAAAACAATTCCTTTAAATTCTTGTGGGTGTTAAATGTCTACTACCCCAGTGCTAGTTGTTATAAAAACTCATTCCAAGCTATGTTACACCTGGAAATGCTTTCATTGGAAATTTCTTCAAGTCTTTTTACAGTGAGCAGGTTATTTTAGAGTTTTTCCTTTTCATTGCCTGTATAAATTCATAGACTGTGAATCTAATTCCTGTCTGAAGGCAGATACAGGTCTTACTCTGAAGGTGCCTGGAACTGATTCTGTAGAGCATCAGCTGAGTCTTGGTACTGGGGTTACCAGGGGAAGTCCTACGTTATAACCAATGCATAGTCTGACTTCTCGTGTACATTTTTGTAGAGTTTGTAAAAAATGAAGTAAAGTAGTAGCCAGAACATTGAGCGGGTCTGGGTAACAGTTAAGTGCAGTGTGTGGTCAGGGACACTGGTGAGAAATGCATGAGTAAATTTGTGAATATTGGGGTGGAGAACAGAGGTCCACAGTTCTGTGCAGGTGTATCTGGGGTGGTCACTCAGGCGGCTGGATGCAGCACCCACAGCATCCCCAGCTCTCTCTTTGCTTGCCAGGCACAGCTGAAGAGAGTCTTTTTGGAGCATCCCACCATTTCAAGGGTGGTTGGGGTTTATAAGGTCACTGGTTCTTGGTCTGTGCCGTGTGTGAGGGCAAGCAAGGCTGCTTGGAGCTAAGACAGTGTGCAGAAGGGACTCAGGACAGCCTGTTTTTCTGGAAAGCCAAGGGAAGCTCTGTGTATCCAACAGATGCTGCAGCCCTTGTCATGAACAGGAGATTAATTGAGAGCTGCTTGGCCTCAGCTGAACCTGAAAGCAACCCTCCTTCCTTCTCCTCTGTCAGTCTTGGCCCAAAAACAGTGGAATGCTTGTGTCTTGGAGTTGTCCTTTCCATTTGTGAGCCCTACACACACTCCCACAGGCAGAAGCACGGAGACGACTAAATCAGGAATGTTCTCTCTTTGTAGGTGGGAGAAAGAAATGGGAAGGAAGAAGATGTACCTGGAGACAGGGTGGGGAAAAGCTAGAGGGCTAATTTAGGAAAGATGGCTTACTTAGCACAACATACAAACACTCAACACTCAAAGGGAGAGTGTGCAGAAACACCCACCATCCCGGGGTGGAAGAGAGAACTCACCAAAAGAGCATTTGCAGAGCAGGACTGTGAGTGAGGACATGGAGATGTCCTTCCTCTGCACCCAGAATAGTTCCCTCACAGTAATCTTCCTCTTTCTCCTCCTCTAGGATTTTTTGAGGGTAATAGTTAAGGTAAGTCAGGGGAAAAAAAAGGATGTAGCAGCTAGAATGGCTCAGGCAGGTGAAAGATAATCTCTTCAGATAGTCAATGAGTCAACAAAGAGAAGGGTTGAGGCTGGTGGTGGAAAGGGATGAAATTTCTGCATCTGCCCCAGGCCAAGGAGATGGGGTGTGAGGCTCTTAGGGAGGGATCTTTAGGCAGTTTGGACAACTGATGAGAGGCAAAATAGAATTTAGTTGTAGGGATAGCAGCAAGGCAGATGAGGTCCAGCTACTGGGCAAGGAGACAGGCAAAATGGTGGGCACACAGAAGGATGGGAAGAATGGGCTTTCCATGGCTTCCCAGATGACTCTGAAGGTGCATGCATTGAGAAGACTTGCTTATTAGAGGTAACAGACTTACCTTTGTGACTCAACCAGTCTTTTCCATCCAAACTGGCCCATCCCACTCTATACACACAATATTTGAATGGAAATAGGCAAAAGCCACGGCTGTTGAGAGGATCTTGGCACAGCCACAGCAAGGGCAGCCTTGAAGCTTGTTGTGATCCTTCTTCCAAGGGAGCAAGCTGCTGCCAAAACATCTGCAGCCTCTCAGATGGTCAGCTGTTGGGAAAACAGCAAGGAAGGGTTTGACTCTGAGGTTTGAAGCAATAGAAGTCAGGAGAAAGACATCTTAGGAAGATGGGTCTGATCTGGATATAATTGAGTGAGGAGGCACCAGCACAAACAGAGGATCTTTGAAGACCCGGTTTTCCTCTTCCTCCTCCAAGCTGCATGAGCATGGTTCACATGTGGAGCAGAAGCCCTTCCACTCCTGGTCTTGTTCACAGCAAAACAGAAATAATTTTGGCTTTCAGTTAATATAAAACCTTCCGACTTCTTGAAAAAAAAAAAAAGACCCTCTTGTAGCTGAGAAATGTGGGCACAAACTCTGAGCCTTCCTGTTGTTTCAGTTTTCTTTATTAAAAAGTAAAAATACTAATGGCCGAAATGCATTAGTCATGGTGATGGGTTGTGTCATTCTGCTCCATCATCCCACTGAGGCTAAAAGGACACAACGAGGGACAGTGACACCAGACAGCATCCAGCATACTCTGGTATTATTAATATTGCATTGTGAAAGGCCTCTCTATCAGCAAGATTGCAATGGCAGTGATGATAAAACAAGGAAATTCCTGTGCATTATCAGTACAATAATAATTATATAATTGTGCTGAACTACGCTGTCATTAAAGAGGGCTCCAAGATGTGAAAAATTTCAGCATCTGAATTCAAAAGAAATTCATTTGGCCAAAGTCTCTCTCACCAGTAACCTATTTTTCTGCCTATTGAGGAAAGAGGCTGATGATCTGCTTGCTCTGCTTGTTTAAGGATCTCCTCCAAAATAATGCCCTTTATGAAAAATTTCAGTCAGGTTTCAGACCTTATCATATTGCGGAGGCAGCTCCTCTTGGGGTCAGTGACAATTTACATATGTATGGTTTGCTGATCACAACTTACTGTCAGCTGTTTTATTTTTGGATTTCTCATCTACTTTTCACAGGACAGACCACACAGTCTTGAGCTCAGCCTGGGGAAAAGTGACAGTACGATTTCCAGCATGGCTTTCGGCAAGTTCAGTCCCTATGTTACCACATCCACCAACTGATTTAGCAAACAAGATGGGATTTTTTTTTTTATCCTCCCACAGCTTTGCCTACCAGTTTCCTGAAAATCAGAGCTTTGGGTTCATGCTTTAGTAGAGATAATATCTTTTGTATTGGCAATTAAGCACCATTAGAACTGAGCCATGTGTGTGTCTCACTGACACCAGGGCTAATCTGTCACTGAACTCCTCTCCTACCAAAAAAGCAACGTATTCCTTAAATGATCCACATAATAGTAGAGAAATGGGTCTGAATTTTCCTTTTGACTTATATTGCTCCTCTCCTTTTCCTCCTTTTGCACTACTCAGCAGGAAAAATAGAATCATGACACTGAAGCTTGGGTTTTTATTCAGGGAGTCATTGTGTGTTTTTAAAAAATACCATTAAATATCAATTTTGTAATCAGGACTGAAAGCAGGACAGGGCCCCAAAACGTCTTAGCCTTTCCCAAGTATCTAAATCAGGCTGCGGAACAAGGAATCTTTTTTTTTTTTTGGACTCATTTGAACTTATATTCCTGAAAAGTGGCCAATTTCAAGCCGTTTACCTGGGGCATGTGAACTCATGTATTTCATCACCTCAGGCAGGGGAGGCTCCTCTTAAAGGTCTTAACCCCATTCTGTCACTGAGAGAAAATAGTTATAAACTGCCTTATTTTTGAGAGTCTGGGTCCTGTTGAAGTGAATGAGGAGTACTCAGACCTTTGAGCCAGGGCCAGGTACATACCCAGCACAGAGCAGCCTTGTTGGCATGAGCGGGCTAGGGACGGGTATCTGATATTAAAATGTCTTTTCTGGCTCTGGTCTTTGCTTTTATTTGCCTCATTTGCACTTCTTAAAAGGGAGATAATGACTGTGCAAAGGCACTTCATGGTCTGAGAAGGTCAAGAACAATCGTTTTTCCTCTTCATTTCGAGGAAAAGAAACCTGACAGAGAATGGAAATGTTTTCCTTCAGAAAGGCTCATCCCTGTGACACTTTGCAGCGTTATCAACCAATGCCTTGTATTACCCGGCGTACACAACCTCTGATTAATCCCATTAACTTCAGGATCTTTCTCACGTTCTTAAATCGAACCACGTGTCTAGGCATTGTGCTCCGCTTCTCTGCTCATGAAGAGGAATTGGTTTAATGCAAAGTTCACCCGAGCTTCTTGAATACATTTGGAAAACAGCAGCCTACTCTGGAGTACTTTGCTTTTGTTTCCTATACTTCTTTGAATTGGGTAAGGAATCAGGCACAGAGAATTAGTGACCATGCAGAATCCAAACTCAGCATGTCAGGCACTTAAACGATGTAATCAAACAAAAACCTCCATGAACCGGGTTTGTCTGGTTTTTATTTTCTCTTCTTAAACCCCACTCTTCCTCCTGCTACTTCTTGTGTCTCATGACAGCACCTCAGGGTTTCAGTCGTGACAGATGTCTCTCCTGCTTATACAAGTGCTAAGAGAAAATTCCTGCCTTGACGAGACTGTGATCTAATAGAAGATAATGCAGCAAAGATGCAGCAGAGAAAGAAGAAAAGGGAAAGAAGCAACACTGACAGCATGAGAAGAGCACATAGTGGCTTAGTTGGATGATTAGATGCTTTAAAAAGGTCATAACCCACAAGTGTGGATAGTGTAAGAGCTATTCGGTCTGTTGTGCCTTTTTCATTTCTTTCAATATTTGTTCCATTTATAAGATATTGAAGCCAGATTTGCAGGATGTAATAGACTAAATTTTGTAATTTTCTGAAGAGCAGCATGTTGTTCTTTTTTTTTACCCCTTCATCTTTTTAACACCCTTCCATGTGTCTAGAAATTCTGAAAAAATGAGTCAGTAGGACAGCAAATTCATCAGTGAAGCTCCCTTTGATCTCCTCAGAATAGATGTTTGCAGATATTCCCTCAAGTCCCCTGTCCACTTCTTATTGACAGATTTGACAGCAACTAAACAGTAGGAGGCCAGAAACAATCTGTCAAAACTCCTTTTTATTTTTAATGTTTGAGTAAACACAGCTCTTTAGGGATAACATCTGCTTCCTGAAGTAGACTTCCACTTTGGCAGAAAAGCAATGGCATTTACACACAAATTTCCTTTCTTTTCCCTTTCCCTCCCTTGCCCTACCTTGCCTTCTCTTCCCTTTATGAATTTTTCTCTGGATATCCTCCTAAAGTTGATGTTGTTGCCCATTACCTGTCAAGGCCAGGTTGGATGGGGCAACCTGGGCTAGTGGAAGGTGTCCTTACCCATGGCAAGGGGGCAGAGCCAGGTGATCTTTAAGCCACTTCCAGCCCAAACCACTCTACTATTGTCCAGTTCTACAACTCCATCCTTACACAAGAGTTACTTGCTAAGTGAAGCAATTCAGAGGAGGCTACAGCCCCAGACACTCTGACTACAGTGCAATAAAAGGGAGTGGAAGATTAAGTTGACTGGGATACAGTCCCTCAAATAGATAAATAAGCAACGTTTGGGGGCTATGACTCTTCCCTTATTTTAAAATTGGCAAAATTTGCATTTAATCTAAAAAACATTAATTTAAGGTGAGCTCTTATACCTTTTGTACACCAGACTAATTGCCTGAATCTTGGCTGGTCACCCTCAGCTCCTTCTCTAGTCAGTGGAAATCTAGTTCAGGGAGCCAATGATTCATTTCATCACAATTAAGTATTTAAAATGGATGAGAGAATCCTGCCTTAGGTACTTGATTGTCTCCATTGACTGTAAGGGAATGATTTTCTGAGTGACCAACTCACCTGTGACATCTGCTTACAAGCGCCTGGAGGTTGTCAGGGTGGACTCTGCCTTCTCAGGCTGATTCCTCAAGTTTCATTTCAGCCTCTCTGCTTTTGTGCCTCTTCCTTATTTGTTAGCTAATGAACCTAAATTCTGTCTTCAGATGCCGCGAGTTGGGCCTGGGAGGATTGGATTTAATTATCACAAAAGTTGCAAATATTTACATTTCTACTGTTGTATACTGGCAGGTGTGCCTTTTCTTGTGGAAATACATCACTGTGTTTGTTTGATATAGACATCAAAAAATCTGTTTCATATCCAAGTGGGTTTATTTACACCAACTATTGAGAAAATAATCATTTACCGGAGAAATAGTTTCTATTAATATTCATTATCATATGCCTTGAAAACCCATACACAAAATGTAATCACAGCCAGTATTAGTCTGTAATTTGTGCACCTGACACACAATTGTCTAAGGGAAACTTTCCCCTTGCAACGTTCCACAGTATCCAGATGGGAAAGAAAAAATGGTGAAGATGTGTGTTATTTCAATTGCAGCCCAAAAGGGCCAGCCAGGCTGAGTTCTCTGTAAAAATGAAGGGTTTTAAAAGCTTAACATAGAAACTGGAGGATGAAGAAAGTCCTGATGTACTGCTGAGGTGTGTATATACTGAAGGGCTTCCCTCAGACTGAGGAATAGTTGGAAAATTTTGAGCTTGACTTCAGCTTGGAAATTGAACTTGAAAAATAAACATCAAAATGTTTTTATCGTGATTCAGTTGGAGATGGAGGAAAAGTGAAGTAAAACCTAACTCGAGCAACTGATTTAGTGCTATAGCATGCTGGAAACCCAGCAGCAGACACAAAAAAGAGGAACAAGACATCGGGGTGAGATTCATCTCTCCTAACTTCAGGGATAGGATCTATCTTGCAGAAATGTGGGTGTACAGAGAGTGATTCACTGACCAGACGTAGGAGTCTGCTTTACAGTGAGACAAATCGCTTCCTAGGCTCCACCGACCACGTTCAGCAGATCCCCGGAGCCGGCAGTGGGAGTGCAGACTTCCAGCTCACATGTAGACTCTTGCATTACACCCTCCCACACTACCTCCTACCAGGCTGGCTTTGGGGACGGGATTTACTTCGTCTAATTTCAGACATCTCCACAGCGCACATCTACATCAAGCTGGTCACCCTGGGCTCCCTGCACAGTCAATGGAGACACACAGATATTTTTAGGGAATGAGTCACGCCAATGCAGATCCGTCCCTCCCAACTGCTGGGCTGCAAAGCCAAAGCCCCTCTTGCTTGCTCCTGCGACTCCTGTAAGCTCATCTATATTTAAAAGAAGGAAAAGGAGAGGCTGCCACCGCAGACTTGTTGTAACCTGTAGAACGGGGAGCTGCAGGCTCAGTTTTGCAGAAAGCTTGGAAGACGGATTTTCCCTTTCCCCATCTGCAGGTACTCTTCAGCTCCGTCCCTGTGCCTACAGACAGCTCCAGGCCTTCAGTGCAGGGGGTGGCATTGCTGTCACCTGGTCCGTGGCCCTGATTCAGGCATCAACATCTGCAGCCCAGAGCAGTTCCAGCCCTGTGGTGCCCCAGTCTGTGTGTTCAGAGCCTGATGTACCTCCAGGTTCTACCTGAGTGATGTTGAAGCCCAGCTCTGCACTGTGGCATCCACACCACGGCCAGGTAGCCAGAGGGGTCACAGTCACCTCAGCCATGAGCACACATGTTCTCTCTGGGTCACAGTCTTGCTAACACTGTTATTTCAGCAATGTATTTGCCAGGGGAAATTGGTCATGGCAAACTTCACTGTGATTTTTCCTTTATTTTCACAGAGTTCTGAACTTGGGGAAATGCTGCTTTACCTGTTCTCAGCTTCTAAGATCTTGTACCAGAATTGCAAGACCAATAACAAAACCCATCACTTGTACATTGCTCCTCTCCTTTGCCCAATTCCTAAGGTCCCAAGGTGCCTTTCAAGCTGCACAGAAGAGACTTGATTCAAAGGACAGTGAGTATCCAGCAGCCAGCTGGGCTGTTCAACTGCTGTTTTGGACAGGAAGGGAAGATAATTGCTAAATGGCAGGGAAAATGGAAGAAGAAATTTAGATAAGTGGGAATAATTACCTGAGCTGGGACAGAGCCAGGATATTGAAGCAAAATATCTTCATTGTTTGGGTCCCCAGTGCCATTAAATCTTCCTGGATCAGGACTTCAATCTTTTGCTATGCAGGAGAGGGGCAGTTCCCCCTGAGCAATGGCACTGTTGGTGGGCTACACTCTGAGACAACAATCTCAAAATGTTTCCCTGTAGGACTTAGAACTAAGTAAATTTGGAAGTGGCAGGGACAAAGAGATGTCCAGAATCACTTCTTTTGAACAGGCAACTGTTGATTTTGTAGTGAGCCACAGTTTTTCCAAGTGCAAAAACACAAAATATAACGAGCAGCACATCTGTCTCTGCATGGAGAGCTGCAGCCCAAATCCACTGGAGACAGGAAGAGCTAATTCAGCACTCTTGCTGAGCTCCATTAATCCACATATTTAATACAAACACAACATTAGAACTAATTCAGGCTCCGATGTAGAAAGCAGATGTAAAGGGTGCGTGAGTGTCAGAAAATCCAGCTTTTCAGATTACCCATCGTTTGTGGTTTGGATGTTAATGTGGTAGTCAAACCTCTTAGGATTATCTACCTGTCAAGAAGAGAAAAGTAGTAGTATTTTCTGCTAGGCAAATGTTAAACCACATAAATGAAGTTAGTCCATTGCCAGCTGCCTTAGAGGATTGTCTAAGGATCCACTGTGGTTATCCTGTTTCAGAACTAAAACTTGTTTATCTAGCTAAGTGAATTTAATTATTTGGATTATGTATGGAGAGCAAGATCATCAAAGATGACTCCATTTTCTCTGCTTCGTTGTCTGGGTGCTCAGCCAGGTTACACCAGAGGACAAAACTTGCACCACACCCAGGAGCCTCTGCCCCGCTGGCCTCTCTAGAGGCTCTAATGCTCATGCAGGTATCCGAAGTGGAAAAAAAATCCTTTTACTGAGCCAAAGGCATGCAGAAATGTGTAGGGCAGAGACTAGCAGTTAACACCTATAAATTTCTTTCCCTTCCTTGAGGATATGACCTCCTGAATTCCCTTTGTGTCTTACCTGTCAGGTCCTTACCGTGACATATTCCAGTTTGCCCTTGAAAAGGAGGGGTCTGCTGGGGGCAAAGCTGGAGCTGGTGCGAGAGGAGATGAGAAGTATTTAAGGGTAGCCACTGTGTAGTTCCCGGAAAATTCGGTGGAAAAGGTTTCCTTTCCCCTGGACAGAATCTCTGAGGTCCTCCTTGTGCAGAGGCAGCCACCAGTACAGAGCCTGGCTGGGGCAATAGAGGTGTCCCCGTGCTCCTGGGAAAGGCAGGGAAAACAAAGAGCAACATTACCATAAGGTAAAAACTCTTCGGTGGGGGAGGGATATTTAGTGCTGGTTCTTGTGATCTTTACCATCTGCAGAACAGATGGAGGTTCATTATGAGGAAGGGAACACCTTGAGAAGCATTATAATCTCACACCGGCCCGGAGAGAAGCAAAACCTGACTTCAGCTGGGATCTCTCCCAGGGAGGATTTCAGCTTGTGTTTATGGAGGTTTAGGGAGCAGGGAAAAGAGGGTAATGAGTGATTGGCTCAAAAAACCCCACTGCTATTAATTTTGTTAGCATGTGAGTTGAGAGGAGCATGAGTGGCTTTATTTAGTTCTTGGTCTGAAATGGCAGAGTGTATATTTTCTAATCCTGTAAAGCAAACCTCACGCTTGCACCTCAGAGCTGAAGTTAGCTGGGTCGGTTTTGTTCACAGGGTTTGGTGTAACTGCTTTTTTTCCCGCTTGTTTAACCTTTGTGCCTTCACCCTCTGTTTGCCCTTTGGAGCATCTCTGAATCTGGCATTCTTGCAAATCCCAATCTCTCAGCAGCAAATCTCAGCCTTACCCTCTGTGTTTTTTCTGCATTGGCATGCAAATACCAGGAAACTATGAGATTCATCCAGCTTATGAGAGGTGAATGCAGCACAGATCCCCAGGAAGCTGTGCCGGCATTCCTGCCTCACATGCCCAGGGGAGAGCTGGCTGCAGGGAGCCCTGGACTGGGGGGAAGGCAGACCTGAACCCCCTGGCAAGTCTGCACCTGGCTTCTGCACCTCAGAGCCATAAAGCAGCATGAGCAGCCCCTGGGCTCCACCACCGTTCTGACAAAACACAGCCAAGCTTCAAGTGTGAAATGAAATCCAGGTGAGTTGGAGAGCAGCAGAAAAAACGCCGCAAAGCTCCAAATCCCAGGGGGTGAAGCACTGCAGCTTTGGGACAACAGCCTTTGGTCCTGATGATGTCCTAAAATTCCCCTCTGCAAGTTCTCATGTTCAGATATTCCTGACCTCAAAAACTGTAGCCATTAAGAAAACCTGGCATGTTCTTACCACTCTTGCCATGACTGTGATATTTGCATGCTAGAGGTCTGAGAAGCTTTTTGGTGAAACATCTGGTCCACTAGGTACAGAGCACAGGACTGGGCAGCAAGACCTCAGCAACACTCTCCAGCTTCTCCACAGAGCTTTTTTCTGTAGCTGCCTTGTCTCTCCCCTGTGTTTACGCAGTGCCTGGCACTGTGGGGCTGGGGGCTCAGCTTGCCTGCAGCAAGCAGCCCCATCCCACAATAAAGGCATGCCTCTTTAGAATCTCTACCACCTTCCATGAATAGCTGCAAGTTTGGTTCCGGTCCAAGCAACCTTATCCACAAAGTACAGAGAGAACCTGTCATGGTGTGAAATACTGAACTCTGCCTCTATTTGGAGGAAAGCCATGATTTATCAAGCTGAACACCACAAGGAGAGGATCCGTCTGCCTACCTAAATCTTCCTTGCTATTTAACAGCTAGGAAGGGAGTTTTTTCTTAAACTTTTTTGTTTGTTTGTTTGTTATTTTTTACAACTCAGATCATTTATTCAAAGTGTAATGATGGCAGTAGATGGGGCTCATAACAGCTTCAAAATTAACATAATGATATTTGATAATAATCATAACATTTCATAATATTGATTGCTGGAAAGAACTGACAGCAAAAGATTTACCAGCTGTCTGTACATGTAACATCTCCCAGCTTTTAAACTTTTTGTCTCCTGATGGAAAGTATCTAACAGCGGCTTCGTTCATTTATTTATTTATTTGGGTCTTGTTCCTTCATAGAGAGGGAAGAGAGAAACAGCAGAAATACAAACTTTAAAGTCTCTTTCGGGGAAGGTAAAGACCTAAAATCCTTGATCTGGGCCCAGATGTCTTTTCTGACCTCAACACCTCTTCCTTGACCATTCTGACCACACCACCTCTTGCTTGGCCATGCTTGAGCATTCCAAAGAGAACATCCTGATCCAGCACCCCTGGATGCCCAGTGGGACTCCCTGTGCTCCAGAAGCCCGTGCCCAAGCCCATGGATTGTATCTGTGGCTGAAGCTGGTAAGAAGAAGGCACTGCTCCCTCACCTGAAGTTAGGAGCAGTGACACACTTTATAGCTGTATTGCTGAACCCGTTTTCCCTCTTTTCTCCTTCCAGCCTCGGAGTGGCTGTGCCCAAACCGCTTCCTGCCCAGGTACACAAACCCCTGACAGGGACAGGGATGGAGAGCATGAGCCAAGAAACACCCCAGGAACAGGGCAGGCATGTGGGTAACTGCAGGCCAGCCCAGGACATGAAACTGTGATTTTATTTATGGGTACACATGGAGCCTGGATGATTTTCCAGTCCTAATTCAATGGCACATTCAATCCTTTGCTGGGCAGAGCTGCTGTGGTGCTGGTGTGGCATTTCCAACAGCCAGATGCTTTGAACTTCTTCATTTTTACCCTAGTGGATGCCTGCAGATGCCAGGCAGGGATTTAACTTCCCAGGTGCTTAGCAAGCTCTGAAAAGCTGTGTATGTCAAGAGGAACATTCAAAATCACGAGTCACATCAGCCGGCATTGTCTGGGGAAGTGAAGTGTTTCTCGAGAATATGCAAGTTTGAAGAAGAGAAATCAGCCTACCTCTCTCAAGCCTTATTCCAGCTCTTTAATTATAAAATCTTACGGTTGCTGAGCTTCTTTTGACCACTCAAAGGAGAATGAATTGCTAAATTTGTACTGTAGGGAATTTGTATTGTGGGAAATTATTACCACTCCTACCACAACTTTGGGGTATAAATGCTTCTCCATGCTAAGCAGCATCTCAGAGGGTCTGTGCACGGGGATGTTCGTGCATCTGAGAGCTCCCTGGCCTCCCATCCCCCAGCTTAACTGCTCTCCTACATTATGGGATAAGTCATAATGCAACCCTGGAAATTTGTGGTGAGGAATTTGTTATGCACATGCAATATAATGAAGTGTAGGCAACATCTGTGGCTGGCATTCTTCATCATGCCATGGAGTTTAACAGTGAAATCAGGGCTGAGATGCATTACCTGAGAGAGAAGGAGGGAAGGAGTGAGGGAGAGAGGGAGTCTGTTGACTTAAGAATCCCTCCAAATAGCATGGGATCAGAAAATAAGGAGACTGGTGGAACAGTCAGTCCTTGTTTGGTTGGCTGACTGCAGATTGAACAGATCAAATATTTACTGGTGCTCCCAGTGCAGAAGAATAGCTGGATCTCTGGGTGATTGGAAGCAAAGTGATACTGAGCCCTGTTAAAATATCATAATGCCTAATGCATAATGCAATTTTTCAGCCTCTGTGCTGCTTTTCAGCTATACCCCTACTTGGGAAATCTGTTCATCACTGCAATAATTTTCTCCTTAGAGGAAGGTGAGCCGGGAAAGAAAAGAAACATTAGTATTGGGGTGATGAGTGATTTTGTGAAGGGAAAAAGGTGCCACTGGTGCGATTGGAAAGAAACCCTCCGAGGGAAGAATTCATCTGTTGCTGGCAATTCAGTGGGCAGGAGAGGATGGAGAGACACCTCTCTCCCAGTCCTTGCTACAATTCCGGCAGCTCCAGGGCTGCTCCTTTGCTCCTCCCTGAGACACAGGCACCAGGCACAGGACCAGCCTACACGGAAACCTGCTTTTGAGAGATGGCACTGGAGAGCTTTGGCCTGGCTTTTGTTGCTGATCTCTCCAAGCCATGAAAACAACGGGTCCATGGGTGAGAGCACACCCCAAACAATTGCACTGGCTTTAGGGACACCTGGTTTGGGATGGCAGCAGTGCCCAGTTTTGGTGCTGGGGGATGTGCATAAGGCAGCAGCTGTTGCAAGTGTGAAAATCTCCTTTATAGCAATCAGGGAAACAAAAGGAAGGAAGACGCCACCTGAGTTTCAGAATTGCTGAAATCCCTCGGTCTAATGACTTCAGCTGCATTTACAAACACTTGGCACCCCTACAAGCTTTTCTTCTTGGAACAGCGGATGTAAAACGAGGGTGACTGCATTAAGTGTGGTAGGTGAAAGGAGAATGAGGCTCAAAAGACACATGTGCTTTAGCTTGGTACTTTCCAGCCTTTTAAAGCCTCGGTAAAATCCTGAAGCTTTTACCTAATGTTGATTCATCCTTGCTCAAGGAAAACATTCTCTTGTTGCAGCGGATAAGTTGCCAGAGGAAATTCTTAAGGATTTGTCTGATAATGAAAAGATGATCGGAATGGCTGAGTAAAAAAGCACAAAATGGTGAGAAAGTAGCAGCAGAGTGGTTTGAAAATAACACGTTCACTTCTCTGTGTGTGTAGCTCCACTGAATCTTTTGTGTAAACTCTCAGAATTCCTGGAAAAGAAAAATATCAACCAAAGGTGGCATTTTCCAGGAAACTCTTTGAAAAGAATCATCCTCATATTCATTCAGTAGACACTGCCAATAAACTTGTGTGTGAAATTGTAAAGCCTTTTGAGAGAGCAGTTGAATCAAAGTTTACAGTTGTTGGTTTGTGAGACAAAGGATTTTCCCAAATATATTGTGCTATAACCCCTTCCTCCTTTTTTTCCTGTTGGTGCAAAGTCAGTCATTTTAAGTAATTGGTTTGCCCAAGCCAGTTTTTTCTAGGAATAAGAATTGAGCCAATTCCTAAACATGAAAAATGGAAACTTTTGGAGTAGAAGTACTTAAAATGTTCAGCAATTATGTATCAAAATTTAATGCAGTGATTCTTTCAGGTGCTGAAATGTAAAAATCAGTTTAATAAACATTTCCTGTGGTTATTTATCTGTGAATCCGTGGATCAAATAATTTACTTGATGATGGTAGAACATGAAAATTAAAGATTCAGGAGTGAGAATTAGTAGAAAGTGAGCAAACTGCTCAGTGCTTAAATTCCTGCAGCAAGTCATTTAGTCATGGTCTCTGCTAATGAGCTACAGCCTGCAGTTTTTCATCCAGTGTGCTTCTAATTCCCATGTGTTTCACTTCTCTGGAGGGGCTATGGAAGAGCAAGGTGAGAAGTTCTGCTGCCGTCCAGCCTACATGCAGCTGCAGACTTCAGTCTGAATTGACCCATGCAGGAGACACTGATTTATTGAAGAGGATTGAACACATTAGAGATGGTCTGCTGGAGAGGAAAGAATGTATTGAAACACTGAGAATCTTCAGGGTCAGCCAGATTCAAGATGGAAATCACAGCTGATATTAGTTAATAAACTACTGGGAGAAAAGCACGAGAAAAGATGATTTTTGATCTTGCCAAATGTGTCAGCTTGTTGGTAGGATGGCTGAAGTGCCTTAGATGCCCTCCATAAATGTCAGAGAGAAAAATGCACCCACAGGGGAAACATTTGAGGTGTGTGAGATCAGAATGCCTTGCTGGGGAGTCCTGACTCCCTCTGTTACAGAAGCAGCCCAAGGAGAATAAATTTCCAGTTTAGATTCCCTAATGATCTGCTGTGAGGAATCCTGAAGTTGCCACATCCCAGAGCTGTTCCTGAGGAGGGCAAATTTACATCCCTGCTTTTCCGTGCAGACAAGGATGGCTCCCCAGGAGAAGGAGGAGAATGGCTAAAGCCATTCAAAGGAGAGGGAGGTTTAGAGCTCCTGAATGCATCCCGGTCTCTGCTTCTCATGCTAAGAAGCAACTGAAATATTAAAGGTAATAAAATGTGATTTAGTTCATGCTGTGAACTTCAGTTATTTACTTCAGTTCACGCTTTGCATTTTATCTGCTGGGCCTCAGACTGTCTATGTTGATAAATCACCATGTTCCAAGTACAGAAGGGGAAAAGAACACTTTATTTCATAACTGTTCAATTATGAAAGCAGGGGAGGAGAGAAAAATCCATGGATCAATATAATTTTTTCCAGAGTTATCAATATCTCTAGTGTCATCATTATTGCACCCTTTCTTAGCCAGGGATCCTCACCCCCATTTTAAAGGCAGGAATAGCCACTTGTCCGAGAAGCCAGGGATAAAAATTAAGTTTCAAACTGAGGTTAACTTCTTCCACTCTACAGAGCTGCAGAGTAACACAGTGCTATGATTAAAAAAATATTTCCTCCACCCAGGTAGCCGAATCTTCCATGCAGACACCACATAACACATGGAGGTTGTCAACAGCAGCACAGTGATGCTCAGAGGGGAACTGTTGTTACAGCTTTTGGGGCCTACCCTTAAAATGACAAATTGTGACACTAATTGACAGAGTCTCCCGTAACTAAATAGAAGGTAGAAAATTATTTTCTTTCTTTCCCTTGCGTTTCTATCCTTTTGCCACTCCCAACAAAGGACAAAATGTCAATCATAACGTCAGCCCAGAAGAGCTTTGTCACTTCATCTCAGTTTTAAATGTTATTTGAATGTTAGCTCTTTACATTAGCTTTTCTTTGTTTGTTAAAAAAGGCAAACTGATCATAATAGGCATAAAACCGTCACGAGAAGGTCATAAAATGCATATTGCTCACTGAAATGAACAGAGCATCTCCCATCCTATCTATCTGGTAAATAAATACTGAAGGAAGTTTCTCTCTCTTGCTGTTGTTTTTACATATTTAAGTGTACCCTAAGCTGGTATAAAGTGCCAGATTGACAACTCTGCTTGTTGCCAGAATAGTGACAGAATAGACTCCGGGCTGGGTGAGACACCGTCATGCAAATGTGTTCCAAGCCTGTTTTGGACCAGACTGGGATGAAAGAAAATGTTAAGGGTGAAAAATCCTTTGTGTGGCCTGTAAAATCTTTTGTCTCTATAGTTTAGCATAGATGGTTGCATGTGTCAGAATACAGAAGAAAAAAAAAAAAAAGAAAATAAAAGGGCATTAAAATATTTACTAAGCACAGACTTGGCTAAGATTTACAAATACAGTGATTTCAGTGGGGTTGATGCCATTATTTGTGTGTGTGCACATTAAAACACTTTAGAGAGGTGATTTTCAGAAATCACAGAGCACTCCTCTGTGAAAAATGTGCTTCTAAAACAGCACACCTCTCCCTCAAAACCTAAACAATACTTCTGAGTATCCAGCTGACATATAAACAGCACATGAAAATGCCAATAGCTTGTGGCAAGTAGGAAGCTTCACTCTGTAAACTGCCTTTGGATTCTACCCAACCAAACATTCATTAAAATGGAACGAAATCCCCAGACCCACATGTTGCTAGGAAGTCCTTTAGAAACTTGACTTGAACTTGAATTACATGGGACCCGTGTGTTTTTCCAGCCCAGGAGTCAAATGGGTGCTTTTCTTGATGATCTTGATTTTTTCAGAGTGGGGGGGGATTTAAAATTGTCCAGACCCTCATCACTTCTCCCCGATCTTTCATGTAACTGGCACAAAAATCAGGTCAAGCCCATCCGGCTGAAGCTGAAGGTTGCACAGCAAAGTACATGTATGCATCTATAAAAGATATGTATCTCTACGTTATAGCTACCAGTGGAAACAGAAGAAAAAATTCCTTAACCTCCATGCTCATTTGGGGAAGAAAAAGGACAAAAATTACTTTTTTTATCCAGAGAGGTGACGTGGCTCATAGGAAAATTGTTGTTTAGAGGTTTGATGAGGATGTCCTCTTGAAATAGAAGGTGAGGTATGATAAAGCAATACTTCCATGTTTAAACCTGCAGGTGACACATCTGATGGACAAAGCAGCACCAGGGGTGTTTTTCACCTTGCAGTTCACAGGCCAGGAGATGCCGTGTCAGCTTGTGGGGGAGTTTTGCAATAAACTCCAACCTGTGGCTGAAAAACCGTTAATCCTTCCATTTATTGCCTCCACAGGAGCTGCTGCCAGGGCAGAAAGACCTCAGCAGAGGTTGGTGTAGCCCAGGGGCTGGTGCTGGTGCGCTCCTGAGAGGTCTGTACACACCAACACAGCCACAGGGAGGGGAACCCAACTGTGTTGCTTCCTCATCTCTTGCAATTAATTGCATTTACTAGCAGGACCAAACAATAGCAATTGATGAATTAATGGGTTAGCAAGAGATGATTAAGAGAACATGATGTGGCTTTCAGAGCCTTGCGACTGACACTGGGATGTGAAAGGGAAGGAAAAACAGGAATGAACAAACGTTTCCATCCACCCATCTTGCCTTCCTGTCCTCAGGAATGGGAAAGGCTCGTGGGCAAAGAGCTCCTGGAAGAGCTAAAGCTCACTATAGGAAACAAACCTCGCACTGAAGAACCTGCAGCAGGTGAAGGAGCAGGGATGGCTAGATGGATGGATGGGATGGGAGAAGTGCAGAATCATTTTTGCCAGAGCACCCTGAATCCCCAGTTGGATGCATGAACTTGGAGTTCTTTGTGCAGGAGACACATGGCCGAGCCTTGGACCAAACCCACAGCTCTGCATTTAGGACAGCTCAGAGATGAGTGTTTAACTTTACACTTGGGCTAAAGTTCCCTCCAAAATGGTCAAGGGCCGTCCAAGAACTCAAAAAACAGCAAATGCATTTCTCTGCCTTTTCAAGGGCCACACCTCTTTTAGAATCTGATTTCAAGCCATTTTCAGCCCACTGGGCATTTTGCTTAAGTCCTTACTTGGCCACTACTGACTGGCTGCTTTTATATTAGGCATGTTCTCCGGCTTACCCTGGTCAGCAACACTGCCCTGAATTGGGACCATGTGATCTTTATCATAAAATCTGATTCATTTTTGTCCTTCTCTTCTGCATGTTACTCTTATTTCCACTATTGCTAAGCTTACACTGCTGGGAAGCACTCTGGCCTGGGACACTGAACACATTCATATTGTGTTATACATCTCCTTCCCTCTTTGTGATGGAGGGAGTCTGGGAAATTTGTGACCAAGCCCAAAGTGAAAAGCAACCCATTGCCACTTCAGTTTGGATGAGGAGCTGTAGGTTAATTCTACCCTTTGAAAGGCTATGAGCTTTTGAGACCCCACAAGGCTTACCATCCTGCAAACCAGATGCTTTTTGGGGAAAGGAAATTTGGGTGCCTTTCCTGGCACGTGTCGGGGTGATTCCCGTTCAGATGTTGTGTTTGTACCCAATGGACACTTAGCCAGGTTCAGCAAGCCAAGGAAGTGCTTGGCTGAGCAAAAGAGTTATTTGGGGCTTGAGTCATGGTGGAAATGAGCCTCCCTGAACACTGAGGCCCCAGCCAGGGTTGTGAAATCACTTTGTGTCTGGAGATCTCTCCTCTTCTGTGAATAACAGCTTTGCTCAGATGACTTTTAGAATCCCTTTTTTTGGTCCTAATACTGCTACAACAACATCTTGTGGAAATTTGTCTCAATCCACAACATGCTTATGTTTCTGTTCGTCATAGTCTAAATTTAGGCAAAGAGAAAACTACAGTCCACTTACTCTCCCTGCTGAAAAAAGAGGCTGAGAGGGAGCTTTTACTATTTGCACAAGCTAATGGAGATGCATCTCCTAATTCCACCTTTGTCTCACAGATTTGAAGCTGCTTCTTGCTTGCTGTTAGGGCTGGTAACCGATAATAAAGGTAGCAATTATTTTTACATTGCAGGATGCTCAGTACAGAGGCTATGCAGGAGTGTCATTACTAAACAGGATTCGATATTTATTCATGTATGTAAATTCCACTGGTTGAAATCTTGACACATTCACAGCATCCCATATTTCATTCAGTTTATCCTCTGTAATTGTTCCCAACTGCTCAACAGCTCTGAACGATGAGTCCCATTGAGAGCAGGAGGTACAATGAGTGTAGTGGCTGTTGCTTCATAAATAATCTCAGAACCCTGAGGACTGCAAATGACCTTCTTGCATTTGAGATTGGAAGAAGGAGTGCACTGCTTAAAAGCTGTTTGGTGGTTTTGACTTTTACAGTTTGAGTCACAGACGTGCTTCCTTACTTTTTCTTCTTGAGGTGAAGGTGGATGGCATAAAGGGGTATAAGGAACATGGGGTGTAAGCAGTGTGTAAAATGTAATTGCTTTAAGCAAAGTTGGTATTTTTACTCTGATTTGCTTTTTTTCTTTTAGTATTTATTATACAGAATCAGTTTGTGTAGCTGACAGGAGCTTCTTGTAACTTAGAAGCATTTTAGGAGAAAAAAAATTAAAGTGGATGTATGTCACAGTAGGCGGAGATTGAAGAACAGCAGATTAGCATGCCAGAGCTTTTATTCAGAATTTTTCTCCTGATTCTTCATCTCTGTCTGGAAAGCGTTTTGGCATGACTGACTACATTCAGAAGGATTAGTTCGGTGGAACTTCTGAACCTGACATGGTGGGCATGTGCAACATCCAGATTTTTCCTAAAACTGTGGTCACATTGATAGCCCTGGTGTCACTGGAAATGCTTGGGAACTACTCCTGAACAGCCTGGCATTTATACTGCAGAGTTAGTAGTGCTTTGCAGTGGTCCAGCCAAAGATAAGTCCAAGAAAATGGAGTTCTGACATGTTATTTGGGCACTGCTTTGTTTACTCTCTTCCTGGATATGTCAATGCTGAAATTTCACTCTCTCCTCGCTGTTACGCCCCAGGGCGCTGCCTGCCTCTGAAAACATCCACTGGTTCAGCTGAGGGAAAGAGACCCCCTCTGAGACATCTGAGCTTTAATAGCACAGAGATTATGCCTTTCACCTTCACACAGGGCAATTTGGAGGACACTGCTAAACGTGTTGAAAGACAAAATCAGGAGGTGAATATTTTCACAAGGCAAATCAACACCAGCGCAAGGAAAGGAGAGCAAAACACCCAAGATTTTTTTAACATATCTGTCTGTTGTTTGTTGCTTTAAGCAACACTTGAGCATTGAAATGAAGCCCGGAGAGGAGGTAGAAGAATACAAACATTATTACTATGTGTAAATGTGGATGTTTTTGAATAAAGACTTGCCACAAATAATCACAGACTAGAAACTTGCAGTTGGGAACCAAAAAGTGAATGGCTGGAGTCCCAAGCCCAGACAAGTGAAAGACAATCAGCAGGCTTGATCTTGCAGAAGGAAAATAGTGAGGAGACTTGAACTCCCATTTAAAAACAAACAGAACTGATCTTGGCACAAAACTGATCTTGGCCTTATTATTGCTGCCTAAAGTTTAAGAATTGCACAGTAGTGATTATCATCATGGAAGGGGAGAGAAACTGCTCCAGGCTCTTGCTGAAATTACAGCATCTTGTCTTGCACATACCGCTCCTCTGCAGCTCCAGATCACTGCCTATGTGGCAAGAGCCTGTCACTAAAACCTTGGCACAGCCACTGTGTGCTTCAGACAAGACACACTTGCTGAGCTGATGTTCATGGTCCTTTGACATTTGTCCTTTTTTATTGTTTTCTTTGAACTAGGTGATGTTATACTGAAAGCATATGTTGGCTGCTTGTACAAAGAAAGTCATGACCAACCAGCACATATAAATTATGGCTGGTCCTGTTACTTCTTATTAATAAGAACAAATTTGAGAGGATGTGGTTTATGTTCACCCTGACAAGGATCTTACATCGTGTCTGTCTCCAGAGCAGACTTTGGAGCTTCAGAGTTTGGTATTTCTGCTTTTCCATGATGTAACCTGGCCCATCTGCTAAGTTCAGGCTGCATCACAAGCTTAGCAGGAGTTACTGTGTAGAGAGCAGAGTATGAATGATGAAAAGGAGCCTTGACCAGCTAAGCTGCAAAGGCATTTGACAAAAAAAGTCTGTGTCACTGTCACAGTAATTAATACTGAAGAGCATTTTGGTGCCATGAATATTGTACTTAAGGAATTATATCAGCATGTTCAAAATGCATCATGAGAGGGCACATTTCATTTGACTTAGTTTCAAAAAGGAACAAGTAATAATACAATTACATAAAACCATGCCAGCAGGGAAAATCATCCTTTCTTCTCTTAGATTGCTGTAACCAGACTCTTTCAATTATTGAGATCCCAAGAATGTGTGCATTTATTAAATTTAAGCTTATCAAGACTCCAGCAATACTGCCCAGTGTTGCCAGCTGCTTATCAGGTGGTCTCAACAGAAAAATTAAACCTTTCCAAAAATTGCATGCTGAACTCAAGGTGTGACCACATCTTTTAAGCAGTGTGCAGCTCTGGTCCTCCAAGCCACAGAAAAATCCATTAGAACTACAAAAAAAAAAAAAAAAAAAAGTTGCTGAAAAGGTGAGGAGGTTGCTTGCAAATATAAAAAGTCTTTATTAGAAGAGGGCTATACCCATGCTAGTAAATGAAATTGTCTGGGGCCCTGAGGACAGGTAGCTCAGCCCAGCTTTCTTGTGCACAGCTAAACCCTTCTTCTGCAGCAAACCAGGTGGGTCTGCTCCCTGCTGCCTCCTGGCAATCCCTGTTTGGATCTCTCCTGGGGAAGGTGTAGCGTCTTCATTGTTGGAGAGTTTAGAGAGTAAAAAAAAAAAAAAGAGACAGGTTAAAAAACATCAGGAATAGTTAAGCCCTACCTAAACCTGCCCTGGGACTGGGACTCGGTATCTTTCTTCCAGCTCCAGCGCTCTCAGTTCTGTTGGTTTATAAATATAACACTTTTTGCCCTCAGACATGCTGCAGTTTTTCCAGGCACTTTTCAAGCCTTACCTTTTGCTCTCTTCTGAAGTGGCTGCAGGAGGTGGTGAAGTAATCCTTGTTCATAACAATCTTTGTATTGTCTGTCCGCACACAATGTCCCTTGGGATCCAGCCCCAGGACTGGATGTGTACTAGACATGACTATTTTAGCTATCACCTTTCTGTTTAAGCTGTAGGATGCTGCTCTGCTCTTCCTTTCATTTGATGGCGTCATCTGTCCTATTATTCTTCTTCTTCCAGCTTTTTTTGTTTGTTTTGTGTTTGCAGAGAGTTCCTCAATTCTGAACGAAATAGAGAGGTCACTAATGGAAACCCTGAGTCTGAAACACTTGGAAGTGAGAGAAAAACTCTGCCCAGCTTTGAGGGACAACTTCTGGGTGTGTTATGAAACTGGCCTTCATTTTTTTGGCCTGTGGCAAGGGACACTACCCTGGAAGCGCAGGAACATCAACTGTTCTGCACAGATCAGCTCCTGGCTCCAGCTCCAGTGACCTGTACCCCAAGCAGCCATTTCCACCAGGATGTACTCGAGTTTTACATCCACCCCATGCAGTTATTGATCCTCAGAGGGCAAAGAGTAGCAGGGAGATGGGAGGAGTGGGCAAGTGACACCAGGACACAAGGACAAAGTTGCCATCTGGGGACTGACTTCCCAGGAGAATAAATGTTCCAGCTGAGTTTTCTGCTCTTCCTCACTAAGTGTTAGATGCAAAGTCTGATTAATTCATCCTTCTCTTGCTTTGTCATTGAAACCTTCATTGTGGTCTAAATTCATGAAAAACATGTTTCTTTTACCAACAAATTGATTTGATTTTCTTTGATAAATTATGAGTTATCATAAAAGAAGAAGCACTTTGTGTGCCTGGTGACAACTTCCTTTGAGGTAGAGCATATTAATCTACATCCTACATTTGCTTTGAAGTCAGAACAAAATCCTGAATCGTGATGTGTGTGCATGAAAAAGAGACAGACAGCAAGCTTAGTTCTGTTCTGCTACATCTGTGTAAATCCAGATCAATGCCAAGGCTGCAACAAGGATAAGGATCGGGTCCAGTATGTTGTCTCCATGTACATCCCATGCTTGGTAGGAAGCAGGAGACAGGAAAGGGAGAAGTGAACATTCCCCATTTTTTCCAAATGTCTCACTGGTGAATGATGTGCTGACCGAAGGATGATCTTGCACATTAAAGGTAATATTGTGTATCTCTATAGAACAGATTAAAGTGAACCAGTAATAAAAAAAGTCAAAGGAAGCAGTTATGGTGGTAAATATCAGGATGGCACAGACAAAATAAGTCAAAATGTTTTTTACTGACACAGCGTCAGGAAGATGTAAAGCTTGTTTCTCCACTGGTACCAGTTTTACAGCCACGTAACTCACTGGATGGCAACAGAGAAATCCTTGATTTGTGCTAGTTTGAGAGGGTCAAGCCATTGCCCGAATTCTTAGACCAGCACTCTCATTTGCTTTTGCCATAATACCACTTCTTCCTTCCCAAATCTGCCATTATGAAGCCTGTGAGTCTCCTGCTCTGACACTTCCAGCACTGAGGGACTGGATATCTGCCGGAAGATCCTCCTGCCTTGTGTCAGCACTCCGTTTGCAAAAATCTTGTTCAAAGGCAATCTGCATGGTGCTGAATGCAAGGCTGCAGCCCATGGAAAAGTGTAGAAAGGGTGCAAAGGAGATATTTTACCTTTTGTTCATCATTCATCACTTCCCTTCCTCTGGTCTCCTGTCTTTTGGACCAAGTATGGACCTCACTATCACCCTTGAATTTGGGTGTATGTATATTAATGTGGCTTAAGATTTATACTTCCCAGACATGTCTAAATACACCTTGGTAAGGAAAACCACTGGGTAGGAAGAGGTTAATACAGAGAGGGTAATGGATCAGGAAAAGAAATCAGAGGCATCTGTGCTCAGATAACATGGGAAAACCACAGAATAAAATAAAAAGGTGGTGAAATCATTGGAAAGGACTGGTTTTATTATCCTCATTGTTGGAGTCTGCACCACAGCCTGTAACGCCCAAAACCACAGAGGCAGCTGGTCCACTTCTAGTGAGAGAGAGCTCCCTGCATTCAGTGAGGTGGGGAGGTGCTCTGCACAGGGTGGGGACAGTGTATCCCCACCCAGCGCAGGGCCGCTGGGGCAGGCTCCCCAGGACCTGTTCCCGCTGAGGTTTAGGATCTCTGCCGCACAGTCTCTGGCAGCCTGTTTCAATCCTTGACCACCCTCACTGTAAAATAAGGTTTTATTAAATTTAAATGGAGTGGTAAGTATTTCAATGTATGCCCATTGCCTCTTGTTCTGTCCCTGGACAGCGCTGAGAAGAATCTGGTTTCATCTTCTGTACATCCCACATTGGGTATTTATCCACTGCCTTTTGTTCTGTAAATGTTTGGAAAAGGCTTCCATGAAGATTTGCTCCATCATCATCCCAAGGATCAAGGCAGGTCTGATTGGACTGTATTGAAGACCCTGGTGGTATTTGCTTTCTTCCAGTGCTCAGGAGCCAGTCCCAGTTGCCATGACCTTCCAAAAATAATATAGAGTGACATTTGGCCAGGTCCTTCAGTGCTCCTGGGTGCACACCACAAGGTTCCAGGGACTTCTGTATTTTCAGAGATTTCAAGTGTTCCCTAACCTGATCCTACTCTGCTGAGGGCAACCCTCCTTGCTCTATACTTTGATACAGGGTTCTGGGATTCCTAAAGGCTGGACTTATCAGTGAGGACAAGAAAAACACAACATCCAGACACAAAAACCAAGGCAGCCTCTCATCTTTTACTTTGTAAATAATTGCAAGGAATGGAGTTTAAACTGAGATGAAACAACCTAGAATGCAGAGGCCAAGTAATGTAGGGTCTGAAGAGGACACTAATGCAGCTCAGTCCTTCCTATTGTTCATGTGATTGCCAAATAAATGATTTTTTTACTTAAATAGCAGCCTCTTTGACCTATCAAGTATGTTATAACCACTAATGCCACATTTACTCTAGTGCATTTTCCTTACAAGCCTATAAACACCGCAGAGTCTTGCTTATAAATACTCTCTTAATTACACCAAAGGCTCTTGGGGTCTTCAAATGGCTGCCCTTTAAACACACCTGGCTAAAGAATTTGATGTTCTTCTCAGTGGATGGTTGTAACTGAGACAACCAGAAAGGAAAATATGCAATCTGGATGTGTTTGGATCTATTTCAACAATTATTTTAGTGTGTGTTGTATGTAAGAGATCATTTGCATCTGCACAATCCTTGGCTCTTCTTGAAAAAAAAAACAACCGACTTTTTTTTTCTATGAAGGCAGGGTGAGAGGGGAAAGAATTGTTTCTGAATCTTATCAAGAAATAAAATAACACAAAGTACATTTTATGAAAGAAGAGGCACACTGTGTCTTTTTTTTTTCCACTGGCCTACAGCCTAAGGGAAACATTCACTGGCAAATCTAAAACTTGTTCAAAACCCTTTGGAGAAGCAGACTATTATTAAATTATTTATTTTATCTTTGAAGTGTTTCCATTTTTATACTGTTAAGGATTTCTCTGTAAAAGCCGGGGTGCCTGAGAATATTTGGCCTCTAGTGATCTTTGAAACATAAGCCTCCTTTTTTTTCCTCTCTGTCTTTTCTTCTCCTCCACTCTCTCCGTCCCAGTTTCTTCCCAAAATGAATGAGGATCTGTCTATTGCAGAGAGTCTGTTCTCATTGGGGAAATTTAAGGAAATCTTAGTAGCTGGAAAGAGCTAGACCCTGGTTGGCACAGTTTGCTCAAATTTTTTTTAGGAGAAACAAACCTGGCAGAATCGGAAAGGGTGGGAGACATATTCAAATGCTCTCGAGCACTTATTAAAATGTTATGTAATTAAATGTTAAGATCATGCCTGTAGCAATGTCTTTTGAAATAACTGTACTATCTGGGCCTCCTGAAACCAGCACAGGAAAGTAATTCATTTAAAAGGTTATTGGCCATTGAGGCATATGCCTCGGGGACCTAATTTAATGGGAGAACTCCCATTGACTTGAGTGGGCTTGGATAGGGCCTGCTGTTGTTTCCCAGCGCGATCCTTGCAGGCTTGGAGGACAGAGAAATTCCGTAGCCATATGAGGAGAGCAGAGCTTGGTGCCGGGGTGAGGAGCTGGTGTGACCCCGAGGGGGGAGGCAGCAGAGCTGGGGGGGCTGAGCCTCCATGGGTGGTGGGTACAGGGCGCAGGAAGGATGCTCTGCTGGATGCTGGATGCAGCACTGCTGCCAGCAGGAGCTGCACCACTTGAAGACACAGGGACCATCATTGTCTCTGCAGGGTTCCTTGCTGGGTAGCAGGAAGAGGGAACACAATACACAGGCTGGCATGTGAGCCTGGTAGAAATGTGCCTTTTAAAACAGCATGACACGGCTTTCTTTTCAGTGTTGCTTTCCCAGTTATTCCAAGGAGGGTAACTCTGTTCTTGCTGCTACAGGCTCAGGGAGCAGAAATGGTCTGAGTGTTGGGGGAATGGATGGAGAGGTACAGCCTGGGCACTGCAAGCGCCTCTGTGTCAGCAGCTCCATCCCCCAGTGTGGGACGTCCCACACTGAGAGGGTGAGTTGTGTGGAGCTGTGTGTGTGTAGGGATTAAATAGGAAAAAGGACGTGTCCTCCCATCAATGGATATGTATGGCAGCATTTCTATGCAGCAGGGCTAAAGCTGAGCTCAGCAGTGAGGAGTGGGCAGGGTAGGGCAGGTCCCAGTGCCTGCTTTCCACCAGTTAGCCCAAACCCATAACACTCAATGACCATTGCGGGGAATTTCTAGCTCCCAAGAGTGCTGATAGTGAGAGGTTTCCCCTTTTAGTCAGATCTCTGATTAGAGAGCACAGCTAAAATGCGTTGAAAGCATGTACACAACGCTCCTTTTGTATTACTGAACTTGATTCCATGAGGGAGTGCTTCTGTGCTGATCTGTTTTGTCTTGCACAACCTCCTTTGCTGTTTTACCTGCATATGATGATTGGGTAAATGAGTCTTTTCTTCCTGGGGAGTAATGGGCATCTTTCTGTAGTGCAGTCTGGGTGGCAGTGGATCATCTCACACTTTTATCTCCCAGGATATTGCCTGATATTAGAAATCTGCTCATTTTTCCTTAATTTCTAAGGTTGGTTAAGTGCTCAGCTGCAAATGCCTTCAGGCGCTGCCCCTGCTCCCACACCTCCCCTTTTACAAAATATTTGAAACTCAAAGTGCTGGAAGGGCGTCTTGTGAAGGGGAGCTCTGCTGCTGCAAATTTAAAATCACACTTCCATGATCCCTAGTGTCAGGTCTCTGCAAGACCAGATCAGACACATCTACACACCTGAGTCTGGGCAGCCACATACCTTCCATGAACTTGCAGGAATGGGACAAAATAATTGTGGGAAGACTAACAACAGAACAATTCCTCATATGGGGTGAATCTCTGAATAGTTCTGAACAACTAATAAGCCCCTACCAAACCAATTTTTTAGATCCAGGACTTTGACCACAAAGCCAGAAGTGGTGTCTCATCAATCCACAGCTTAAGCTTGCTTCAGGACCCATGTTATGATGGGAAAGCATAATAAGTCTGATGCCAAGATGTCCACCTTTTTTGTGAAATAACCCAAGTGAGGGCAAATAATGATTATAGGACCCAAAAGAAATATCAGAATATTAATAATTGAGAGGCTGGTGTTGTTCTGTGTAGCCAGAACAATAAGCTAGCTTTTGGTTCCAGGGAAATCAGTGGAAAGCAGTGAAACCAGCCACATTTCTGCTCTCAAAAGGGTCAGGTTTGGAAGGGCCCCACAAAAATTAAAGGAACTGTGTGTGTCTGGGAGTTTCCCTGAGGCAACTGCCTCTGCTAGACTGAAGGATTTGCTGAACAGGGTACAAGGAGAGAAGGAAAGACGTTTTCCTTGTGTCCAGCAGAAAAATCAGATCCATCAAACAACATTATTTTTATGTCCTCTGAACAACACTGTGGGGATTTTTTCAATTTTTTTAACATTTTCATCTGCTACTTGCAGAGCCCTACAGTCCGGCTCTCTCTTAGCAGATGGAAACTGGAGGGGAGGAGAAAAAAAAAAAAAAAGGCTGCATGTGCTGACATATCCATATGGCATTTAAGTGAGAAATCACTTGGAACATGGGGCCTCCTGTGGGGTCACAGCCTCCATACGTTCACTGAAGGGTGCAAAGGGTCCTGAAACTTGTTGCTGCTGTAGCAGCCAGGGAATGGGGTTGGTGCAGCACAGGCTGAAAATTCCTGACAGAGACAGAGGGGAAGGCAAGAGATACGAATACCCCCCAAGGTGTTTTGCTGCCTATTTGCCCCTAAAATCCCAGGCACCACTGGGAAGCCAGGCTCCTGAGTGATTTGCAGCCTCTTGCTGTAAAATGATAATTGCATCAGAGCAAATATACACCAGCTTTGTCATGTGTAATAAACTCCATCTGAGAGAAACCCTCTCCAGCACGGAGGATCTGCAGAGGATGCTGCAAGCCATGTGGGGAGGGTTCCAGTGCTGCAAGAGGCTCGTGTGGACTTTCTGCCTCTCCAGGAGGACATGTGAGGACTGCATGTGCTACGGCAGAGCAGGAGAGGATAAAGGAGCCGTTTGTGCACTGTTCTTAGAGGCTCAGTGTCTGCTTGAGTCACCTGAGCAGACACTCCAATGAGCAGGGTCTTTTCCCTCATCCCTTCCGCTACCTGAACCTGTTCTGAAGTCACCTGGTACATCCATCCTTGGGTTCTCATTGACTTCAGCAGGTTTGGCATCAGCCCTGTGTATTCCTGTGTCTGTCTGTGACTCTCCTCTCTGTTTACATGTCTGTCTGATGTGTTTATTTTCCCTAGTACCCACCACTGCAGTACACAAGGCAGGAATCATCCTCCACAATGCCAGTTTCTTTTGGCTTCTTTCCTGTGTGTGTTTGGCTCTGCACTTTTCCTCTAAAGTTAAGGCTGGGATTCTCAGTTATCCTGCAGTGTTGCTCTGACTCTGCTGACATGAAGGGTCTCCTGCCAGCTTCGCTGGGAGCAGACTAAGGGTAGGGCTGAGTTTTCCTGGGTATCCTGCCTAATCCTGCAACAGAAACAGCCTGGAGTTGCTGTGTATCCTCCAACAAACAAAAGGTGGTTGACTGTGACTTTCCCAGAAAATCAGAAGGGCTTTGGACACCCTTTCCCCACTGTCCAGGCTTAAGTGTTAGTTGTTGCATCTCGAAGAAGGAGTTAAAATAGAGGAGATGGAAATAGTTTTTAAGAAAAGAATATCATATGCAAAAGGGAAAATAGCTGTATTCAAAATGTATTCAGAATCATATATATAGATGTGGAATCTGAATCCTGGTGTTTTATATATATATATATATATGTGCGTGTATATATATATATATATGCACACATAATATGTATATATCCATACGTATATAAAATTATATAAATTCAGAATCAAGGCAATGTGTGCTTGCAGCCCAGAAATCCAACTGTATCCTCAAAAGAAGGGTGGCCAGCAGGTCAAGAGAGGTGATTCTCGTCCTCTGCTCCACTCTCATGAGACCCCACCTGCAGTGCTGTGTTCAGCTCTGGGGCCCTCAGCACAAGAAAGACATGGACCTGTTGGAACTAATCCAGAAGAGTCCACAAAGATTATCAGAGGGCTGAATATTCACCTCTCCCATGGAGTTAGGCTGAGAAAATTGGGATTGTTTACCCTGGAGAAATCTCCAGGGAGACCTTAGAGCCCCTTCCAGTGCTTAAAGGGGCTCCAAAAGAGCTGGAGAGGGACTTTGGACATGTGCAGGTAGTAAAAAGACAAGGGGAATGGCTTTAAGCTAAAAGCAGGTAGGTTTAGTTTAGTTATTAGGAAGAATTTCTTCCCTGTGAGGGTGGTGAGGCACTGGAACAGGTTTTCTGGAGAAGATGTGGATATCCCATCCCTGGAAGCGTTCAAGGCTAAGTTGGAAGGGGCTTGGAGCAACCTGGGATAATGGAAGGTGTCCCTGCCCATGGCAGGGGTTGGAAATGGGTGATCTTTAAGGTCCCTTCCAACCTAAACAATTTTAGGATTCTATGATTCTGTACCCACAGCCCCAAACTTCCACGTGTGTAAATAAGTCAAGGGCACAATCCCTGTGTTCATATTCAGAGTGCCAAGGGGAGTCTGCAGAGAAGTCACAGGACTGCAGCTCTTGCAGTCTTCAGGATCCTCTGAGGCCAGCTCTGGTTCAGCCTTTTGCCAGTAGATTGCTGTGATCCTTCCTGAGCTCCTTTGCAGGGAAAGCCAGACAACAGATGCTCCAAAATCCACTGAAGTGATGGGAGGTCTTGCACTGAAAACCTGCTCTGTGCAAGCCCGTCATGCACCCAGTGTTAGTGATTCAGCTCCAGGCCAACAAACAGACATTAGATCTGTGCCCCTTATAGTTCTTTGCCAAGAAATCTACCCATTTATGTGCCCTTATTTTATATTAAATATTAATCTTAGTTACAAGCTCTGAAATGGGCCCCTCATTAGCAACTATCTGTGAACTTCAACTGTTTCAGATCAAGTCAGTTTTTATTTCTAATTTTTCAAAAGCAAAGAGTTTTGTAGAATTCCACCCTTCTCGTAATTTCCTTGCTTGTGCCTAAGCAGTCCTTGTAGGGCCTTATAAGAGGTGTGCACCTGTAAGAATGTGTTTTTGTAGCAATAAAACAGAAGATAACCACATCTAAATGCTGCTGACACTTGTTAATCTATTGTGGATTGGAAGTCCAAGAAGTCAGTCATTATGTATGGACAGTTTTGTACCAGGCATGAGTATTGCTTGGCATGGGTCCTTCTTTGATTGCATTATACAAACATAACAGAAAATTGACCCAAAGGGGGAAAACAATTTTATCCTTAGAACACTCTTCTGACTAAGTACAGAGCTTTTAATTAAATTCCCTATACAAAGTGACTGCCTGCCTCTCATGTTGAGCCTAATTGATATCAAAGCCATCCTTAAAATCAATATTTTTTTCTGGAAAAAAGAGCAAATACCCTCTCCACCCCAACAGAATTCAATAAATAATTTGATAGTACTTGACTCCTAACTGTAATCTTTGTCTCATTTGAGCAGAATATAAAGTGAAAATTTGTCCCCACCGCCCCCCAGCATCCCCATTGCATCACAAATCAGGCACCACAAAATGTCACTAGTCCTCCTCAGCAGGTCTGCTGTTTCCATTTATTTCAGCACACCATGCTGAGTAAGGGAGGAATTCGAAACCTTCAAGTGGCAACACATTTATGCGGCTTTTGTTACCTATTTTATATTTTTCACTTATTTATGATTACGGTCGCAATTGGATCCCATTAGAAGTCTCAGGAAGATCAAAGGCTTCTTAGAGCAGGCAGCAGACAAACCCACACTCCCCCAGGGCTGCTAGGGAGGGTTTGCAGTGCACTGTACCCCAGCTGCAAACCCCTAAGCGGGCGTCTAACTCTACCCCTAGAAAAAAATGGTGTGCAAAATGGGACCTCTCTTTGAGATGGCAAGCACCCAAATCAAAGACTAGGTCTTGTACCTCACCTTTGCTTTCTCCTCTCCTTCATCTGTCCTTCTTGCTTTGTGCAGGGACCCTGTCAATCTATCTTGTCAGAACTGGCAAGAGAGTTGGTTCCCTTTGCCAGGAGCAGCTTATAAAACCGATGGAGAGGAGCAAGAATATTAAGCTAAATAATAGGGCGGTTGGTTTGGGGGGTTTTTATAATTATTCGGCTACATTTAGTGAAGAGCTGAAAGCCTGGCATTGATTATTGTCCCATCAAAAAGATGGTCTAACCATAAGTCAAAGCAGAGTCAACATGTGCAGTACTTTTGCAATGTCTGTTCCCGATAAAAGTGGGAATAATCTCAGCAGGGACCATTGCCTAGCGAGGGAGCACGGACTTGAAAGCTCAGCCCTGATCTCCAATTTCTCTCTGTAATGTCTCTCTGTTGATACTGGCCCTCGGGGACTCTTGCTACAAGCACAATTTTCTTTCAAGAGCGTATGCTAATCGTGGCATTAGGGGTGTATTTATGATCCCTGGCTGACTGTGGCAGGTGAGATTGGGAGGGAAGTGATTCTGAGTCTGCAGACAGATCACACTCATAAAGCATGATTTTGTGCTTCCCCTGCGCCGTGACACCCTGAATCCTGGGGGATTAGCATAAAGAGAAACCCACCTCAGTGTTATTGGAATAAAATTTCATCCATGACCCAGGCAGCTGAGCCAGCTCCGTAGACCTGGCAGCGTGTTTGTGCATCAGAATAATGACCTGAGAGCTGGTTTTCCTGGGCAAACAGCAAGGCAACCTGCTGTCCGGTGGTTTGGGAAAGGAGCAAGGCTGGGGAAGACTGCTGGCATGGAGAGATTATGTTATTTTACTTCATTGTGCCCGGTCTTTTTTTTTCCCAAGAAAACATCATTCATTTAGTCCTGAAGTTTATTTTTCTTCCAAAGAGGTTTCGTGCCACCATCCCTCAGCCCACGCAAACTTCTTTCAGCTACACCCAGTAGAAATAAAATATTTAGCGGAGTCTGGCTGTATGTCTGAATGCCAGGGGAAAGTGAGAAGGCCTGGAAGTAAGTATTGATATGGAGGTGTCGAGGCTCGCGGGAAGCCAGGTGGATGTGCCGCTGTTCTATAGGCTCTGTTAAANTATAATAATATAGTAAATATATAATATATAATTATCTATAACTCTGTCCAGTGGAGTTGGGTATTTCAAGGCTCTCAGGAAGACCCAAACCCTCACTTCCCATTAATATTTATGCAGTAGCCCCCAGGCATCTTCAGGAGAGCCACCATAAAATTTCTGTTGCTGTAGGGAGAGCCCTGAAAGAACAATTTGCAGGCAGTAATCATCATTATTAGACATGGTAATTGAATTAGTAGTTATTTAATTATTATTATTCGTGTAATAAATACTCCTCACCCTCCTTAGTCCTTCAAAATGAAGCCTGAGGAAATCCCAGTAAGTGGGAAGAGCTCCATTTGGAGACAGTTATTAGGAAAACACTGCAGTGAAGGAAGAACCAGAAGAAATATCCACAACCACCCTGAAGGTGATTTCTGCACACTCCAAAATATCACAAAAAATGCCACTTCCAGATGTGTTTTTTGATTCAGGGAGGAGTTACACTGGGAGCCAAAACTGCTGATTTACGTGTACGTATATATACTGGCTTGTGCCATCGAATATATGGCACACAGCTCCCCAGGGTAACCAGTTAACTTTTCCAGGGACAAGTTGCTTGGAGTTAGGAGAAACATTTATTTCCTGATGGAGGCTGTGTGGTGACAACACAGCCTGTGAGGGAAAGCAGGTGGAAAGAAGGGTCCATCTTGGCCGGTCTTTAACACGAGCCCAAGAGATAAGTGTTTGCAGTGCCGCATGCCAAAGCCATGTGGGGAGATTTGTCTCCTACCCAAGCTAATGATGGAGCAATGTCACCATATGTGTGGTTAGTTTCCAGCAGCTCCTCACTTCTCCAGCACGAATGGAGGGTGACAGATTGTATATTAGACAAATTACTCCTCTCTTGAAAGCAGCCGTCTCAGCGATATCCAAGTGCCTTCTCCACTCTCTCTTCACTGAATAATTTTTGCCCCATCGTTCAGAGCTCTGTGCAATGAAAAGGTGGCCGGTGAGCAAGACTCACTGTGCTGCTGCTCCTTAGCTCCCAGCCAGTGCTTCCCGAGGCTGTGCCTGGACCAGCGACCACGGCAGGCTGCCATCCATCCTCCCACCTCCCCGCCAAGTGGCACGGCCATGCTGTCATCCACATGGGCAAACCCTCGTCTTCTGAAAAGAAAAGGAGGCCACATCCCAGCTGCCTGCTGAGAGCAGCCCTGCAGGCTCCAGCCAGGGATGGGGGGCAGTGCTGACGTCTCCTGAAGGGGTTTGAGCCAGGCTATGGACCTGTGTCTAGCCTGGGATGGGTTATGGGGGCATCTCCAGGCATTGCAGGTTGGACTGGTTTCCTCATCTTGGGGCTGCTCCCAGGAAAGCAGCAGATCCATCAGCACTGTGGGGAAGATGGTGAGGAATCAACGTCCTCAAAGGGAGTCTTAGGGGTTACCTCAGACAGCAAACTCAGTAGTTGCCCTGGGGCAAGAACTGGAAGGCAAACAAGTTCCTTAAAAACATCATGTCCCTGGGAACACTTTGGTAGAGATGAACTTTTTTCCGCTGTTTTCACCTTTCAGAGGCAGATGGTGGTTCCCGTTTGCAAGCTCAAAATTTCAAGGCCTTTTAGATATTAACTGATCTCAGTTATCAGTTGAACTCTGAGTTCCCGCTGGTCATTGCCTGTGGATCCTGCATAAGGGTCACCCAGCTGCTGATGGCAACTGTGCTGAGAATTCCCCTCTTGGGCTACCTTCCTTTGAGGACAAACCTGTAGGTCCCATCAGCCAGATGTCTGAGATCTGGTGCTCCATGTTCTGACCCTCTGTTCATCTGTGTTTGCTTTTGGCTCACATCATCCAGCACATCTTGCAGGAACCACCCAAGCCCTCATTCTTGGATTTTCTCTTTGACTATCACCTCTGCCCTTCTCTTTGCCCCCTCCTGAAGCTCCTGCTGCTGCTCTGTCTCCAGGACATCACTACGGATAGTGTATTGCCCTCTAATGGATAGATTTCAAACTCCTCCATACACCAGAACTTTTGGTAAGATTCTTACACAATTAATGAGGCAGGAGACTTGCTAGCCACATCCAGATCTCTTTGTATTCCCTGATCCCTTGAATCAATATAAAATACTTTTCTTCTTTTTTTTCTTTTTTTTTTTTTTAATAGCACAGACATCGGAATGAATCTTCCAGCTATTTTTATGAAGAGGCAGAGGAAATCTGTGCCAGTATGAACTCTGTTTCCTTCATGTCCGTGAATGCTTTAATTGGCTTCAGAGTTAGGAATGCATTAACAAAGCTGATTCTGTGATTCCACGCATCTGGATTTCAGGGTGGGTTTTGGTTTTTTTTAGCTTGCCTAATCCTGCTTAAAGTCTTAAGATTTATTTGTATGTTTATAAGACACAGCTTTTCTCATTATATGTATGTTACAGTCACCATTAAAGTAATACAAACAAAAGGAAAAACAGAATGGACTTGCAAAAGCAGCTGATAATTAATTACGGAGAATTTTTGAAAGGGTGGCTTAGCATCTTAAGCAATTCCTTTTTCTGCCAGATACATGGGCTTGTTTTATAAACTACAGTCAATCTGCCATTGGGGGGGAAACTGCAAAATGAACTTAGTCATCTGAGCTCATTTTCATTTTCAAAAACTGAAAGGCTTTGGAGTATAAAGTACCCTCTTCTTTTAATGTCAGTAAATAAGTTGATTTGTTTATATGGTTTTCGATACATGTAAACTGCTTGCCATTTAAACAAGTTCAATCAGCTGTGAAAATTGACATTTTTAACCATAAAATCAGACTTCATCCTACCACGATATTAAATATTAAGGGATCATTTAAAGGACAGTATACATTTCAGAAACCTGCCTGGAGAGATGAATGCCAATTCCTGCCATTCAGAAGTATGTACAAAAAAAAAAGCCCCTTGGCTGGAGGCCTGCTGCTCTGTAAAAACCACTTTACAGACTTATTCCAACATGGTAAATCATCACTTCTCTAAGGAGACATTCAAGCTTCGCATTCAGCTCCTGCATGGCAAAAACACATCCTCAAAGAGGACGGGTGGAAAAAGGGCATTGTGTGCTGATGCTGTCCCTGATGGCATATCCAGGGCTGCAGGAGGCTCAGGCAGGGCTCAGCATCCTCTGCTCCCTGGGGCCAGGGGTTTTGCAAGCCTAGGAGGCATCTGCCTGCCCATGGAAGTGACCACTGGGATTTCCAGCTCCCCTTGCTCATCCATATGGCTGCTCTTGCAAGTGGCACTTGGAAATGGGACATTCTTACTATTACCAAGACTTCAGAGGTCTGCACATACTCTTCTGGTCCCTACCTTTTTTTTTTTTTTTTTCCCCACATTTCCTTCCTTTTTTCTCTCCCTGCTTCAATCAAATTTTGTGGACAAAAACAGTGTGTGCTGGTTCTGACTGGGTTTACATCTGACACAGCTCTTCACAGCTCAACACCCCTGATGTCCTGCCTGTGCCAAAGGGGTCTCATTGTGTAAGGGGTTTCCTTCTGAATAGGACAAAGCAAAACAGCGAAGCACTGGGATTACTGGGCTGCTGAGGGGAGACAATGGGGAAACAAAACTCCGGCCGGAGAGACATTTATTTTTTGGAGGGGCATGGCTGCCCTTACACAATCCCTTTTAAAGCTCTGTGAAGTTTCTCTAACACAATCCAGTCTTGCAGCCAGGCAGAAATCTAGCACGTTCAAAATCTTTTCATTCCATCTTTAATGTAAAAAATGTGCACTCATTTACTACTGCAAACTGCAAGGGTATTTAAGACATAGGATTTTTTTTACATCAGGCTTTGGGGTGTCTCTGCTTGAGCATCTCTGGATGTTTCAAGCACAGAATGATGATGGCAGTCAGCTCTTTCTGCGTTGACGAGCAACTGCAGAAATCCGAGTGGGTGCTGCCTTCTGACTGAGCACATCTCTGTCATTCCCTGTCCCATACTGGATCATTTTTCCCTTCCCACCTTCAGCTCTATTTCCTCCCAAATCACCTGGGGTTTTTGTAATTCTCTTTCTGGCTGTGGTAGGGATTTGCGTCCACAACGGGGTGAAAAGGGTGTGTTAATTCTGGGGGTGTTAGGGTCAGGGTTTGCGGGCTGTTGTGGATTCAGGTTTGTGACTGTGTTTTTCCCTTGCAGAAATTTTCTCTGCACTCCCCCCACCACCTCCAGCGCTGGAAGTTGACCTTGTACCCGTCCAGGAGCACTGAACACTGCCCCACTTGTCGCAAGGGCTGGTATGAGCCCCCCAGATGAGCCCGAGGGATTCATTTCCTCTTAGCTTCCTACATGCCAGCCTGTGACTCTCTCCCTGCCCTGGGCATAATGGGAAAAATGCTGGAGAGAGAGCACTAACTCATCCCAAGAGGCTGCTTGCTATAGGGCTAGCTCTCGGCGCTCCTTTGTTCCCCTACAAAGGCATGTGGGGTGGGGGGAAGCAAATCCCATCATAAGTAAACAAATGCGCTGAGTTAAATTTTTTAAATGGAGTCATAAATAAAGAACTATCATTGGAGAAATCCCTAAAGACACTGTTTTTGCTAAGGTTTTTTTTTTAATGTTGGCAGCTTCAGCAACTTTTGCAGAGATGTCAGAGTAAATAGCCTGCGATCCTACAGCATCTTATAAAAGTCTTTAACAACCAGAAGATTTTTATGCTTTCATATTTTATGTGTTCCTAATAGACATTCTGTTCATGTCTCCTTATTTTATGTAGTGTAGAAGAAAATAATAATCCCTGTCTGCAGCATATCTCAAAATGTACATCTTTAGCAATTTCTGACTTAAGAAAGGAAGAACTAAATGCCTTTTGGACAGAAGATAATCAGGGTTTTCTGGAATTTGGAACATCCCATAGCTTCTGCAGCAGCCATAAAAGGTGAGGGAGGGGAAAAGAGGTTTATTTTGTTTAACTTAGCAAACAGAAATTTACTTGAGACTTAATCACGCTGTGCAGGTAAATTTCCTGATATACTATTTGAAGGTTCTTTCATCTTGCAGATTAAAGGCTACCTGGGGAAGCTGTTGCACAGTGAGGTAAAGGGTGCATCAGCTCTCCTGGCTCAGTAAGTACAAGGAGGCCCATTTCACTTTCAAAGTGGAGTAAATTTTCCTCATGAGTGGAATTACTACAAGCAGCATCAGTACCGTGTGCTATATATTTACAACTTATATTTGGGATAGGACTGTTTTCCCCCCATAAGAAGAGATCAAATCCATGATGAAATACAGTAGCTGAAAGCTGAATATCTCAAAATTCAACCTAAAAATGAGCATGCACACATAACCATAGGCATTTTTAGCTCCTGGAACAACTTACCTAAATTCCCCATCATCTGACAGCTTTAAATCAAGTCTGGATGTGTTCCTAGAAAATACACTAAATTAGCTAAAAGTCAAGAGTCTGATTCGTGATTCCCATAGGGAGAGTCTGCAGTCTGTATTATGAGGGAGGTGAGACCAAATGGGCAGAATGGTCTTAGAGATGCCAAAGCCAAAGAACAATATGTTCCACACTGCTCTCAACCAACTGCATCTCCCTGCAGAGGGAGTGACTTCATAAATCTCATTTATTTCCTTTCCCTATCAATCTCTTTTCCCGGAGTTGAGTTCCTTCACCAAAGCTAGCAAAAAAAAATTTGGGCTTGGGGTAAATACAAATTATCTGGAACTGGTGATCCCATTTTCTACACAGGTTTATTTTGAGGGGTAGGTGCTCCCAAAAGATGCCCACTTCCTTGGACCACAGTTCCACATAATTGCAGGAGCTGTGCTGGCTGTTTATAGGGAGAACTCAAGCCTTGCCTGTAGAGGAGCCACCTCCAGTCCTCTCTGAAAAGAGTCTTTCTCTTTTCCTTTCCATCACTAGAGGCTCAGTGTTTCCTTTCATGCTGCAAATAGTCAGACTGCTGCTTCCGTGGCTGTTTGGCCTGCACATTTTCAATATTTCTTTTGTGGATGTCTCTTTTCTTTTTTCAGGCCATTATCAAATCCTTGCAAACTCATGATGGAGACACTCACAACACTTTTCAATGAGGTAGGAATCATTACAGCTACAATTGCATCTGGTTTTGCTGCTAAGGCGTGTCCTTTGTACTGTCCCTACACAGATAACCTTGGAGACATTGCTCAGGCAGAGTAGAAGTTTGGAAAGAGTGCCTCTGCCAAATCTGGAGTGGTGACTGCAATGGATGGAGTCCTAATGAGCTTAATGGGCAGATCTCCCTGCTCCTGTGGGTACTGCAGGCTTGATTAAAGCCAGGGCACCAATGTGGTGCTGCGTAGTCAAGCCAGACCATTCAGAAGTAGATCTGGCACCTCCCATCACTCCACATGTCCATTTTATAATGTTAATAAGACAGTCTAAAGAGGGTGAAGTATGGGCCAAAAGAATTCCATCCTAGAAATCAAGATAATTTCATAACAAGGCAATCTCTTACACTATGGAATGATTTCCAGTGGCAGCTCTGTTGCTTGGGGCATTTAAATCTAGATTTAAAAACAATAAAAATCAGCCATAGTATATGGCCATCCAAAGAGCAACCTCCAGGTCCACTTCCATTGAAACCATGAACAGAAAAATGGTGATGGATTTGCTATCCTGAGTAATGCTGAGGCCATTCCTGGCAGATGGCACTAGACCTGCTCTGCAAGACTCTACCCAGACACCACCCTCCCTGTTCCATAACTTATGACTGCTACAAGGTCCTGGGTGAGACAATTTTCTCAAGCAAGCTGAACGAAGTTCTTCAAATCTTCTGCTGAGACACAAGGAAGTCACTGTTCCACCAGGGTGTAACAAGGGATGATTTAGATTATCTTGTTCATATCTGTGCTGGTCACGCTAGTCTGGCATCCAAGGGCACTTAAGCATTAAGAGAGCTTTTTACACAAACAACAGGGTAATATACAGAGGTTTTAAAGTGCTTCTAAAACCTCTGCAGACAAATTTATATCTTTAGTGCACAGAGCTTCAGGAATTATCTTGGTGGTTATAGTGTCTTTGAAGCACAGAACATCCTGGATACCAAAAGCAAAAGGCAAGTACCAACTGGAAGTAGAAGGAATTAGGGTGGCTTGGTTGTGTGGAGATGTGAAGTGAGGCTGGGTTCAGACAAGGACTTTCTTGTTGGATCGTGAATTTCTTGTTTACACAGTTCTGCATTAGCACTTTCTGATCCAGCAAATCTGTTGCAGCTAAGCCACATGTGTGCCTGCTTATAAAGGATAGTAAAAAAAGAATTGTGAGTTCAACAGTAACCAAAAGCACAGATATTTCTTGTCCACTCCCAGAACTGAGGAATATGCACCTGCAGCAGTACACCGGGGCCCCAGACTTATATTGCCTGGACAAGGTAACTTTTCTCTGTCATGGTTCTAAAAGTTACAGTTGGCAGATGGTGGAAACTCCAGTGGGTTTACAAAAGTCACAGATCTCCTTAAAGGACCTTTGAAGAAAGCAGAAACAAATAGACTGAACATGGGTGGACTTCCTGATTTGTCTCCTTTCTGTTTATCAGGACCCACACCTTGTCTCGTTCCCTTTATGCTCTTTATACATCAAATGGCTAAACAGCGACTGTGAGTAAATCTGTCATTAAGACCTCGCTTACCTTTTAGACCAGCTTTCCTGTTGGATGCAATTTGTGGGATCCTAACTTTGCAGACCTAAGGCAACTTGGGGGAATTGTGTTGATATGAACCAAAGCTTGTGCATTTTGAAATGTTGCAATCAAATAATCCCATCTGTACTTGGGAGCCTGTAGCAGGCTGACTTACTGCTGTCTCTTTGCAGTAATTGTGGAACTGCCTTGGTATGGAACTGCATTTTGGATGAGCTAAAGCTTAGTCCCCATAGCTTTCAGCTCCCTTGCAAGACGAGATTTGCAAAACCAGTGGAAAACTCTACATTTTGTTTTTTAATGATTTCTAGGAAGACTGATCTCTTAGTGACAGCATCTCCTACTGTTTTCAAAACATCTCCAGTCTTCTATACTTCAATATCGCTGTAAGCTTCCAAGCTAATAGGAAAGTATTTTTATCTACCTCTTCCCTGATTTTTGGGCATTTCAATTTTTTTGTTAAGTACAGGAAGACCAAGAGAAAGTTGCTGTCATCTTCCAATTCAAGCTTTGCCCGAACTCCTGATAATGAAATGTGGTGTTGCCTGGTTTCTTCCTGCACAGCACTTAAGTGGGATACAAAGAAATATTCATCAACATGAAAAAATAAAATTAGATTTCTCTGCTGCTTATTTGTACTGTATTTTGAAAGTATAGGCAAAGTTTTTTTTGCAAACTGGATTTCCAAGGATCTGGGTTTGAGATCTGAGTACAGATTATTAGGGTTTTAAACCTCCTATAACTGGTGAGGTTTGCTTAGTAGTTCTGAAAAATCAGATCTGCTGCTAAAATATGCTGCCAGACAGAATTTGATATCTATTGTTAAAGTTCATTAGACTGAAGCCAAAAAAAAATTCCCCGTCTGGTTTGGTGCAAAGCTCTTTTTCCCCTGAGTGCCTTTGGCTATGAATTCTGCATATTCTAATTTTAAAGTATCATTCATTTTCTATTTGGTGATAAATGCTTTCCTGTACAAGAGTCTTTTGATTGCTCTGCTAATTAAAGTGGATAGTTTCCTTTTATGTTAGGTGGCTGGGCTTCTGGGTAACTGCAGTTTGCAGGGAACAGCCAAGGTTACATGGCAATGTTTATTACCTTTGCTCTCATCACCGATGGGTACATGTTCTGCAGCTCCAAATTCTCAGTGAAAAAATGAATTAAGAAAATTACGAATTTGACATTTTGGAAGCTTTTTGGTCTTCCTTTCCTAGAAATGGCTTTTTATCTCTTTGCTTTCCCAGCTTCATTACACTTTGAGAAAGTTTTGATGACTTAAATGGCACAGAGACAGAAGAACTTCCATGTTGTCCTTTTTTGGTTTTGGTCCCTCTGGGCCTATTTCGGTCAGCATAGATACTTGTGATAGCGGCACATGAAAGTGCTTGGGAACTCACTCTTTTCATGAATGCTGTTTTAGTTGCCAAATGACACTGTGCTTCCCTTCTGCACAAATTCCTCTCTCTTGATCTGAAATGCTCCAGCAAGTGCAGGAGACTTGATATGAAATATTAGAGAAAATACCCGGAACAGAACAGAAAGTGAATATCTACATCCAGTCAGGGCAGTCTATTCAGAGGAAAACCCCTGTGGGTGGAGATCCAGCTAACACTCGGGTTGTTCTTCCAGGTTGGATTTCTTCTGTGGTGGAAGGTGGCCTCAAATAGCTCAGGTGAGTGTCTGACAAAGGGCACCGTGATGATCAAAGAGAACTACCGTATAAGCAAAACTCTTTCTAGAGAATAGGTCTTACTGAATGCACAACAAAAGATCAAGGGGAAGTTGTGGAAGTTTTGGGGTCTTTCTGGAAGGATGTTACCCAGATTTTCAGGAGTGTGTTCTGCAGGTCTGTAACTACAATGGAATGTCTGTGTTGAGTGTGCACAGGGTTTAGGAGTGTTGTTAAAATGTGCCATTGGGATCTTTAGCTGCTTTCACACTGTCAAGGTGACCAGGAGTTCTGCTGATGGTATGGAAGTATTTTTGGTGAGGGAGAAGGTTCCTGTTGGATTTAAAGTCTATGTAGGCAGATCTTCAGGAATCATGTCGTGCAGGAAGGGGTAAAGACTCTAAAGGCCACCTCCAGAGCCAGTGGCTAAAGGGATCTTAGACTCAACAGAATCAAAACTGATGGATCAAAGCTTGGTTTTAATTTTGATGATAGCTCTTAAGGAAGCTCTTCCAACAGTCTTCAAGAGAGATTTGGAGATATATAGGGGCCTTGACTGCCTGCTATTCTCTGCATGCTGATTTTTCCTTTCAGACCCCAGTTTCCCCTGTCCTGAGTAGTGGCAGAAATGTCAACCTTGCAGGTCACTTCAGCAAGGGAAAGGGCAGCTTGTTTCAGACAGACCTCAAGCAGCAGGAGCCATAAACTGAAAACCCTGTAACAGCATCCTTTTCAGACTGCATGGGAATAGAGGAAACCCAAACTTAAACTCTTTTAGGTTTGAATGCTTTGATCCTCACAGGACTTCAGATAACCTGAGCTGTGAACAATTAAATCACCCTCCCAAACTGAACAGGCTTTTGAGATTAAGAGTTTGAAAGGCAATGTGTGCTGATACCTCCATAACCATGTCTTCTGGTTATAATGTGAGGGAAAATATAAATCTAAAATAATTTTGCCCTGTTATTGGGGATGTAGCTCTTTGCCTGCCCAGGTTAAGGTGCTGGGGTGCAAAGTGAGATCAGCCCTGCCCTACATGCAGGGCTCCTTTGCACCTCCAGCAGCAGCCTGCGTGGCACATTGCATTAGATATAAAGCTGCACTACTTCAATTTGTCTACAGCAACCAGGATTTTCCTTTTATAACTCAGACAGTACATACAGTCTACATGATTTCCCTAGAACCATCTCCCCTGTTCTCCCTGAGGCAGAGCCACTGTGTGATTCACCAGCAGGATTAAAGAAGCTGCTGTAGTCTTCAGGTTCCTCACTTCTGCAGATGTGCCCCTTCCTTAGGAACAGAAACAAAGAGCTCAGACCTCAGGAACCTGCACAACACAACCTCCAGTCTTGTTTGCACAATGTTTCCCATTTCTAGGAGCTGAAAGAAAGCCATCACCTCCACCTGCAGGGATGCCAGCACATTTAACAGGAGGGATCATGACTCTTATTCCATGTTTTGTATCTGCAATTGCAGTGACAGATAAACATTACTACAGCTTCAAAGCCAGGATATTCTCAGGTGGATGACTGTGAAATTCCCCTCCTTACTCACTGGGGGATGGAGCTCAGGATTTTGCCTTTGGACCATCCCTACCCACCGGCTATCATTGCTGAACAGTGAGTCTGACTTATTCTACTTTGTTCTGAAGCCTCCTTTAAAACATGGAGGGACCCAGGGGAAAAAAACACACTGCAACAGACATGAGTCCAACACCCTTTTGCTCTGTCTGTAATGGCTGTAATGAGCTGCCATTCATTACCAGGCAGTCTTACATGGAAAACAAATGTTGTTCATTTTCCAGGTATCCTCTTGTGGGCAGGATGCTGTCTGCCCTGTGGAGGTTAATTTGCTATTTTAGAAGTGCCACTTCAGGGTAATACACTGCTAATAGGCAGCCAGCAGGTCCTGAAAACAAATATTCAACCAAATAATTCTAGAAAGCAGAATTTCTCTGGATATTATGGAGTCCCCATGAATCCTCCTAATAATGCATTTTAAGTCTGGCTGCATTGGTTCACTGCAGTCATAATTCCAGAGCCCCTGTAGAGCTGATGTGGATCAGGGGAGTTGTTTAACAGATGGTTTCATTCAGAAGCTGGATAAGAAGAGCTGCTTGTTAGGCACAGGGCAAGCATCTGTGTGAGGCGTTTTTGAGTGTTCAGGTAGCCTTTCAGCTCAGCACATCTCTGTCTGAGGCAGCAAGGCTTGGTATGGGAGAAGAGACTCAGGCCAAAGCTCTGCCACCAGCATGTAGATGAGATGCTCTTGCAGACCCTGGGGGGGGTGCTGCTCTCCAAGTCCTCAGTCAGGGTTAGAAGTCCCTTTCTGTGATTCCCTGATCTTATTGTGGGATGACTACTGTAAAGTCTAGGAGAAGCATTTTATTATTCCCTATTTCTTTTTTTTAGCATGGCCAAGATCTGCAGCCTGGTATATTTGTTCTGAATGACGGACTCCCAAGGTCATTGGGTAAAGCCGTTACAATCATCTGCAGCTCTGCTCAAGCCAGAAAAATTGGATTTGCACAAACCAGGTTCAAGATTTCTTGGTCTTGTAATGACCAAGTGAGGGTTCCCCATGGGAATTGCATCCTGACCAGTGAGATTTTCAACAGAGGTTGCATGAAGATTTTTAGTCTTTTCCTGTCTTGGGAAGTCATAGGGTCATAAGGCTTAGGTTGGAAGAGACCTTAAAGATCATCAAGTTCCAGCCCCCCTGGAATGGGCAGGACACCTTCCACTATCCCAGGTTACCCAGAGGCCTGTCCAGCCTGGCCTTAAAACACTTCTAGGAATGGGACACACACAACTGCCTGGGAAACCTCTGCCAGGTCCTCACCAAGCTCACAGGAAAGAGTTGAACTTACCTTCCTGCAGGTGTGCCCTTATCTCCTCCAGTTCTAATAACCACTGGCAATGAAAGCTTTGTGCCATGGTGGGGATTTTGCCTCCTCTGTAAGATAAACTCGTGGTCAGACCCACAGCCTTGTGTTTGGGATCAAGGGGAAAGTGTTCTCATCGGCCTTGATGAACATTGGTTCGAGTTTCCTACCCTGCAGCCCCAAGAGCTAAGGAGCAAGTTCTGGAAGAAGTGACGTTTGATGTTCATATCACACCAGTAATTGCTCATTATGGCATGCAGAACAAAGTGGGCTGGATGACTTTCCCTTGATGTGGACACTTTTTCTGTAGTATTCTTGGTGACACCCTTGTTAAAGGCCAGACAGACCCCTTAAATGCCTGGGTGAAGAGCGCCGTGAGGAGCAGGTGAGTTTGCTGTACCAGGAGTGCAACTGTAAAGAATTTCGAATCAATATGGGTCTAATCTAAGTTGAACTGAGCTTTAGGGATTAATTAAATCTTAATTAGAGATCAAACCACAGCTACAGTTATTTCTAAATTCAGAGGATGAGCATTCATGCGAGTGCTGGAAACTAAATATCACCTTTTTGCATTACTGTTATTAAACATTACACATTCATAACCTTTTCAGTTCTAAATTTTTAATGTGTGTCGTTATACTTTTAATTAAGACAAACTCTTAGGGACACATTCTACTACTGTTATTTACCTTGGGCCCTTTTCCATCAGGAGTTCTCTTAACTTCAATGAGCTGGTTTGTGTGATAAAGGCACTATTAATTTATATTTATTTTTGAAGAGTGCATAGCATGTTAGACCATATATTCAACAAGGGAACATTTCATTCCAAAATAACTTGAAATGTAGGACTGACAGGTAAAAAGACACAAACTAATAGAGAAGAAAGAGTGATACAGGAAAAGGATGGAAAAACAAGGTGGTAAAATTTATGGCTAACATCACTCCTGTGTCCACAGCAGGTGATAAAGAATTTCTGAAGGTCATAACTGAAATAGGCGAGTGGACAGCGTGAAGGGACCTGACAAGTCAGTATTAGCAGCAGCCTTATTTTGTGGGCTTAGCTGTGGATCAAGGTCTTACTTTGTTAGGCATCACATAAACCCACATCAAGGTGAGAGACCTTGCCCTGCTATCCTTCAGTTAAACCATTGCTGCTGAATGGAAAATAATCCATATACAAGGGGTAGCAAGGAATATGAGAATGCTTATCAGTTGCAGATGCAGCATTATCACACGACTGCTGCAGTGATAGATGGCAGGAGGTCTCGGGGTAATTTAAAGGGACTTCAAAAGGTTTACAAAAAACTACTAATAGCCAAGATTTTAATTAGGGAAAAAAAATTCGTGAGTTATGTCAACTTATATTGGCTCAATACCAGTCCTCTGTGGGGGCTAGTGAATGTTTATCTCTGCAGCCACTAATTACAGGTGCCTCCTCCATCCTGGAGGACATGAACTGCTGGCAGCAATGGGAGGTAGTTTGCAGCTCCCTGTCTGGAATATTGCACTGGAAATATGAGCTCAGAGGGGTAATGCCCTTGCAGGAAGCGTTAGAAACAATGAATTATCTTAGTAACAGCACTGACCAACAGAAAATATCTCTGAATCATTATTGCACCCTTCTCACTTAAACTTTCGGCTCGGGTGCAGCTTCTGTCAAACAGGCAAACAAAAGGTTAGGATGTGTAAGAAATGGGATGGAGTAAATTTCAGTGTGGTATAAAACCAAGGCTTCTCCCTCATCTGGAATGCTATAAGTCACTGCCAAGGGAATTAAAGGATGTTCAGATAAGGATGACAAGAATAATTTGAGACTTGGGGGGGAAAAAAGTCTTATATGGAGGGAGATTGAAAAGATAAGTGGTGTTTATGGTGGAAGGGAGCTAAATAGAAGGGCTGTGATAAAAGCCCGTGCTGTCAGGCCTGTGGCAAGGGAAAGAGGGGGAGTGGTGAGAGGAACGCAGGAGGTGCGAAAGTGCCTGAGCCTGCAGGCAGAGGGGCTGCTAAGCTGACTGGGGAAGGCATCAGGCAGGGTGATGGGAGAGCTGGGAGGATCGGGAAGGAGCCAGAAATCCTGCTAGGCTGGAGGACGTGGGGGATCCAAAGGGAAGAGAGCTCATGTTCAGGTTTTTTTTTTCATGTCTACCAAGGCATAGTGCAAAATAAAAGAGTACAAGGCAGGAAATTCAAGATTAGGTGTCACCATGGAAAATGCGGTGGGTTTGTGGAGCTCAGTTCCACCACATGTTGTAGTGGTCAAGGACTCAAGGAGGTTTAAGAAGGGACTGACCACTCTGTGAGGAGTTAAAACTCAGTTTTGCCACAGTGAACATGAACAGACTATTTAGTGTACTTGGCCATCAGTGAGTGCCACCACCCTTACTCCAAACCAGAGGTAAGCATTTCCTCTCCATCTCATTCAGAAAACCATTTCAGCAGGAGGCCAAATTAAGTTTATCCAAAAGGATTTAATTTAGCTTCAGTAAGACAGTTATCCTATATTAGATAAATACCCACTGGATTTTAAGAGCATATTTATTTGAAGATTAACTGCAAGGCAGAGTTGTTTATCCAGTGGAACAACTGGATTAATGAGGTGAAAACTGAAGTTTCTTCTTGTTCTTCTACAACTGATGGCCAAGCTTTGATACCTTTATATTTTAATTTATCCTAAGACACTTTCCCTTGTTCTTCTCCTGTTCCTCCTGTCCAAGCAAAGCTGCTGACCTCAGTCTGTCCAGCTTCAGAACAGGGAACTCAGTTAAAAATGGGTCAGTAGGGCCAATGGTGTTAAAGAAGTCTTTGGGATGCAGTCTGGGGACTTTGTTCTCCTTCTTGCCCTGCTCGCAGGACCCATCTCTTCCAACTGTTCTGCATTACAGGAGGCCTACAGACCTCAAGTCTTCATTCTTCAGCTTCTTCCAAAACTTCAGTCTTTGTTTTGCAGTAGGTTTGTATCCATTTTTCCAATAATACTCCTCAAAGCAAATTCTTTCAGTTAGCCAGAAGAAGCCTGTTCAGTTTCCTGGAGATACCTGTCCAGTGCCATCAGAAACGGTCAAACTTCTCCCACTTGCTGCTGCAGAGGAGCACAAGTAGATTTTATATGGTACTGACTTGCCCCAGGTGTCCTGGATATCCCTTAATCCATTTGCCACATACCTATTTTAACAATTGAATCATGCATTTTTTGTGCCTAATTAGATGCCTCCTCCTTCATTTGGGGATATGAGAAATAGGATTCAGGATGTGAAAGCATTAAGGATGTGAAATTAGACTTTCAAAGCAGAGGAACCAAGTTTCGGATCCTGTCGATCTTTCAGCATATTCTCTGACTTTGTTTGAAAATACCAGCTTTGTTCCTTGGAAGGCCACGAGTAGCAGGGGTACACAGCATCAACAGCATCAACACCAAACTAGCCATGATAGCCTTGCCTGAGCCAGCTCAAAGAACTGCTTTAATCACAAGAGCAGTAAAATGTTCACCTCTACAAATCAGTGACAAGGAAATCAAAATTTCCAACATACCTCTAATCAGGGAATCCTGAGGGCATTTGTTGCTGTTTTCACAGAAAAGACAACCTATATTCCAGACCAAAGATGTGCAGCAGACTAGTTCTTGTGGGCATTAGTAAGATGGATCTAACTTCAAATTTGGTGCTAGTTTGACTGGAGTTTTCGTTATCATTCTCCATCCACCTAAACCTCTTGTTTTTTACGCAATGGCAGATAAAAAATGATGACTTAGCTGGCAAAAATAATAATAAGCAATAGACTATAAGAAGGGCAAGGAATTAGCTTGGGAAGATATGAATCAGTTGAGTTGAACAGTGACTTCTCTAGGGGCCAAAAGATACAGATAGCTCTTGACACCAAAGGTAGAAGGGAGGGAAAGAAATGGGTTTGTGATGTCAAGCTGAGAGGCATTATCAGTCCTGAAGGGGCTCCAGATATCCTACAGGAATGTCTGGATGACCTCACAGATTAAAATAGCAGAAAGGAGGTGAAACTGTAAACCCTGAATGCACTTTGCATTAATTCCTGACATAATCAAAGATTCTGTGGATTTGCTGAGACTGCAGACCCAGATGCATCTGTCGGTCAATCATGAGATGTCTGAGCTACCAACATCACATCCCATCATGTCAGGCTAACACAAGCCTGTGGTGCATCAGGAGACATTTCCAGCAAAGCTGCAGCTGCATTAATGCCGCTGTACTTGTGGCTGGTGAAGCCTCCTCTGGAACAGCGTGTGCAGTTCTCATCCCTGGGGTTCAAAACTGATGAATTCAGATGGAGGCAGGAAGGACCACTGATCAGGGAAACATCAAACTGCTCTGCAAGAGCAGATTGCAGATGTGATACCTTCTGCCTGGGAAAGATAGATGTGCATAATGATGGCTTATAGACCTATCAGGAAGGTAAACATTAAGGGGGGAATGGACCTGTTAGCCTGAAGGACAGCACTATCAGGAGAATAAACAAGAATGGATTGTCCATAAATTTAGGGTAGTAGAGAGGAAGAAGAGTTCAAACAACAGAAGTGAGTCTGTAGCAGCATCCTCTAAGTCATGGAGGGAAAGCCCTGGATAGGTGTAATTTGGAGCATGACCATTTCTGAAAAGGAAAACATGGAATATCTGCTGCTGTAGGGACTTGTTTAAAAAAAGCAAAAAAACAAACAAAAAAAAAGGAGCCCAAATAAAACAAAACAGAAGCAGCTTTGAACCTTGAATAGCTTTCTTTCTTTTTATTTTCTTTTTTTTTCAAGTCCACTGCCCACAATTATGGTGCATAGATGTGAAGGGGGAAGACAGCAACTTTCTAAGCAGAACTCCAGAACCCACACTAAAGGTAAGTCCTCACTGACATACAGTGTTGCTGTTGCTTAACTATCCTTCATACACTGAATCCAAGAGATTCATTCCTCCAGGCATTCTACAAGAGCGTAAGTGCAGTCCCTGCTCCAAAATCTTACAAACTAAGGCAGGACCTTTTGTTTTGTTAAAAACTCTTTATAGTGTCTCAGGATAACTTCCACAGGGGGGCCAAAGAACTGAAATAAATTCAAAATATGCTTTTAGTGTTCAACTGATATATTAAACTGGATTATAGAGTTGTATCATAGGAAATTATCCTTGTGCTTTAGTTCCATTAGCCTACTTTAAGCATCGGTATTAAAAGCAGATACTTACTTAAATACCAAACTGTGCCTGGGTTATAATCTGTTTCTCTGATATCATAGATCATTTGCAAGCCACAAAGCCCCTTTGATCTCTCAGAATGCTCAACTGAACTTAAAAGGAAATTAAATGCAGAGCTCAATTTTTCATTAAATTGTCACCCACTGTTTTAGAGTTATGACTCTTCAGATCTGTTTCTTCTAACAGGTGGACAAACAGAATGTTAATACTGTGGTATCTATGGAGTTATAAAATCTGCACTGGCCAGGAGATTTTCTAATTATAATCTCTTCTTTATTAGCAAGGCTAAAGCCTCATTTTTCATAACAGTCCCAGGACACCCTAAAATGCGACTGAAAAATCAGGTCTTTAGAAAACTGGGGACAGTTCTGTAACCTCTGATGGTTTAAGGCAATGAGGCTGAACACATTTTATAAAATTGGAGCTACAAAGATCAGGGCTTATGTGCAATTAAAGAAGTCCTTGATGGGTGTTTTGCCTTCATAAAAAATGGTAGCAACTCCTTAACACCTTCAACACAGTCTCAGACTTTGATTGTAAACCCAAAACTGCGGCATGAATTCTCACAGTGCTTTTGCCGTGGGACATTCACAGATAAAGAACCAACTTCCCTGAGAATTCCCAACTCCCTGTGTCTCACCCAGCAGGAATGCAGAAGTTGTTTTGCACCCTAGGACTGCATCCCCAGCTCCCCAAAATGTCCCAGCTGGGCAGGGACTCTGAGAGGCTGGGCTGGGAATGTGGGTGACAGAAGCCACTGGTGTGTTGCACGACTCCCTTGCTATCTCACCCTCAGAGAAAAGATCTATTGCAGCTCCACCAAGACAGCCTTTGGTCTCTTTAATCCAAACTGTGGCAGCTCCCCATTTTAGGCTTGAAAGCCTGTGGGCTTTGGCCATGATTGTGGTGGGAATAGATGGGCTCATCCGGCTGCCTATTAAGGGCACAGTCAGATGCTGCAGATACAGGTGGCAGAGACTGGCTGGAGGGGAAAGGAGATTAGAACTCTGCCTGTTGAATGCAGCCATTAGTAACATCCATCCTTTCAGACCGGGGTTAGGGTCAAGATGTGCTAAGAGCAAAGCAGAATTAAAAGCTGAGTTGGATCTGTGAATTACCTGCTCTCCAAACTCCAGTTTTTACATTCCAGAAAGACGCTGGTAGAGGAGAATGACTGCTACTCTCTGTAGCACTTTGTCTGAATTAGGCACATTTCTCTGCTTTTCATTTCTTTGTTTGCAGTTGGACTTTGCTTTAGACTGAGATTTATCCTTCAGTTAAGCCAGTTTAATTTCTAATTGCAGCAGTCTTTAAACGGGAGGAATTTGGGGTGGATTCTGTCAAGTCCGACAGCTGCTGTTCTCAGAGATTGCAGAAAACTTTCTGTTTTGAGAATTCATCTGAGCTTTTGTTTGTTCACACAGGCATCCCTCTCTCCCAGGAAATGGGTTTGGATCTGACATCTTCATTTGTGCACAGCCTGGCTGGCTCCTGGGCTGTTAGGAACAGCACTGCTAGCTGTGTTTATTGCTTTTGAACCGGAACCATTAAGAAGTGAAGGGCAGAAGATGTTTTCAAACAGTGCAAGGAAAGAAATGGTGAGGATGTCTGGGCCTAGGTGGGGAGACAGACACCCCTTTTCATCCTGAATTTCAGTGAAACAGTGAAAGCATAGCAGTTATTTCCCAGAAGAAGGCTTTGGAAATACCAAGCTGATGCTTTTATTATAGGAATAGAGTCAATGCTAGTACAATAAAAACTGAAGACAACCATTTCCTCTGAACCAGGGAGAGAGAAGATGCTCTTTGTGTGCCCTCTTTACACAGGGAGTGTGGCAGGAGCAGTATTTTAGGATACTTTGGTAAAATTAGGATGAAGGTGTATGAATTCCATGCCCAAGGCCTATTGGGAAGTGCTGTTAGTGATCACAAAAGATTGCAATTGAAGACAGTCAGCCCAGGCTGGTTTTAGCTGAACCCCGGAGAAAGTAGAAGCTTCAGCTATAGCCTAGTGGAAAAAAAGATCATAAAGTTGCCTTTTCCAGGTATATATCTGCAAGATTGCAGCTGTACTGGAAAAAAAAAATCCTAACCAAAGTGGATCACATCTGAGAAATATCCTCTCCTCTTAGCACAGGACACATTATCCGCATTCTCATTTTTGACAGGATGAGAGGACATAGCATCAAGCTGCACCAGGGGACATTCAGGTTGGATGTGAGGAGAACTTTCTTCTTGGCAAGGGTTGTTAAATGTTGGAATGGGCTGCCCAGGGAACTGCTGGAGTCACCACCCCCAGGGTGTTCAAGGAATGACTGGACATGGCACTCAGTCCAGTGAGTCCAGAGAGCCCACATTTAAACATTAAACATGCCATGGTGGAGTTGACACGCAGATCAGTCAAAGGTTGCACTCGAGGGTCTCAGTGTTTTTTTCCCAACCTGAATGATTCTGTGATTCTGTGATACCTGAGTGGGAGTGATGCTCCTGACATAGACTTCGTTGATTCTGATGGATTTCTTTATCTGATTGGTTTGGAAATCTTCCCTTAATTAGTAAACCAGTGTTGAAGGAATAGCTCCAAACCCCTTTTGAGTTTCCTGGGGCTCGGATCAGGCTCCCGGCGACATTATCCTCCAGCAGGGATGAAGATGTGGCAAGACTGAGAGTTTCTGTTGAGGTCTTTCTCCTGACCACCCATCGAGCCTTATCAGGACACGCACTTGCACTCACACAAAGAGAACATCTCTGGCTAGACGGCAGCTTTAGGAGGAGGCTGAAAAGTACAACAGATGGGTGCAAACATAGCGGAAGAGTATGAGGTAACAGCAAGCTAGTTAAAACTAGCCTGAAAATACCTTGGACCTCTTGACCCCTGCCCTATACCCACTGTGGTGGTTTAGCCATTGTGTGCAAACAAAGAGCAGGGAGGAGCAGCTTTAAAAATGGCTCTGCAGTCAAAGGACTTTTTAAAAAATTCTTTACGCTTAGTCCCCATTAGTCTTGTAATGTTAATTAGGTCTCCTGGGAAGTAAATGTTCTTCCAGGACAGCCTTTTGCTGGGAGGCAGAGTATGGATGGCAGGGAAGATGATCATTCTTTGGGAACAGAAGGCTCAGAAATCCCTTCTGATAATTGACAGGTCTGGCTTGTTCGCGGATTCCCCAGGATAATACCTGTCTATCTGGGTGGGAGAACCAAAACCCAGGAAATCCAGTAGCGAGGTTTGTCTTTCTCTGTGTGGTCATAATTTTTTAACTTCAAAAAATGATGTGCCCTTACAAACCAGCCCTTACCCGCTGGTGGTTGGAGGACTCCTTAGGGCTCTGACTAACATCAGTGATGTGTTTGATATGTTTAATGCTTAGGTTCAACTAGCTAACTGCCAATAATTAGCACTTACCCAGGAATAGTTGGCCTCTGAAAGAGAGAGGAGATACTCACCAGAGAGGGATGCTACAAGCCTCCAAGTGTGTCTCCTTCAAGTACTTCAAAACCTGTGACAGCAGGAAAGGCTCCACCCGAGGTGATCATCATTTGCACCATGGTGCTTGGAGGGTCTTGGGCCATTTAAGCATTTCCAAGGAACAGTTTACTGACAAATCAAAAACTTTACACCAACTTCCAGGCTCAGGAGAGCAAACCTACCAGTATATAATATGAATACACCACATAACCTCCAGACAGAATACCTTATCAGGATTTATTAGGTTATAATCCTTTTTTGATTAAAAATTATAAATCAGCTCATGTTTGATGTTAACCCATAAATGCATAGCACATGTCAAGAGGCAAAGCACAGTGTACATGGCCCCTGGGCACGCATGGAAGCGCCCACCCTGCTGCTTCCATCACTTTGCACAAAATAATGGACCCGATCAAAGGAGTGTGGCCCTCGCTGTGTCGGGGACGTGGCTTTCAAGAGGTTAACTCTCAGAGATGGAGCATGCTAAGCCGTTGCGTTTGATTTATTGTCCCTCCTTTGTTCTTGTTTCTCCTTGAAACATAAAAGCTTGCAGCCTACAGACTCTTGACATTTCTTTTTAAATGCTCTTGTCATTCAGAAATTGCCACAGTCATCTCCTGCAACTTTGCACTTAGTGTTCCCAGCCTGTTTGGGATTACTTGCAGAAGTCGAAAAGGAAATACGAATAGATTACAGGGCTCCATCCAGCAAGGTGGAGAGTGTCCTAGCTCTGAACCAATAACACACTTAACCATTTACTTAACTTCCAGGGTGGGAGTAGTCTGACAGAACTGTGTGGCCAATAACTGAATTATAATCTTGAGAATGAGGTGCTGAAGAAGTCTGCAAAATAAACAGCCACTCAGCTACTGGGGGCAGGTGACTCCGTGTGGGATTTTTAAAGGATCTTGTTGATTCAGGAGCACAACTATGGCTTGCACCGGAACCTGCCACTTCAGTACTTTTCTAAAAACCTCCCTCTCTGGGATCTGAGTCAGGTCCCTGGGCACTTTGAATCCTCTCCTGCACAGCACAGCTGCTTTTCTGCNATCATTAATGCTGTAGTTGTTGTTGTTTGTTTGCATTGTTATATATATTAGTAAAGAGCTGTTGTTCCTATCCCCATATCCTTGCCTGAGAGCCAACTTAATATCAAAGTTTTAATAATTCGGAGGGAGGGGGTTTGAATTCTCCATTCCAAAGGGAGGTCTTGCCCTCCCTAGCAGACACCTGTCTTTTCTAACCAAGACAGCCCACCCTGACCGTACCACGCAGGTCTCCCTTCCTCGGGCAGGTGCTCGTGAGGGATGAAGAGTCTTTCAATGTGCAAGACAGTCCAAAAGGCTTGGACCCTATAATCCCAGACCCAAACAACTCCACGGGAAACTCACTCTCTGGGTTCTGTAACCATCTAGGGTTAAGAATAAAAGTTGAGGGCTAAGAATAAAAGTTAGGAATGTCCTGAACTTTCGGGAATGTGCCTTTATTTGCTTCAAGGCAGTGCAGGAATGCCAGGCTGCCAGGTGGAGCTTTCATACCTTTATGAGCCACTGAACTAACAGCACATTTTTTAGCTCTATTAGCTACATATATAAACAGTGATGGAGCTAATCAGCTTGTAAATGGCTCCACTCTCAATATGAAAACAAGCATAATATCACCTTCAATAATGCCTTCTGAAAGGCAGCCAAAGAGAGGGAAGACACTTATCAGGACTTTCACCTATCTCCTGACCTGAGCAGTCCTGTTGATCCCAGATAGGTCTTGGGTTTGGTTTCTCACCTGTTGCAAACCTTATCCTCCAACCAATGCTTATGTCCAGGATAAATTTTCTGTGATCTAGTCCCTGTAAACATTTTTTTTTCTTTTCTTGGATATTTTCTTCATTTATCCTTTTTGGTGAAATTTATGTTTCTGTGACTTATGCTTCCGAAATCCTTTTCTTTGAGCCCTGAGCTACAGGGAACTTGAATACTAGCCAGCTCTTCCAAGGACACATGGAACTCGTATTTCCTAGTTGAATCCTGACAGTTCACTGGGCAAGAAAGTTGTTGTTTTTTTGGTTTTTTTTTTGTTTTGTTTTGTTTAGTTTTTTTGTCTCACACACACTGTAAATTGTAATAAAAATCTTAAGTTTTTCAAGTTGTTTGTGGCTGAATGTAGCAGTTGTTTCAATTAAAAGGTCATGCAAGAAAAGCAAGGCAGGGTGGCAGCAGATGGGAGTTTCAGAGGTTCCCTGAGGGATGAAAGGAATGGACCCAAGTTCTCAACTTCTTGGGTACTTCACTGGATTGAAGACAAGGTATCCATGGGAAATGTGGCCCCTTCTCTTTTCACTCCAGCCTGTCAGATGCAGTGCTGCTGGAGTCCAGAGAGCACCTTGCTCCTGGCTACGGCATCCTGAACATTTTGGGCAGACGTGAGTGTGGGTATGGGACCTGGATGGGCCTGGTGAGGGCAGGGACATCCCCAGGTGCAGGGGACAACAAATCTTCAGAGTCTCCTCAGATGATTTTGTCAGGGAAATGGAGACACAGCTTTGCAGGCACCTGAGTGGGATGGCTTTATTTTTCCCTAGATCTTTCAGTTCAGCCAGGGCGTCTATATTCTGTGCAACTGCTGTTTTAAATGTTGCCCTTTGGGATTTGCAAGATGAGACCTCAGGTAGCTCCAGGAAGCTGTGCTGCGCTGAAGAGGCACAGCTTTGTCTCAGAGATCCTGGGTAAGATAGCAGTGACAAGTGACATGAAAGGTGTGTTTTGCATGATGTACATGGAAAAGCCAATTACATGTAATTAATGTTGGTTAAATGCTTTGAAGATGAAAAGCTTTTATAGAAGTGTGATTAACATCTCTTCTGTCAAAATGATTGTCTTTCTTGTGTTTTAAGAAGCTTAATAGCATGCTTCAGCTTTTCAGTGTTTATCTCTGAGATGTGATGACCCCATAGAAAGCATTAACTGGAAAACTTTATAAGAAAGGCCTTCAGTGGGAGTTGATGTTGGCCACAAACCAAGAGTAAAGACTGAGACACTGTGGGATAGAGATGATCTGCCTGCTGACAGCTCAGTATCTTACAGGAGTCCCTAATCACCAAACCAGTTGAACAATGCTAAAGTATTGTTTGATACAAGGCTTTAATTGTGAGTGCTCACTGCAGGGTGGCTCGTGGAGCCTATGGAAAGATGGTCTGTGTGTGCTGGATCCAGGTTTAGAAGGTGCGTGGTAAGGTGTACCAGTTTAGGCTTAGCAGGAGCCCAGCACCTGGCACAGGACTGACCTGACACCTCCGAAGGGGAACTTTGCCACTGGTTTCAATGAATTCAAGGAATGACTACATTTTAGCATGCACAAAAATAAGCTGTTATTGACTGAAGGCTTATAGTCAATTGTCGTACTCTGACATATTTTGCTTTCCACAGTAAATAAAGCAGATTTGATTGTAAACCACTCGCAGGAGATGAGAAACAATAAGGGCTGGACACTGAACAATAGGCATTCTGAGAAAATAGTGATTTCATACATTGGCAGTTGTTGTTATTTTCTGAAAATGAGTGCAGATGTTTTACTGTGCTGAAATCACTCAAGACTTTTATGGCAGAAAGAGGACACGGAGTAAATAAACTGGTGACAGGTATAATGAAAGACATTCCATTTATCTGCCTGCTCAGAGCTAGTTTATTCAAGGGACCCCTGTTTTGCCTACCACAGGCAAATCCTTGAGACCGTCTTGAAGGAGTATCTTTCTGGAAAAAAAGAACTGTGCAAGATCATTTAGCAAGCCTAGGATTTCTGGATGACAATCAAATAGATTACTTAATTCTTTGTAAGCAATTCCTAGAAAGCATCAGTTGCCAGAAAAGACATATATGAAGGCTCTGCTCTTCTTTTGCTGGTGGGAAAACACAAGAGCTGTGCCTCTAGTAGTGAAGTGAATGTCATTTGAATTGTTCTCAGTGCTGTTGCCAAGAAAACTGTCCAGATATCACTGAACATCAGCCAGATAAAGGTCAGGGAGGTTTGCAGGCCTACAGGAATGGCACAGATCACACACTTTTCCTCTGTCAGTAAGCTATCTTCCTGTATGAGCTGATCCATTTGGGTTGGGGTTAGTCCCTGCAGCTTTTCCCTGTTCAGTGAAGGTTGCCAGATAGCTCTGAGTTGCTGGGACCACCTTCTCCTCCAATGTCCAGCCAACGTGGCAAAACCCTTCCCTGCACTGCCCTCCTGGCTGTGGAGGGTGAGGGGGTGGTGGGGTCAGTATTGGGATCAGTTGCAGCCTTATTTGCTCTTGAGCACCAGGATAGTGCCACTCTGGGCTGTCATCCCTCAGGACAACTCCCTTGAGGTTCAACAGATCCCTCAGAAGCACCAGCGATGGGAGGTGGGGGCATTCAGGACTCACAAGGTGCCACCTTTACCCAGTGCAAGGTCTGGGCTTACCTTGTCAGTCTACCCAAGGCAAACCAGGTGAGACAACTTCAGCTTCACTTGGACCTGCTAACACACCGGGAAGATAGATGAGGTCCTCAGGGCTTATCTCTGTCAGTTCACATTTATTAATACTTTGTCTGCTTTGCCTTCACTGGGATTTTACCTCAGGTTAATTACTCTGTATTTGCTAATGCCATGTAGGAACGTGCTTTTTTTTCCCCTGGTGAGGAGAAGCTGGATCCAGAGAAGAGCTTGCTTTTGCTGCAGCTTGCTGGAGCACTGGCATCTTTGTCTTTCAAAAATGCGGTTGGAAAAAATATAAAAACCATTCCTATAAGGCTGCTGCTGCAGGTGAGGATTTACACCCTCTCCCACCAGGCACCAAGCAATGCTGCTGGAAACCAGCCTTGTTCCTATCTCTGGTATTTATTGTGATCAGACCTTCAAGTCCACCACCCTTCCTAAACACAAAATGACCAGAAAAAGTGCTTTAGAGAGAGAACTGCAAGACAGCCTTTGGCTCAAAGGGAGGCATATGATAACTTCAGCTTTTGTTCTTGTGACCTGCCCTTGCAAGACTGAAAAGAGCTGTGAGCACACACCCAGGAGAGCAGGAAATCTCTCCTAGGGATCACTTGTAAAATGGCCTGGTTTGAAAAACATGCTGCAGAAAGAATGAAGCCTGACTGCAAAGGAGAGCGGGGTTTTTTTTCACCCGTGAATAGGATTTCGAACTAGCAGCCAAAGTGAATCATTATACATCCTTGCCATATGCCACTTTCAATCAATAAGGCCTTATGCTCTGCTAACAATCATCCTAAACTATACCTATTAACAAGAATGCACATTTTCCTAGTAATATTCCACGCACGTCACCGCACACAGACTGCAAGCAGTTGAGAGTGATCACAGCCGAAGGGAGATGGCTTCTGAAACAACGTGTGGACACACACCACGCTGTAGAGGCTGCCACTCTTACACGTGTAGGCTGGGTTTTTGCTTTTTACTCCTACAGTCTGATGGGATTTTTTTCTCTCTTTCTAGTGCACGCTTTCTTGGTGACCCAGGCAGTTTGTTTCCTGATGGCCCGAGACTTCCTCAGAAGCAGCTGATGCTCTGAGGATAAGGTGCAGCAATAGCCACGGGGGATGAGATATGGCCACAACAGGACCCCTTCAGTTTGGAGGGAGATGACAGCAGTCATCATGAACTAATCATCAGCATGATGACTTCACACCTGAACTAATCTCTCTGTGAAGATATGAAAACCTGCTATAAAAGAGACACAGCTTTTGAGGCATGCGGTGGTGGAGCAGGAAGCACAGACTTTATTTCCTACTGACCACAGGGCAGCTCTGTCTCCCACCCGCTGTTTCTTTTATCTACTTAACATTGCAAACTCCTCCTGAGGGGTGTCATTTCTCCAAAAATACTGAGCTTGCTGAAGCAGTTATTGACTGGAATGCCACAGTTTGAGCTGCTCAGAGCAGCCAAGTCCTACACCGCGGGCACGAAGCTCTCGGCAGGTTCACCCCAATGAAGCAGAAATCTGCTCTTGGGCAGGTCACCTGTGGCTCCCTTGTGAGTTAGAGGAGACCCAGTCAGTACTGTTGATCTCTTCCTAAAGGAGATGCTTAAAACAGAGCAGATGAACGGCATCATAAACCCACCTATTTCTCCTTGCTGCCTGGAAAGCCCAGTGTGACAACTCGCACTCGGAAGTCCACTTTGTAAATACCTGAAATGAGTTGACTCTAATCCCTCGCGACCTTTCCCTGCCCTGGTGCCCTCGGCACCTCAGGCATTTGGGGGTGCATCTCCCCCTGTACCCCGCAGTGCACAGAGATCTACAGCTGGACTGAAGGATGCCACAGCAGAGGGGCAGTCCCAAACTCGGGTAGCTGAAACATTCCACCCCTGAGCAACAGCTCACAGCCCCTGTGTGCCCCTAAGACCCCAAGCTCCCATGAATGAGCCGGAGGCACAGCACTGTGTGAGCTGGGATTGCATCAGCCCTGGGTGTCTGGCAGGGCAGAGCCCCACACAGACTATACAAAGTCCTGGTGACTAAGAATCCTGGATTAGCAGAGCATGTACAGTATGGCAACTCCTAATACAATGGCCTTCAGATGCTACCACATCAAAACCCCTCCTATCTTCCTCTCAAAGAGGGAATTTAGGGTTTGCTTATTCCTGTTTTTTATCTAAAGGCTGTTTCTGCAACCCTCGTGTAGGTGATTGCACATGGTCTATGTGACACTCTTCCCGAGTAATCCTTGTGTGTTTTGCAAGGTTCAACATAAAAATTTGTTGCTAATCAAAAGGCATTGGCTCAGATGTTTTTGTGTTGCAAAATAACCCCCAGTCAATCAAAACTCCTTCAAACAACCCCTGTCTGTGCTTTTTGCTTTGCACCCTTGTTTCCTGTGGGCGAGGGTGGGAAAGGAGAACGTGCTTACCTTTGTGCACAAGGCTGTGCAACTTTGGGTGTCAGTGATACCTCCAAAATATAGCTGAGGTGCTGCAGTGTCCTTTTTCTGGCTTTCTGTGCAAGCACACATCCGTAATAGCATCGTCTGTTGTAAAGGTTTCACTGCATTTTTTCCTCTCTGACACAGTGCACTTATTGAATCGAGAAATTCTTATTCCTCAGATAACTCCTCTTGCCTTTGATGAAGATTTGCAATCCTGGAAGGACTGTACAAAATTGATACTACTAATTTATCATATTTGGAGATATTAATGATGTACAAGCTACTGGATTCAGTACCAGAGAATTGGCCAAACTGCTGCAGTGTATTTTATGTGTGAAGTAAATATACATGATGAAAGGGTTACCCTCTGGCTTGAAAAGGCATTAATACTACTAATATCAGCTGAAGTAATTAAACCACATGTATTTGTTTAAGTATTTAGTGTAGTTATTGACCCTATGGGATCCTCTCCCTTCTTTTTAACATCCACAGACATTTCGACGCTGGTGAGATCTTTAGGAACGAGGGCAGTCAAGGTGGGCAGAAAATAAGTTTTTGCCATCATAAGAATGCTCAAGATCACGCGGGATGAAATCTCAAAATCACAGCCCCAGAATCCAATCCCCACAATGACAAAACCCGACAGTCCCATCCAGTTTCACATCTGGAAAACACCTCCTAACACGTTTGGCTGCTGTTTCTGGCCGACACAAGGTGCACCTGCTCCCAAAGCAGCCCTGCATCCCTGGGGATCCTGTGAGTGTATGGATGGGGGTGCAAGTTCTTCCTTATGGTAAAGCCAACTGGTGGCTTTAGTTGGGGCTGAGCAAACAAGGTGGTGGGTGTTTCACACAGAAATGTTCCTTTTACAAGACTTCAAAGGGCTGTGGCTGGTTGAAAGATGGATTCCGATTTGCCTGTGGCGATTTCTCCCTGCGGTGTGCCCAGGCAGCACACGCTGAATATTTGGGACACGGGGCTGCTTTCTCAAACGTGTCCTCTCTGACTTTGCAGGAAGAATGGCACCTATTGAGATAATTATTCCAATACTCCAGACTACACCCAGAAATACAGCTCAGTCTCCTACATTAGTGTGTTTTTTCAGACACAGCCAGTGGGACTGACTCTGCATGGACACGTTGGGCTGCGTTCAGAGCAAACTCAACTCCCCGAGCTGCAGCTAATTAGGAGGTGCTTCCAGTAGGTGAGAGAAGAGCTTCAGCCAAACTGTGATCTCCAGCCAGACTTCCCCAATAACAGCACAAGTGTGTTTCCTACCCTGTGCAGACATTTATTAGTATTTGTGTGTTGTCAGTTTTTTCATCCCTCATTTCCCTTTACATAGTTTTATTTTTCCCAGTCAATAAGAGTGATTTTATTGTTCTTAATTAGATTTCTTTAGGTTTCCCATAGTAATTAATGCACTTTTCTTCAGCAGTATAACCTATTACAGTAGTTAAAATATTAAATCATGACTGTTGCCAGATGTAAGGGAAAAAGAAACATAGGTTTCTCAATAACCACTTTGTCTTCATCTTTTGAATTAGTTTGCAGCCTGCTTTACATTTTTTGGGTAAGTAATAAGATTTGTTGATTTGAATGAAGAATGATATAAAAATAAATTGCATTGTACTTTTAATTACATAGTCTTAATTTTTTGTGGTGACACTCCAGGCTCTCATATAATGTTGTTTAATGTTTACATCTCTTTATTGATTTGATAATTTCGATACAGAAATGTGGTTTAATTTGCAAATTTCTACATTCATTGTCGGGGTGCTGTGCTCATTAAGGAATCAGGGGAATTCTGCATTTTCCCCCATCTCCTTCATGCACACGCAGGGATGTTCTGCTCTTGCTTTTTCTTAGGCAGCAAATCTCAGCTACAGAGATGTTTTTCTTCTCTGCTGTTGTGCAACCATGAACCTCCCTGTGCTTGACATTTCAAACCAGGTGTGACATGGGTTGCTGCTCCAGGGAGTCCTTTTTTGGGGACTGCTTGGGGGTGATTGAAGATATAGGCGGGTAGTGGACAAATGAGCCTTGATGGGCTTTTTTCCTCACCGGGGAAGTCAAATACCCTCACAGAACTGAGAGGGGTTTGAGTCCACCCTCCCCGCTGCAGAGGGCACGGTGGAAGCAGGTCTTGCAAAACTCCACAGAAAATACAGGATGAGCCCCAACATCTCTAAGCCGCCTCTTCACTCACCTCAACTCTCCTGGAACGGAGCCTTGGCCATCTCTCCATCCTACCCCAGGCACTGCCAGCCCCTTGCCTAAATTCCACCTCTGCAAAGAGTTTTTGAGGTGGTGGTAGTTTAGGTTTAGTGCTCCAAGCATATTTCAGAGTTTCTACAAGTTAAGCAAAATTAAACTTTCCTTTCAAAAATCCATCACCACAAAACTGTTTTCCCCTCCTCTTCATTAATGATTTACTTTCTGTGGAATAAATGCACCAACTGAGGACAGAATCATTATTAAAATCTCAGTTAACAACACAATATTACTTTGGTCCTTTCATTTCCTCCACTATTATAAAATTCAAGATTCATTTCACTTATTAATATTAGCAATCTATTTTTTTTTAATTTTGATCAGGCACAAATTAAAAGGGGAATGATATTATGGAACTGGCACTAGAACTTATTCCTTTTTATTCTTTTCTGTAAAATTTGCTTTTCCCCTTCCATCAGTTCTTTCTTTGCATCTAATACTGCCTTCTTTTGCTTTGATATTCTGGATGACTTCATTTGATACCCAGCATTACTCCCATGGAAGTCAACTGGAAGGGGCCAAGAGAATTTATTGGAAGGTGATTAAAATTAAGGGTCAATGAAGAGAAAGGCTGGCACATGGGTTTGGGAGCAAGGGAGCTGGACTCTGGTATGAGCCCTGCCATTAAATTGCTCTGTGACTCTGTGCAAGTCATTTTATTTCTCTGTTCTGCAGTTTCCATATGTTTAAAATAGGAACAGGAGTGTTTGCTGCTCATTGTTCAAGTCTCCCAGAAAATAAAACGTGATGTAGCAGGGCTAACTGAGCAGGCAAGCACAGATCCTTCTCTCAGGAAAGCTGTGCCCTAGAGCAGCAGCAGACAGTGAGGACAGGGCAGAACAGGGACACACTGTTTTTTTGAGGGCTTACAAATTGCTCCTGTTCCCTTTAGAACAGATCATTGTCATTGGGCTCTAATGAGATTTCCCTTGTGCCTCTGTAACACTAAATATAACCTGTGATATTCCTCATGTGCAGCATCTCCTTGTGGAAGAAAAGCTGTATTTTCAATCCTTTAGAACAACCAACTTCTACAGTTATGGCACACGTACTTCTCAGCTTGATTCTGTGCCCCCACAATCCTGGGAGCTGCACATCAGCTCAATATGCATTTGATTGCTCTTGCAGTCCTCTTGATTACAAACAGGGGATTGCTATTGTGGCAGGACTTCCCAAACGCTGAAGAACTGAATTCCAATTATTTCAGTGGCAACTGGAAGAAATAGGAAAAAAACCCAGATGGATAAATCCCTTTAAGAGGCTCCCAGTACCATCAACAACACCTCAACTGTCCCTGCAAGAGCTTTGTCTAGCAACTTCCTGCAGCGCCAATTCCACAAGAGCCACTGGGAACATCCCCGAGCTGAACTATGTGAAACACTGGAATTTTTTTCCTGATCTTTCACCTGTGTTGCTCCTGCTGCAGCTGAAGCCCATTACTCACCCTGCTTGCAGAAGGTACAAGGACACGTTGTGCCACTCATCTTTGCAGCAGCCTTGCACGTATTTGGCAACTTGTTTTGTCTCAGCTCAGTCCCCTTTTCAGGCCACACACTTTTCTCTCTCAGCGTTACTTCAATGGCAAGTGTTCCACACCTCCAACACACTCTTTATGCACCTCTTTGGGCTTTTCCCAGCTAAGCCATACATTTCCTGAGGTGTGGAAATTGTCCTTGAGCCAAGACCATTGCCAAGTGAAAGGGAGAGGCTGTCCCATGTCTTCTGCAAAGTGCCCCTCAGAACAGGCATCCCAGGAGAGCTGCTGGGTTTTTGCAGCACTGGGTTTCTGCTGTGCTCCCAAGCGTCACAATCCTGGATCGTTTTCCTCATGGCAGAAGCCTGGCCAATGCTCTTCATCTTGCATTTGAGAAATTGATTTTAACTCCTCTGCCAGGGAGTGCAATGTTTTAATTACTTCTGTGGATAAAGCCTGTTGTTCCCATTCTGATCTGGACTTAAGAGATAAGTAAAGCAAAGCCTATCAGAAATTCTGCAGAATCTTGAGCTGGAACTCAGGATACCAGAATACCCCAACCAGTACCTCCGCCATATGTCCTTCATCCTTCTCATCCTTGCCTCAAGCTATCCTTGGTTTTTAGAAAAATCATCTTTCTCCCTCCATTTTTATTGAATTCTTTTATCACCTGGTGTTTGTAGCCACCTGCAAGCATTTGAAGAAATGTAGGTGAACAATTAAGGGTCTGTGCACCATCCCACAGAATGGATAGGCCACAAAAATAGAAAACAGATTTTTTGTATCCAGAATTACTGATAATTTCCCAGCTGTCAGTACCTGTTTCTCAACACAAATCAGTGGCAAAAATAAAGGACAAGATCAGTGGCCATTGGGAGCAAGAGAGGCCTGGGTGCATAAAGGGCCAGGAAATCAAGACATTAAATGCAGTCTTCCTTCCAAAGGATCTAATCCCTATTTAGGGAGCACCAAGACACCTACAAATAGAAAAAAACTTGAGGCTGGCTATAAAAACCTTTCTGTTTCATTTGTCTGAAATCCATGGAGAGGCACTGCGGATGCCAAGAACCCATAATACCCTGGCATCACAACCTGCAGGGCTGTCTGGTCTCACTTGTGAATACATTTATCACTAATAATGTGCCAAAATGTCCAAGAGCTGAATACTGGGCAGTGCTGGGAAGGAAAGCAAGTTCTCATAGGCATGATTGGTTGCAGCAGGATGTTTTCTGCGTCTGTACTGGCAACACGTCACTCTCACATCCCTACAAAACTGATGGACCGGTTACTGGAATCTTAACAGAATAGTTTTTATACTTTGTATTTGTTATATGACACATGGAATGTCCTGTGCAGAAAGTGCACTAAGACAGCTTGGCAAGAAAGTGTTGGTAGGCAGGTAAAGAGGCAAGACCAAGGTGGAAACACATGAATGCCAGAAATGGCTTGGATGAGTCCATCAGAGAGCTCTTCAGCATCCCAATGATCTGCAAGGCAACTGGGAGGGATGAATCCAGAGGAATCCCCCAGAGCTGAGGAGTGGATGACAGAGATATTGGCATGGGGAGTCCAGGACTTCAGCAAGGAAATTAGCCCCCGAGACATGGGTAAGCAGCCAAGGGATGGAGTGAGGGTCATGCTGCACAACCAGAAATACAAGAAAGAGACAAAAGATTTGGATTGTTTAGCAGGATGAAGAGAGATAATCTTCCCATGTGAGAAGGCTGAAGAAGAGAGAAAAGGAGGAATTGTTTCCCATGTGCTCAGTAAGGACCAAATTACATCAGGAAAGGCTGATGTTACACAGGAGGAAAAAAGTTTGCAGGTGAAACTTAATGCCCTGGGAGGCTGGAGCACTGCAGGAAGAGGTTGGATGAGCATTTACCAGGGATACCATAGGTCAATTAACCTCTGCCAAAGGGAAGAGGATGGATGGGATGATACGTGAAGATCCCTTCCAACATTAGCTCCCTGCTTGCACACTGCCAGGATGTGGGATGAGCTTTGTCCAGGAGGGTTACAGCAGCATTTCCCCACAAGAAAGGCACTTTATGGTGTAAAAAACAAGCTCTCCTCCCAATAAAGACAAAAAGGAAAATTACCTTGTTATAATGCCCAATTCATTACTCAATACCATGTAACACAATAAAGTTGCACTTTCAATCTTAGTGCATCTGCCTGGCTCCATTTATACTGTGGTCTTGAGTGTTTATCATCTCCTGCTAATGGCAACAGAGGATTTGCCACAAAAACTTAATTATTTGCCTTCTCTGAGAGGGTATTTTTCCTGATTAAAGCCTTCCTGAGAGAAAGGCAGGAAGCACTCAGCCCCACCGGGCATTCTTATACCCTAACCACTGAAATCTGGGACAAAGGCCAATAATCTGGGACAAACTCTAAAAATACACCAAACACTCCAGGACATATTTTATTGGTCCTTCCACACATGCCTTGAGTATGTCAGGAGGCACAAGGCCACAGGTAACAGTGAAAGTTAACCCTGCAGTGCAGTCCAGCTGGCTGCAGCAGGGATATGAATGATTTTCTTCAGCAAAACCGTTTCAAAGGGACATGGCACCTCTGTAAGAACTTTCCTGTTGTTAAATCTGAATTGCAACCAGTTCAAAAATCCTGAGTCGAGCTTTTTAAATAAAATACTGGAATTTGAAAGATGTTCTTCTGCCAACTAAACACCTGGGGAGAGAGGAAGGCAAGGGAGTGGGAAAGATGACGGGCTTTGGCTCCAGGCTGCTGTAGCCACCATATGTGCTTTGAAAGTCCTGCATTGCATTTCCAGGTAAAACACCAACACCTGAACACAGTGTGGGTAAATAATTCCTATCCTGTTTTACAGGGGACGGTAACTTAAGCAGAAAAAGTTGAGGGGCAATCTGAGGGCTCTCCTCACTCTGCAGATTCAAGGGCTGTTGTATTCCCAGGCTCTTTTCCAGGTGTTGCAAAACCCCAGAGGTTCTGCTGGCAGCCACCCAAAGGCACGCAGCACTTCAGGCTGCCCTGACCTGGGCCCAGACACTCTCCAAGCTCGGAGCAGGTTTCACACCTCGCCCTTCCCCCGGGCAGTGTCAGCAGCGTGGGCTGTGGTGCACAGCAAAGTGGAACGACCAGGGCAACTCAGCAGCTCCCAAGTCCCACGTCTGCAGTGTCACATCTTGGCTGGCCTCATGCCAACCGTGGGGACATTTTCTTTAGCCCTTCTGCATGTCCCTCTCATGCAGAGGCTTTGTAGGCAGCAAGAAATGCAAGCAAAATGAACTGATGATGGGACCTGCATTTATTTACCTTCAGCTTTTAATGGAAGGAGGACAGAATGCTTTATGGCCACAGAGCAAGAGATTAATAGACTGCCATTACTGGAGGCTGTCAATCAATAGGGTTGTCACCAAGAAGTGATTCCAGTGTTACTACACCAATTTGGGAACACATTTTCCTGCCAGGCAACCAGTCAGTCTTAAACAGAAGGAATTTTGCTGCTGTGGCACTTGGTAAACTGTTCGGTCATGTAGCATCAGCTGGTAGAAATATCTTCCTTCCACTGAATTTAACCTGCATTGACTTCAACTGGCTGCAACACATGCTCTTGGAACTTAGAAATATTTACTTTTTTATGAGCTACAGCTCATCAATGCTGTTATTTGTATTTTACAGGGAACCTGAGGCAGAGAGCTTAAAAGGAGATGTCTAAAGTTTAGGATTGTAGTTTGTTTCTATCTATCTATCTATCTATCTATCTATCTATCTATCTATCTATCTATCCTGTGCTTTTCCTGACTCCTGGTCCCGGGCTTTGCCAGCAGTCAGAGCTTTTGCACCTGAGGTGGAGGGAAGGCCCCCTGTGAGCTGTGAAAGCAGCACAGCCCGGTGTTTCAGGGAATTTGAATGCTGGTTTCTCAACACTAAAAGGCACAGTAGTGCTTGAGGGCATAAGACAAGGCTGGCAACCACAGGAGCCTTAAGTACAGTGCATCTCAATGATAAAAATACCTGAAAGGAACCTCAAACATCAGGCAGTCCTTTGGCACGGTGACCTGGGTTAAAAAAGGATAGAAAATGCAGTCCTTTACCAATTAAACATATACGGTCATTGCAGAATTAGTCATGTGGTGTCCATTATCCTCCTTGTCTGGGCACAGGAGTCTCCAACTTGAGTGTGGGTGTGCTTTGGTAGGCAGCAAGCTGGCATGATTTGGGGGTATGGATTAGAGCCTGGATTCTCCTTCTGGGGGGCAGGTAACACTCCAAACTATCCAGCATCAACCATCTTCCAGAGCCTTTACGCAATTAAGATCCCCACCCAAAAGGCCAGACAAGTTGTCCTGGATTTAAAGATGAATAATTATACGAGGACTGCTATTTACAGTAGTAAAAATAATGAGCTATGCCTCAGAAGTCCTAACAAAATCCACAGATGAGTGAAATGACACTAAAGCTCTGACCTGAACAAAGCTTTGGCATGTGACTCTGATGCCAGCTGACATGTGCCAGTGGCTGGTATTTACAGTCTAATCAAAATACAGCTGAAAACCAAGGGAAAAGTTCAAATTCTGGGGGACAGCAAAATTGCTGGATTATGGGCATTCAGTAACAAATCCCTTTGCTCTGTATATTCCCTGCTAATTTGTCAACATCTGATGCCTTGCTCTTTAGTCTGGAGCTAAGAAAAGCTATCAAAAATATAGTTTAGGGCCCGTTCTGTCTGCTGTATCACTTGCTATTTTTGCCAGCCGCACTGAAGCCAGACTGCAAAGGGCAAATTTGTCAACATGGGTGGGCTTTTTTAGTGTGAAGCCCAAGGGCTTGTACAGACAGTAGCAAAGACTATCTGCATCCACGTCTGGAAGTTCAGGCTCTGATTTCGAGCTACTTCAAATATAGAAATTCCAGCAAAGTTAATTGTAGCTGCATTATGGAGAGGTGACAGCAGCGAGTCCTTAGAAAGCTGGGGAAGGTCTAAATCTGCATCAGTCGTGTTCCCTTTGGAGTTAGGCAAATCCACTGGGAGCAGAGGATATTACCCAGGCTAGTACTGGGTAAAAAACCTACTGGGAAATTCGGCCAGTGAGATTTGATTTTGTTGACCACACAACAGCATTCCTTGAAAATACAGACAAAGCTCTCTAGCAAAACCACCTTTTCTCCACATGTTGAGAACTGTGCAACATCACCCTGCTGTATCAACTGGTCTGTGCTTTTAAAAGCTTCCTAATTGCGCTCACAGCTGAGAACTTGCCTTACCGTTATATTAAGAAACAGCTCCATAGTGTGGGTTGGTCATTACCGGGAAGCGCTTCATTACAATAACATGTGTAGTTAAAGTGACAATTTATTTACTCAAGGTTATGAATATAAATTGGTTTTCCTTACCCATGCATTTTGAAACGGGGAGGTGGAGGCTGGGATCCCAGGAGTTTCTTTAGGCTGGGTGATTTTCTGCGAGTAGCTTTAGGGACCAGTGTGGAAAGTGAAGCCTGTGAACCAGTTTGCTGCCTGGAGGCCGCGGCACACAGCTCCCACCTGTTGCAAGTAATATGTGTTCTGCTTAAGAAGTCTGGAAACGGGTCCCTTTAATTGCACCAGGGCTCTGTAACCTGCAATGAACCAACGCTGAGCTGAAAAATAAATCCCCGTTAGTGAACACTTGAAGAGATAAAGAAAATGTTGGGCCCTCTACTCCCAGTATTTTCCATGTTTTATAACACCTCTGTCAGTATAAATTTCCATTCACTGAAGAAATTACACTTCACGGGCGCTACAATAGGATTTTAAGATAAATGACATGCGAGCACTGCAGTTTTGTGCGGGCTTAAGTGATCCAAGTATCTTAATCACGTGCATGGTATCAAAATACATGAATTTGACTTGTTACAAGAGTCACACGAGAAAGATTGAGTGTCATATGAGGCTGCAAAGCATAAACCATCTCAGCTAAAATTTATTTCAGCACGGGAGAGTTTTTTAACTGTTAAATATAATTATTTAAAAGCAGTCTGAGCTGTGCAGCTCTAATGATAGGTGAAAACAGAAAACAGCTCTTGAAAGCACTGCTGGTAAGGGCACTTCTTGCAAGCACTGCCTGCTCTTAGCACTTGCTGCCTTTATGCACCACGATTTCCGAAATTCTTGGAAGGCTGATGAAGTCTTTAAGTGTCATCTTGCCAAAGCTGTAGCATTATCTCCAGCGACAACACTCACTCCTGGGCTTTTTTGTTGCAAGTAGAGAGAACAATTTCAGCTTTTCGGGCGGGTAAACGCCTCCCTGTGAAACACTGCCAACAAAAGATGCCGGGCAATTTAATAAAGGAAACTTCAGGGTGTCATTCGGCCCTGGGGAAAAAAAAAATAATAAAAATAATAAAAATAATAAAAAAAAATCCCCCGGGGTCCAGCTCTGGTGCGGGGATGGCTTTNTAAAAATAATAAAAATAATAAAAAAAAATCCCCCGGGGTCCAGCTCTGGTGCGGGGATGGCTTTGCCGTGCCACGCTGCAGGAGCTGCCCCTGTCCCACCGGGTGGCTTTAGGACAACATCCGAAACGCCCTGGGCCCGTTTCCTCAAAAGCGATGACAGCCGCGTGATAAACGCGCTCCGCAGCCCCTGCCTGCAAAGCAGCGATTCAGGTGCCGCGAAACGGGGCTTTTCATAGCACAGCCATTAAAAATAGGCGCAGCGCTGGCCAGGGAGGGTTTTCAGCCCGGGCGATCCCGTCTTACTCACCCCGCCTGCCCCCGAGGGCTGATGTTTCCTTGGAGCGAGCCAAAGGTCTCGTTTTTCAGCTAATCATGGGGATGCTGGTACAGTGAAACACGGGGTAGTATTTTATCACCCCACACATTTTTCCATACTTCAGCCACGTGGTAGCTGTTTAACAACTTATTCCCCAAGTGAAATAAGCAGAAACATTGGCCCGTTATTTGCTTTCAAATGAAATAAGCAACTTTATAGGAAATATTGACCCATTATTTGTCGCTTCTCTTGAGGCTCCAAACGCATCCTGAGCTGCTGCAGCCCACAGCCAGGACATTCACTTCTCCTTTGACAATTGTTCTGCGCTCCCTTTTGCATCTTGCCTGGCCTTCTCAGTGATTTATGCCACAAGCAAGCGACAAACATTTTGGTGGCAAACATTTTGGTGACCAAATCAGTCCTCACTGTGCACAGATTAAGAAGCAACAAACCCAAACCCTACTTGTGTGTTTCTGAATAAACAGTGATCACCCCTGACCCATCCCTTTGACAGACACATCTTATTTTCTGTTCTTGGTTTCACCAGCTGTGTGACAATATCCACCTGGCTTTTTCTACGCCACAGAACTCGCTCAGAACTACTCTTTGCGGGCTTGATTTCCACATTTTTTTCTCTAAAAATTATTTTCTTGAGCCTGTTACGTGGCTTTAGTAATTGCACTGCCCTTCGGTGCATGTGTTAGCCATAACTTTTCCCCCCAAGAGTATCGTGTTTAAAGTCACAACCACTGTATTCCTGCCAATGTATTCCTCTTAACTTACAGGAAACCTATGAATGAGGTATGATACCATGAATGACACTATTAATCACTTTATTGCAACTGCACCCTGGAATCCCATTCACAGTCGAGACTTTGTCACATAAGTGCCGGTACGTATATAAAAAACAGTCTCCAGCTTCAAAGTGCTTACAAGCCTTTGTAAAAGCCTCCTGAAGTTTTCTGTGAACTTGTTACTGTAAGAAGAAGAAACAAAATTACGTATTTCTTCTTGGAACAAAACGCTTCTCAAACTTTTAGCAGGATGATTCATGTTTACTCTTATCTCCCTCCAGAGGAAAAAGAAAATGAGTTTAGGAATATTTTCAGCCTTAGACCCCATCGGACGAATTAGAGGGAGCTGACCTGCGATTCACGGCTCTGCACAGCATCCATCCATGCCACACTCCTTTCCCTGATGAGTCAGTGGACCTCACAGACCCAAACTCTTGAGAATGACCTAACTTCAGCATCTCCCCCTTTCTCTTCCTTCCCCTTAAGATTCCTTTGGTGCTCCCTATAGCCATATTATTTAGTTAGGATTAAAATAAATCGTGGTGAGTGTTCAATTCCTGTAATCCTGGCAATGGAGAAAACCTTATTAACCCTGAAATGGCCTAAAAATGGATTCTGCTACGGTGTCCCTTCTACACCGGGGACCATGGACACTGTCACTGAGCCATTGCTCCTGCTGGATCTTGGGGTCAAGGGGCTGTTGGGGAGCAGGGGGCTCCAGGACACGAGCAGGGACCACACATTCCCACTGCCTGGAAGAGGAGGATTGTTTTTTTCTACAAGGACACCGTTTATTCCTGGCGCTGGTGGAGGCTGTGCTGCCCTCTCCGCTGGGAAGGCAAAGGGCCAGAGAATTTCTCCAAGACAATGAGATGGCTTTGCCCTGTGCTACCCCACCCTCCACCCCATCCACAGCCCTGTCCTCCACCATTCCCTGACCCAAATCCCCCCCAGCCACCCCCTGCCCT
>WBMY01000693.1:0-10445 GCA_013397315.1 Donacobius atricapilla | reverse complement strand
TGGGGATGTTTCTTACCCGAAATCCAGGAATCACTGTCACTAAAATGGGAACCCAGTGTGCTTCAGGCTGGTCAAGCAGCTGACAACCATCCGTCCCCTGGAAGTAGCCCAGTGCTCGTGGGGACAGCCTTTGGCTTCCCTGGCTCTGGTGGGCTTGGAATGGTTGTTCCTCTAAAAACAGGGTTTCTGTTTAGTGGTTTGCCCTTAATAAAAGTTTTTCCTGTCATTGCAGAGGAATTGCTGCTGGGCCTGGACTCAGAATCATTCAAAACTTGGTGCCATGAGCTCCTGAGCTCAGCCTCTCCGGAGTCCTGCCCCAGCCTGGGATTCACCTCAGTAATTCATTGAGCTCTTCCCTCACCAGAGCCATCTCCTGGTTGGAGATTGACCTCGATCAAGACCTGCTCCTGGTTCCTGCTCGTCCTTCTGGAGTCTCTGCTCCTCGTGCAGAGGCTGGAGCAGGTTCTGGGCAGTGATGGGGAGAGGGGCTTTCACATGGACCCATCGGAGCTCCTGCTTTGGGGGAAAACTGCAATATTCATCCCATCATTGCTCCCTTCCCTCTGGGGCATCCCAGGCTCCACCCACATCCTCATAAAGAATCATCAAGGTTGGAAAAACCCTCCAAGGGTTATTGACTCCAGCCTCTGCCTGATCCCCACCTTGTCGCCAGCCCAGAGCACCAAGTGTCACATCCAGTCATTCTCTGGACACCTCCAGGGGTGGGCACTCCACTGCCCTGGATTGCCCAGAACTCCCCACATTCCCCCTTGACCCTTCTCTTCCCTTTTCCTGTCCTCACACAGGTGTACCCACACACTGACCTTCTTTGGGGTGAAATTCTGTGTTATTCCCATGGTTATTCCTGCTAAGCAGGATTCTTGGCTCTGTTTCTGCCAGCCTTAAACCCCCCATGCCCTTCCCTCTGGTCTTGGGGTCAGCTGAGCCCCAGGACAGGAGAGCTGCAGGCTCCCAGCTGCTCTGGGAAAGGGCTTGGGGAGCATCCCATGGTTTGGATGACGTCTGGGTATCTGCCTGCCTTGCTCCGTGGCCTGGCTGAGGAGCTGCACCTCTCCAAGGGCACTGACTCAGGCAGGGCTGGCATCTCCACAGCCACTGGGCACTGGCATGGGAAGTGGATTTCAGCTCATTAATCCCTGGCCACATTCACCTCCCTCCCTCAGCTGTTTTTTCCAGGAGCCTCATCCAAGTGTGATTTGTCGCTGTGTTTGCAGGGGTTTGGCAAGGACTCGTTCCCTGGGCTTCCTCCCCTTGCCCACTCCTTGCCCTTTCATTTGTTGGATCTTCCCTATGTTCTCTATTTTTCTCCTCTGTTCTTCCTTATTTTCCATGTGCCCAGACACACTGGAAGGGAAATTGGCTCCTGTCCCATTCCTGACCCTGCTGTGCAGAAGAGGGGGATGAGCACGTTGCTCATCCCTGTCGCGGCTCAGAGGAGGAGGAGGAGACCCAAAATGCGTCCCAGAAACCTCCATGTTCATCTCCTGGGGGCACACCCCCTCCGGCATCACTCCCCCATGGAATGCAACCTTCCCTTTGCTCCACGTAGTGCTTCGGTGGTGTTGGCTCTGCCTGGGGAATCTCCGCCCTGCAGAGCCATGTCCAGGTTCCTGAAGTGCAAGAAAAATCCTTCTACCCCCTAAAATTAGGGAATATTTTGGCTAGATCTTAATCTGGATTAAACCATGCTCTGAAATACAAGGCAAAGCAAGGATAACTCTGGGCAATGTTTTATTCTGAAGGGAATTCTCCCCTCTCTGGCATTGCCATATTTGTTGACCAGACACGGCAGACAAGGAAGAGGATTGGAAAATGGGGTGCTGGGATGCAGAGTGCAGCAGGAATGATGAGCTGGCATCCCAGCTGGGGAGACATGGAGAGCAACGAAAGTAATTCTTGTGAGTCAAATGCCCTTCCCTGGCCCCAGGCTAAAACCCAGAGAGATTGTGAAATATAAAAGGAAAGGGGAGGGAGGGAGCACCCTCAAACTCAAAGAGAATATTCAGTGTTTGCTTTAAGTGGTGGCAACTTTCCTTGTCCCTCTTCCTCTCCAGAGAATAATTAACCTCAAGATGAGAAGTCCAAGCACTTTGTGCTAAAAATGTCCGTCCCAGTTAAGTCTGGTTTTAGCCCAAAACTGCAAATAGTTTCCATCTCCCTGGAACTGCTGTTTCCAGTCAGTGAGGCTTCACTCCAGTTACACACAGTCCTCAAACTGGTTAAAGGAAGAAATTCTCCCCCTGCTCTTCCCTGTGCATCCCTGTGCATCCACCCTCCCTGGAAAAGTTGCAGAGGGAAGATTTTTTGTCAAGTTTAAACAATGACTTCTGGGAAGAGCCATGGCCATGTGTTCTGCAGCAAATTCAAGGGGATGACCACAAGATTCCCTCTGGCTCCGTGCTCTGGGAAGCCATTGTTTGGGATGTGTTGCAGGGCTGTTTGCCTTGGCCCAGCGTGTCATCCTCTCTCCAAGCTTTGAATAGAATGGAGAAAAGCACTGGAAAAGTCTGTTCTCCATTTGGTCTTGGCGTTCATTTGGCTGTTTGTTTGTTTATTTCTTTGGGATTATTTTAAGGACCTGGAGGTCTCCACAGCTCCAGAGGCAGGACCTCCATGTGCTGCACGGATGTTCCCTCTGCAGCAGCTCCGTTGGCAGAGGATGGGGAAGGTCGCATGCCTTTTGTCCTGGTGCCTGACCTGGATGTGCTGCTCCTGCTCCTCCTCCTCTTCTGTGTCCTGAAGGACAAAGGGCTCTCAGCATCCCTACGGTTCCACTTCCATTGGGTGAGCAATGCTTGCTGCAACCCTGGCTACTCCACGCTGTGTCCCAGGATTCCCACTGCCAGAGGTCAGGGTTAGATGGGATATTGGGAGGGAATTCTACACTGTGGTGGTGGTGAGGCCCTGGCACAGGGCGCTCAGGGAAGCTGTGGCTGCCCCTGGATCTCTGGAAGTGTCCAAGGCCGTCTGTGACAAGGCTTGGAGCAAGCTGGGATAGCAGAAGGTGTCCCTGCCATGGCGGGGGATGGGACGGGATGGGTTCTAAGGTCCCTCCCAACACAAACACTTTTGTCATTCTGATTATGGAGCCTCAGGCTCCATCTCTCCAGCCTTTCCCAGCATGACAGACTCCAAGCTGTGTCCTGGAGTTCATAGGCCTCTCCCATCCTGCCCCACCTCCCTCTCCCAGGCAGGACCAGCTCCTCCCAGCTGATTCCCAGCTATTTGTCTAAGCTCCCACAAGATCCCAGCCCTGGGGAGCCTGGAACAGCCCCAGGGAATCTGCTTCAGTACTGCTCTCCTTAGAAAGGATTTGTAAACACAAATCTGGTTCTTTTCTGTTGCAATCTCAGACCATTGTCAGGTCCCAGCCAGGCAGCCCCAGCTGCTTTGCTCTGATGGATGAAAAGTTGGGAAAACCCGAGGCTTGAACGGGGTCTGGTTCTGCCCAGCCCCCCACAGGCACGTGGGGAGGTCACCCCCATCCTGCTGACATCCCAAAGAATCACAGAATCATGGAATGGTTTGGGTTAGAAGGGACATTTCCAGGTCATTGCCTTCCACTCCCTGCCATGGGCAGGGACACATTCCTCTATCCCAGGTTGCTCCAAGCCCTGTCCCAGCTGGCCTTGGACATTTCCAGGGATCCAGGGGCAGCCACAGCTTCCCTGGGCAACATGTGTCCCTCACAGAGAGNGTTCCTCACAGAGAACAATTCCTTCCCAATCTAAACCAGTGGGATTCCTCAGCTCTGCCCTGAGGAAGAGGAAACCTCGTGTCAAACAGCCAAAGAAAGATTTGGATGTCAGCTGCTCTGTGCCCTCCAAAGGGACCCGGGAGGTGTCCCACGGTGGGAGGAAATCACCCACATCCTGCCTGGTATTATCCAAGCTGCAGCTGAGGACAGGAGCAGCAGTGGTGCTCCTGAGTCCCTCTGGAAATAGCAAAGGGAAGGAAGCAGCAAATGGAGAAAAGGAGGAGTGAGACAGTGCAAGGGAGAATAAGTGGCTGTGCATGAGGAGTTGGGAGGAGTGGAGAGCAGAGGGAGCTGTAATTGGGGCAGGTTTGGTTGTGTGAATTTTGCTGGGTCTGCAGCAGGAGGTTGCCCAGCAGCTGCACAAATGATTTATTACACGCTCACTACATCTGCCCTGTAGGAAGGTAAATAAAATGTACACAGTGTCCCATTTACTCAGACAATCAGGGGGATATGACCCAATTTCTCTTTGACTCCAGTGTTTTCCTCCCCAGGATGAGCCCCCCGGGAGGTGGGAGCACCCCAGACCCCCTCAGAGTCACATTTATCTCCCTGCCCTTGCTATCAGAGGGATCCCTGGAGGCACAGTTGGGATTAACCCCCCCACACCATCCTGCACCTCCGGCAGCACCTCCCCCAATCACCAGTGACCTGTGACAAGGAGGGACACCCCGGGAGGTGCCAGCCTCATTCCAGGAATCTGCCGGCACCATCTGTGTGTAGGATTAGGGATGCTCTTCCTCTGACAGGGATAGAGAGAGCGACAGGAGCTGGGAGCATCATCTGGCTCCCACATCCGATGGAGCTGCCGGAGCTCGGCACAGGCGGCTGCACCATGGGGAGGGGACTCGGACCCCTCTTCGGAGGAGAAAGTGCTGTGTGAGCAGCGGGAACTGGATTTTCCATGGGTTTGCTCTGTCACTCAGCAGGTCTGGGGGAGATAAGGGCCCCTGCACCCTGGGATCCATTTGCTGATATCCCAGATCCAGCCTTTGCTGAATGTGCAGGTTTTGGCCGCACTGTTGCTGACTGTTTCCGGGATTTTTTTTTTTTTCCCCAGCTGTCCTTGTTTAAGGATCCGCCGGCCTCCCCATCAGGGAGCCCCGGGCAGGCAGGCAGGAGCCAGCTCCAGCCCTGCAGCCACCGGGATTTGCTGCAGATGTCGGGCAAGGAGAGGCTGGGCAGGTGGCACGTGACCAGCGGGGCCGCGGGCAACCGAACGGGCATAAAGTGGCCACTGAGCTAAAACCCCTCTTTGAGGGATTCAAGTTCGAGGATTTGGCTGTGCAAAGAAAGAGCTCGTGGGCCATGAGCTTTTCTGAATCCCATTTCCACAGGACTTTAAGCAAATATTCCTTGAAAGCATGTTGTGCTCAATGTTTGGTTTATCTACTGGGCTTATCCTGCTGCATGCAGGAAAATACAGCTGGAAAACCTTTCTGGAGGGCTGAGGAGAGGAGCAGTACTCAGGGGCTGGTGACAGCGTTCCCTGGCAGCCCCAGCGCTCCGGGGCAGACACTCACACCAATCCCTTCCCCAGAGGGTCCCTCTTGTCCCCTCCTGCACCCAGATGTTCCCCCAGCTGTTCAGGGCAGAGCGGGGATGTCGAGGACAGGACACTGTTACTTAGCAACAGCTGAAGGATGTGCTTTAACCCTGTCCCCAGCATCACCCTCCCGGCGAGTCTGGCGGGGGAATGGGCACCGTTCCTATCAGAGTGAGGCTCCATGAGGGATTTTTTTCCCATTTTATCCTTCTTCTGCTCCATAATTTTGGGCTGCTTCAGACCCAGGGAGCTGCTCAGTCCTGGGTTGGGATGAATCCCGGCTCTCTGGGATGAACGGGGCACATCCCGGAACCGCTGCCCCTTCTCCCTCTGTTCACTCCAGGCTCCTTCCCCTGCTCCACGCTCCTGCTCCTCCCACAGCTCGAGGACAAAAAAAAACTAATTGCACGACATAAATTATATCAACTCTCTAAATAAAAGCCCAGGCAGAAAAGGCTGCGGCTGGATGGACACTTGAGGGCTATTAGAAGATGCATAAATTCCTTTCCTCTGGTTTTTAATTTTTACATGTCTAATTACAGTGAAAGGAGCCTTTCAAGGGCTGCTCAACTGCCAGGGCTCTCCGCAGCCCCCGGCAACTGGAGCGGGAAGAGGTGGCAGGGTCGGACACCCCCATTTACCTTGGAGAGAGCCCGGGGCTAAACAAATGACAAGGGCTTTGGAAGGAGCGGCAAGGAATCGCTGCATTCCCTTGATCTCCCCCGGGAACCTGCAGTGGTTCCCTGGGCACCCATCACTCCCGGGGAGATGTCTGGGCCATTGTGGTCCCTCTTTATTTATCTGACGCTCCTCAAACTTTAATTAAGGATGTCTCCTCGGGGTGTGCTTTAGCTCCATATTGAAGATGGACTGGCTGGAGAAAATGAAAATGAGCAGCGTTCCTGAGCACTAGGAATAAAAACCAGGAGGGGGATGATGGAATTTAATGATCTGGCTCCCCCCCTCCCTGTATTCTGGCCATGGAGACCCCAGATGTGCCAGGGTGGCTTGGAAGGACCCGGGATCCATCAGGCAGGGGAATTTCAGGCTGGGATGGGGAGAAAAGCCCTTAAAGCAAGAGAAATGCAGTGGGGTCAGAGGGCAGAGCGGCTCCACGCTCAGAGCACCCAGAGCCTGACGAGCTGCTGGGATAATTAGGGGCAATTTATACCTCCAGGTCAGGGGTTCACTCTGCCCTGTCATCGATTTTGAGGTGGGTGATAAACTGCCAGGAAAACAGAGCTGTCAGGATAACACTGGAAATGTCCCATTAGAGGGGGAGCTTCTGGAGCAAGCGCTGCTATCAGAGCCCCTTGGAGTCCCCCATGGCCGTGGCCTGGGCAGGACCCCCATGGTTTTATTGTTACTGTCCCCTCATCCCTGGGGCTGGCAAATGTCCCCTCTGATGCTGTGCTGGTCTCCCTCCCGTGGGGGGAAGGTGTTGGGATGCTGGACATCAGTGTCCCCCCAGTCCAGGAATGACTCCATCATTTTTGTGAAGCAGATTTAAGAAGGCAGCCCCAGGATCATGCTCACACAATCTTCAGGGACACTGATTTTTCTGCCTGGGAACCTGAAAAGAAATTCAGGGAAGTTTTGTGCATGCATTTGTTACTGCTTTCCCAGTGCTGGGGAACAGCCTTTGGCTCCTGGTTCTGGATCCATGGACAGGATGATTCCCAGGGCTGTCCTGGCTGCAGGTGGAGGTGCTAAAGGCAGTAGAGATGCTGGGGTGTGCAGGACATGGATTCATCCTCAGTCCATCCTGTTCCCGTGTTTGCTCCACTCCAGAAGCTTTGGAAAAGGGAAGCCCAGGTGTCCTGGGGTGACTTTTTGATGCTTGTATCCACAATTGTCTGTTCTGTCTATGCTGTATGTTAAGTTCTGTACCTTTAAGACTGGTTCTGAGAGCGAAGGGGGGGAAGGAAGAAGCACGGAGTTTGTTTTGGAGAAACTGCTCACTCCTCCGCATTCCGCTTCTGGAGTGTGTTCATCTGAGGCACGGACAGACAGCAGCACAGAGATCTGCTTTGCTCTTAGCTTTAGCTAGCTGAGACAGAGAAGCTCCCTGGACCTTTTTTTTTTTTCTTTTTCTTGGAACTGTTTAAACCTGTCCTGGACTGAAAAACCCAGAGAGACACCCAGATCTCACACCTGCACCCCCCAGGGCCCAGGATGGCATTTTTCTAGCTCCGGAGGAGCTGATAAGAGACTGAGCAAGCTGAGCTACCCATAGCAAGGACTTTCTGAATTTACCATCTCACTTCAGAGCAACAAGAGGTTTTATTGTTTCATATTATTCATTCTTTATGCTTGTGGGCACTTTGTTAAAGAAATATTTTTTCCACTTTTCTCCGAGGAAGTTCTTTTCCCGAACTGGTTGGGGGAGGGGCCATTTGGGTTTGCTTCCCAGAGGGAACCCCATTCAGGGGTTTTCTCAGAAATTTGCCCTAAACCAGGACACCAGGCAAGGGGAGTGTTGGGAGCTCTCCTGCAGGGAAGGGGTTGTCCCTTGGCTCACAGCTCTGATCACAGATGCAGATCCTGCTGCTCCCAGCAAGCACGGCAAGAGCTTAATTATGTTTGTTCCATGCCTTTCTTTGCAAACTGCTCCAGCAGGTAGAACACTTCCCAGATTTATTCCTGAAGCCAAAGAAAAGCAGCTGCAGGAGGGAGCTGGATGTGTGACGCACCTCAAGCCCTGGTTTCTGCTGCAGGGCTACACTAGCTCTGCCCCTCATCCCAGGATGCTCCCCCAGATTTGGTTGCACCGATGTGATCCCACTCTGTGTAAGCTGCCTGAGCCAGAGCCTGGCTGTGCTTCCTCTAATTAAAGGTGTCAAATTATGCCCCAGACTGAATTCAGCAGCAGCAGCAAAGTCCTTCCTGATTCCATGAAATCATCCAGATCTTGTGCCATGAAATTCCAGGAGAGGTGATGTGCTCTGAACTTCCCGGGTTGAGAAGTGCCCTTTTCACCCAGAGGTCCCAAACAATTAAATGTGACCTGGCCCATTGTGATCAGAGTTAAAATTGCTCCATCTGTGGCTCAGGGCTCATCCACAGCCCCTCAAAAGCCGGGTGCTGATCCACAAATCTTGGAATCTGCAAGGATGGGGATGGAGCAGTGCTATGCTGCATCCCAGGGTTGGGAACACATCTGGACACCGTCACAGCTTTCCTGGTACCCCTCTGTGTCACTTTGGTTGATGCCCCACCTTTCAGAAATGATCCTTGTCCTGATGGAGACACAGAGAAGCCACCGACCCAATCCATGAGCAGGGTGGCAGGAATCAGGCACTTCCAACCAGAAAGATTTAAGGAAACCCACAGCTGCAAATGGATTCAGCAAAAAAGACAGAACTCACCAGGTGAAATCTTTGCTGCAGCTGGGAATGAGGCATCTGGAGAGCTCCATGCCCCACAAAACACTTGGGTCAGCAGATCCCCCTCACTGAGCTCATCACCTCTGTGGTGACAGATTTGTGAAGATACTCTTATCATGCCATTAAAAATATTAATAATAATAAAGGAGGGGGAAGGGAAGTGTGTGGGGTTGGAAAAGGGACTCTACAGCCTGGAAAGCCACCCCTGAGCTCTGGCACAGCTNTAGCCATAGCTTCTCTGTGCCAGAGCTTTCCCACCCTCATTGTAAAAACCTTCTTCCTTCCATGTGCTCATTCTCTCTCATTTTCATTCTGGGAAAAAGATTTTGCCAACTGTTTTTTTCCCCTGAAAAAGAGATTTGGCTGAATCCAAACATTTGTTGCAGTTTTGCTGAGTCTGCTCAATTATTCTGCACTTTAAAAAGACAAAATATGGCAATGTGGAAAGTGGGTCAGGTTTGAGATGAGTGGCAGTAACAGCGACTGAAGCACAGCTGAGCTGTTCCAGCAGCTCTGTCCAATTCTCTCCTTGAGATCACAATGCTCTCCTTGAGATCCTGCAGCCAGCACAAACTTGCTCCAAACCTATCCCGAGCTCCATTGCCTGTGCAACCTTTGGAAATGTCTTCCTTTGATCTTTAATAATGACCCTGTGATGGTGTCTTTTGTGGCGAATGGGCTGGAGAGGAGAAGGGGAAGGTGAGAACCCTTCCCTAACCCTTGCCTAACCCTTCCCTAACCCTTCTTTAATCCTTCCCTTTCCCTTGCCAAGGTCCTTTACCATGTCTGTGATCTTCTCCTGCTGCTCATCAGCTGGAAAATGGCTCAGGCACCACATAAGGAGTTGGACCAAGTTCTGTGATGAGACACAATGAACCAACCAATGAGAGAGAATTGTTCATGGCCCCACACATTTCCCAAATGTTCCTTGGACACTGTGCTTTTCCCCATGGCAGGTGTCCAGCTGGTCATTACTCTCCACCAGGTGACATTCCCATCCCTCAGTAGCATCTCATATAATCCCAGAACACTTGGGCTGTAAAAGACCTTAAAGCCCATCCAGTGCCACCGCCTGCCATGGGCGGGGACACCATCCACTATCCCAGGTTGCTCCAAGCCCCTTCCAACCTGGTCTTAGACACTTCCAGGGATGGGGCAACTGAAGCTTTTATGGGCACCCTGTACCAGAGCCTTACCACCCTCATGGTAAAAACTTCTTCCCAATATTTAATTTAACCTGAGTCTCCTTTGGGTCGATATCTGGACATCGGGTGATTCATGTGCCAGCTGCTCCATGAGCACCCAACCCTTGAGTCCATCCCTGCCTCCCCAAGGGACCAAAGCTCCTCGTGCTCCTGCACTGGACCCTGGGGAAAAAAACAGGGGGGTATGACTGCAGCAGTCACTGAGATGCCTCAAGACCCCCATCCTGGCAGAGAGCCCCGTGCTCTGTCCCTGTCTTGCCTTCTCCCCAGGGATCCCACTCAGCTCCCAGAACTCCTGCACTGGTTTAAATTGGGCTCTTCAGACCTCCAAGGCAGGAAAAGCAGGAGGAGGCAAGCAGAGACTCAAGTGACTGATTTAATTCCCCATTCCCATTGGAATCACTTTTTTACTGGAGGTTGGAACAGATAACTTCAGCATGGAACTACAGCCTGTGCCAGGGCTGTGCTCCGGAGGCAGCAGGAGTTTCACCCTGATCACTTTTGCTCGTTACCAGCATCTCCAAATCCCT
>WBMY01000690.1:141494-243403 GCA_013397315.1 Donacobius atricapilla | reverse complement strand
GCTAAACCAATACAAGTGGGAAGAAGATGGCAAAAAGTAAATTGGTTTACTCCGTCAAGGAAAATGGATTAAAAATATCTATTAGGACTAAAGAGCACTTATCAAAGCCACTTCTTAGATATTTCATCTTGTAAACAATGATCCAGAAGGGCAACTGACAACTGTTAATCAGCTGTCTTCTGCAAACCCTTTACAGAGGAGCAAGCAAGGGTTACAGCCATTTTTACTTTAGTTCTGGCATCTGTCCTAAACTGCCTTTGGTGTGGTGTCCCAAGTAGCTGTCTATCCCTACCTAGCCATGGCAAGAGCTGCCAAAAAGCCTTCCCTCTGGCTAGGTCAGGAGCTTATTTCATTTAGAGTCTGTTATGCTAATTGTGTACTATGATAACAGACACTGTGAGCTAATCACTGTCTACTTAGGCAGAAAACCACATATTCTTCATACCTATCTGAATGATACCAGAGCATTCCTTTCTTGTCTGTTGCAACTTTCCTTTGCAGTAACGGATACAAATGTCTTTCAGGTTGGATGAATGGTGCCCACAACGTGTTTCTTTTGACTGATAGTCTTTGCAGCTGAAATTCGTGCCTATTGTTTCAAATTCCTCTACAGTCTTCTCTGTAGAATTCTTTGCAGAAGCCTTTAGACAAAAACTCTGGGCCTGCAAGGGGCAAATAATGTGAAACACGTTTCTAATGAGTAATAATTACAGGTTTAAATAGCTGGCACAATCAGTGTTCAGTGATTTCATTATTAGATGGCACCGTAATTTATGCTAATCCTGATAACGGTTCCGGATGAGAGAGGTCCAGACACAGGCGATTGCACTGCAATTATTTACACCCTGTATTTCTGAAACAATAGATATGGTAATTTGGAAATCAGATGACTATGATTTCATTTATTCTGGTAGGAAACACATGTAACAAGTTGTGTCAACAACATAAAATTAAATAGGATTATTTGATTTCCAGTTCTAGGTTTATTCCTTTTTAGCTTTCATTGCTCTAGATGAATGAAAGGAAGTTTATCTGGGGAGACCTGGAATTTAAAAATTTTCTACCCTTTTGCAAGTCTTGCATTTGGATATATGTTCTCAGTGCAAGTGAAAGCAGGAGGTTGAACTTCATGAGTCGCTTTCATGTAGCCACCACCTTTGTAATTCCTGCAGAGCCAAACCTTTCAATCTTCTCCAGCCATTCCTAAGTGACTGGAGTACTCACTTGTGCCTTTTAACTCCACTAAGCTCTTGTGCAAGTAAGCCACCAGTAAACTGAATTTTCAGATCAAATCATGCCAGTGTGGTGGGTGGGTGGCAGGACATCAGGGATTATATCAGAGGTATTTTAGAGGCGAAAAGAAATGGAAGCTGGAGTGATTTCAGTATACAGAACACCAAGAAAGCCTTTAGCAGAAGAAGGTGTGCTTCAGTCTCAGGTTCATTCCTCAGCACCTCAGTTGAACCAAATTAGTTAGACTGTTCATGTGTTTAAAGCCCATGCTACGTGCTTTGTGTAACTGGAAAATCAGGTCTCTGGTGTAAACAAGTGAGGTAATAGTCTGTTGATTGTTGGAAGTTCCTGGAACAATCAGGACTCTAGTCTTTCTGCCAAAGTATTAGTCACTGTAATTAGGACGATGAACGGCACTAAAATTCCATTCATTGCACTCTCATCTTTTTCTCTGGTGAACTTGTGCAGTGTTTCTTATCACTTCAAATTTGAAAATTGCTGTTGGTATTAGTGAAATAGATATGCATGTTTTAGGAAGGAATTTTTAAACCTAAGATGTGGTCTGGATACTAGACCAGTGTGTATAGCTTCTATTTCTTTTCTGTGATTGCTGGGACTTTGCTGCTGGAGAGGGTAAGAGAAGGCATGCAAATACTGCACAATTAATGGAAAAGAGACAGTGAGTGCTGAAGAGCTCATCAGTTTGCAAACTGATATTTTTATTCTGATGCATCTTAAATAGTTGTAGGAGAAGGGAATACAGGTGAGCTCATGCCTGATAAGTAACAGCTGTGTTAATTAACAGCCTTGCCCCTGGTGAGTAACAGCTATATCCAATAAGGGTGAATGAGATAAAAGAGGGGATTAGCTGGTAAGGGGAGGATCATCATGGAGGAGGAACTTTGAGGACCATGAAGGAGAGAATCATGAAGCAGGATCCTGGGGAGAGAGAATCACTGCTGTGAGGTCAGTCTGGGTCTGCAGTTAGAGCCTGTTGCTGGAACCTGCAGTCACAGTCTAGCTGGGTAAAAGCCTGCAGTCAGAGTCTGCAAACTAATACATGCAGTGATAATTTGGCAGGAAATAACCAGCAGTCAGAGGCTGCAAGGGAAACCTACAGTAAGAACTTTCTGCAGCCAGTGTTGCTGTGCCTCTCAGAGTGCCCACTCTGCCAACCCGGGCACGCAGGTAGGTACAACTCTGTCTACCACGCAGACTGGGCTGATCCTGGGGGTTCCTCAGTGGACCCAACTCATGGCACTGGCCCGAGGGCGTGTACCAGCAACGAAGGTGATGAGGAAGGAGGGCTCTGCAGAGGGGTTGCCACATGAGTTCATTGGGGCCCCTGACGGGACCTCCTCACCTCAGGGTTTCTCCTTGGCAGAGCCCAGAACAGAGGCTGAATAGTAACTTTTATGCCCAGACAGGGGAAGGGAGTAGGGAATTCACCAACCAGGGGAAAGCAGGGAGTAGCCCGAGGGGTGAGGGGCACCCTTAGGGGCCAATCTCCCTAAAAGGGAGGGGGATCCCTCTGGCTACAGCCCATCACTCGATGCCCTTCAAGGAGCTTTCTGGCAGCAGGGGTGGACCCCTCTGGCTGACAGGCATGTACCCAGAGGAGGGGAGTAGGGAGTGGATACATGGCTGTGGGGAGGGGATAATGGGGTACAATCAAAAATATATAACAACAGGGGTACATGGACTGAACCACAAATTAACATACAACACAAGTTATAAAACACACTGCTACAAGCCACAGTCAGCAAAAATTTGGAGTTAAGATGACTAAACTGGAAAGGAGGCATAAACCAGGAGCCTTTTCATGCTGTGATAAACAAGAAGTTTGTGCCTCAGCTCATTTTCAGCCTCTAATAAGAGGGCTGTTGCAACAAATAGTCTCTACCATCATGTCTTTTTTGTGATGTAAGAGAAGGTCTGGGTTGGCCCTTGTCATACACAGGTGGTTGGCAGTGCTACAAGAATGGGGGTATTGGGGTAGCTTTGCCAGTAGCTCAGCAGTGTCTGGGCTAACAGGACTCCTGCATGTGTCTGTCTGCTCCCTAGTGCTCTTGCTGGCTTTCTTTTGCTCACATCCAGCCTCCTGCTGCTGCCCTCCCCAACTTCCTCAGGCAGGTAGCAAGCTGAGGCTGGCCTGGGAGCCAGACTTAGAAGGCTTGGCTGCTCCTGAGAAGCTGAGGACTGCTTTTGTGAAAGCTGAATGTCCATGTAACTGTCAACTCCCAGCAGAAAGGATGGAAAATGGCTGCTCAACAAGCTAGTGTAATCCACATATATGAGAGTGGACAGTTAGAGAGGCTTGGAAAATCATATCCAGAGGCTTTGGTAAACCTTCTCTGAACTGCTCAAGGTGTTTAAGCTGAGACATCTCACAAGAAAAGGTTCTTGCTGTGGTTTTGACACTTGCTACTTTCAGCATAGCTTGGATTTCTGATAAGACATTCTTTGTGGTATGTAATTTTCTATTTCTGACCATAGCTTGCCCTGGGAGGGCACAAGAACTGCAGCTGCAAAACAAACAGACAGGTGAAGCCTCTTAACCTAGCTTTTTATTTCTGCCAGCTTTAGTCTTTTGGCGTTTTGGACAGGTGATACTACAGCTTAATTCCCTCTTTATATGAAGAAATTTGCTTATATGTTTAGTAGAAATACAGATTGCTAGAGGGAGAAACCTGATGGCAAAGTACAATGTGTTATCGGTGTTAGGATGGTAGCTGTCAAAGGCAGACTTCATTGTAATCAGCTTGTCTTAAACTTTATATGGAACCCATTAACGGTCCAGCTTTGACTTGTATGATACCAAACCATGCTTAGAAAAGGAATACCAGGGTCTTGATGTCTTCCAGGAAAATTTCTTCATTTACAAGCTTAATTTATAAATACACAAGTTCCATAGAGCTCCATCTTCATTTCACAGGATAATATTCTGTGTTTATGTGCTGAAACCAGTGGATGTAAACCACTTCATGTGGAGACCTACAGCATGCAACCTAGAGTAAAAGGGTCTTTTGTCATGGTTAAGATAAACAAAGACTTAACTGGAGGAAACATCTCCATTCCGGAGTTGTTTTATATGGAAGTTACAAATTGCTTTTTTGCCCTGTAATATAAATAGTTTTTCAAAATGCTAGTGTTGCACTATTGCTATTTAAGATCACCTCATTAATCATCTTGAGGAGTAACAAAGTTATCTAAGTTCATGGACTCGCTTCCTAAAGTGGATATTAATAAAGAGCAGAGAAGAAACAACATTTTAAAATAAAATATTAGTAAGCCTTTGGACCGGAGTAAAGATTGATTTGAAAGGACTAGGTACATAATAAAAAGATTTCCTAATGTTGTGGAAATGATCTGGTCAGGGGTCAGGTGTGCAGTGTGGGGAACAGAGAAGAAACTGTATGGATGCCAGTGGTGGTGAGTGTCATGCGGAAGAATACTCTATGCTAAAATGTCAGTAGATTATCTTAGTTGTGCATGCATTTGGAGAACCAAGATGGAAAGCAGAATTAGGCTGGCCTCTTGAGTTGTCAATAAAAAATGTTAAAGGAAATAATTTTCTTAGAAGGAAAGGTATAAATCTTACCCTTGTGGTCTCTGCAATTTATGTGAAATCTGTCAGGAAAAAGTTGAAAAGAAAGGCAGCTCAAGGAGGTGTAATCTTACTCAAGCTGAAGGAGACAAGGTAGCTACCAGGGTTAGAAAGAGGAGCTGATCTCACAGGGAGGCACAGGAGATAGTCAAGAGGCTGTGGAAGCGAACAGACGTGGTGGGTGGGGAGAAGCAGTAATTTTCCGGTGTTTGCCTTTGTCCCTCATGGCACATAAAGATGCCAAAATAAACATTTGCCATACACAGTAGTCAAATTTTCCATGTTCTGCATTAGCTTCATTTGGTGTAAGTGCAAACAACTGTGATTGGGAACTGGAAGTATATGTGGATATTTAGGGGTGTTCAAGAGCTTATGAGAAGGAGAAAGTCTACATTAAGAATGGAATAAGTTGTTTGCTTTTGACCCTGAACACCTTTGCAATTTATGAAATTAGTAATATTGCATTATAATCTCATTTACAAGGTTTCTTCAAAGATAAAATAACAAAGACTACTAAGAGTAATGTCTTCAGAAATGAATAGCATTCAGCTGAAGCTAAAAGGCCCTTTTTAACCTCTGAAAGAGTGTCATGTACATTTCTGGCTGTTTGAATGATGGGAAGGATTTCTCTTTGTTCTCGCAGTATTTAGTAGTGAGTCAGGAAAATGCATAATGTGATTTATATGAATATTTTATGAGCAAAAAAGTATAATATGAACTTTTAAATGAGTGCTCAGGTGTAAGTCATCAAAAATGTATGTTTATATTTTTGGGGGTGAATTTTATAAAAAACAACTGTTTGCTCAGGTGCCATTTGCAATGGGTGAGGTAGAAGGAAAAAGTGAAAGAAAGTATTTTCTCTCTTTTTTCTGATCATTTTACGAGAGAAGAGCTGCTGCTTATGAAAGGATATCTGTAAGGGCCACACCTCAGATGCATTGAAACAAAGCACTGTATGTCTTAGATTTTCTAAACAGCTCTTTTGCAGAACCAGACCCTCCAATCATCAGACATTCTTCCAATACCACTCAGGCAAAATTAAAGGAAAATCCTTTAGTTTTGATCAGAAGTCCAGAGACAGGAAGGATCGAAGGTCTATTTCAACTAATAACCTGGGTCAAAGGATATGCTTGTGTCTCAGGTTTGGGTCCGAAGTGAATTCCTTAGAAAAACGTGAAGACTTATTGTCTGATATCTAAGTCTCCATGTTTGAAACGCACATCAGAACCCAAGCTACCCCTGCTGTGGACAGCCTGGGGACCAGTTTGATTTATTTCTGGTGGTTCTTTAGCACTCAGATGCTGGATTTGGCGTTGGAAGACATTGGACAAGATTTGAGGAAGGTCTGGCAAAAAATCCCTCAGCAATATGGTACATGGGCTCGCTTTTGGTACAGCTTAACCTGATACTGCTTACACTGGCATCAGCTGCTGATTTTTCTCATGCACAGTGTATGTAAGAGCAGATCTGAGCTTTATGCTCAAGTTGTTTTGTTACCCAGATCTGCTTAGATGAAGGGGAGACTGGGCTATTAGGAGGGCAAAATACATCACCCTGCTGCTTTGACCTTCTCGTGGACAGCATTTTCAGGGCAAGAAATTGAAACAAAAGGGTTGCTAATAATTCAGAGCAGAACTCATGCATTCTCTTCTGTAGTGGACTTGAAAAATTTTATAAAGTGGCAGAAATAGTTTGAGTTGAACTTTTCTCCCTGACTTTTCCAACTCTTTACAGTATTGCATGTTGTACTACTCTCTTCGAATGAAGACAACTGCGTTGTGGGTTCTGACTTCCTTACGTCCAACTTCTCCCATCCACAATCTTTCCTGGACTGCAGACATTTTGACAAAGGAAGATCTTTTCATCATGCGCCCTTAAGTGTCTGTCACAATAGGACACTTCCAGCTGACTCTGGTATCTAATAGCTACAACAGTGCAAATAAAATGTAGCAGCAGGAACCACATTACTCAATTATCCACCATTGCTACCTGAAGGAACTCTGGAAATATGGCCAGGATGTACCAAATCCTAGCCTTGGGCAACCCCAGGATACCATTGTTGATGCCAGAAGTCTTGCACAGTGAGGCATCTGTCCAAGAGGAAGAAAGGAAGAATGAGATGAAAGGTTTATGATTGTTGTGTAAATGAAAAGAAAAAAATGAAGGTGGTATAGGATTAGAATAAGTAAATACAATGCCACATTTGTGAATATTGTACAAATGAAAGTTAACAATTGATTCTATTTGGAGACTGACTTTTTAAAAAGTAAACATTCATATGTTTTATGTTGTTTTAATCACAGGTTTAGAGCAATTCAACAGGAAATAAAAAATGCATTTTGTTATTTTTTTAAAGTGAAAAATGTATTTAAGAAAAATGTCTTTAAGAACCCTGATAAAAGTTCAGAGCTGTAGACTGGCTCACAAGCAAGAGACTACTGCTGCTTTAAAAGCAATTTAATTTTAATACAACTTATTTTTGATGTCAGATGCACTGAATGGCTTTGAGAATTAGTAAAAAACCCTTTTGAAGTCTTGAATTTCTTTATTTCAGCACCTAATAGGGCCCAGTTTTATAGAGATGGAGGTTTGTGTACTTCATTCAAAAAAACCCCAAACTCTGTAATTAGCATTAATTATCCTTTCTGGAGAGGTCTTTGGAAAAAAGCCAAGGATTAACTGAAAAGAGGAACCAATATGCCTTCTCCTCAGGGGTTGCCCAAGTTCAGCTCAGAGAGATTTTGCTGTGTGATGTGAGACCTTTACACTGGGCAGTCTCCTGTAGGAGTTGGATCTTTCAGTAAGCAGCTATGTGTTAACATCTGGGCTTTTGTTTGTTTTGTTTTGTTTTGTTTTCCCCTTAACCATCAGCTGGACTGGACTCTCTTCAGTGTGGAGAACAGGCCTTCCTAACTTCTTCCAGTAAGGTATTCCTCCTAATCTGTTGTGATGTCTAACATTTTTCACATGGTCCTTACAGTATTTATTTAAAATTTTATTTCCCGTGTCTACGACTGACAGAAGTCATACGAATGAGATGTAATTTTAAGGAGATAAATATTTAGAATGGTCTTCCTGTGGGAAATGCATTTAACTAGGTTCTTGCCCCTTAAAACACTTCTGTTAACTTTTGAAAGTGTTAATTACACCTTCCACTCTATTAAGTTGCAGATGTATTACACATCAGAATGCAAAGCTGTTTAGGATTGTACAGAAGAGTGTGCAAAGCAAAGCTGTGGCAGAATCACTGAAGCAATCTACTTAAGGCTTACTATGTGAAAAGTTATTTTGAATTATTTGTGGGACTCTTAAATTATGTAAGAGTGATTCGTATTGTATGAACTCTTCTTAATGAAGTAAAGATCCCCCTTGCTCTGTAATAGTAGCTCTATTCTAGAAACCTAGTGACATTTTTACTGTGGAGACACTAAGAGGAATTTTGAGGACTGAGAAATGAAACTCCTAAAAGTCTCTGTGTATGTATCACCTGTGCTTAAGGAACTTGAAGTCTTGCACTTATGGTGTGTCTCAGCAAATAACTCACAATGAGTGACTTCATAGATCAAAAGTAGTTGTTTGCATGGCTTCTGCACCCTATCCCCTCCAATCTCCATTCTCACTCGACAAAGGACAGGGACTGCCCTAAGCTCTAATGAAGTCTATAGCTGAAAATTCATTTCCTTTACCAGTTTTATTCACATCACCTAATCAACCTTTGTAGCACAAATACTGGAGTGTAAACAATTCTCTAGATAAGTTTTCATTATGTTATCCCTTCTCCATGGAGGAATATTTTGCTTTTGTTATTTAGGCAACTCTAAAATCTCCATACTAGGTTTTAAAGTGCAGAAACATTGAAACTGGGCTTCAAACATAGTCATTCCTGTAAAATTGTCATTATAAGACTACCCTTGCTGTCTGTGTTGCCTCAATAAAATGCCTCTAAAATAATGCTTTTGTGAGTGCGGAAAACATTATCTGCAAGCCCTTTTATGAGAGGACTCGGAGGGTTCAAGAGGAGCCTTTAAGAATGGTTTCCCCAAACAGATTACTCTCCTGAGCTGGAAATTGCATTTTACTACCTCTTAAACTGATTTTTTTTTTTTTACCTCTGATCACCTCCCTTAAGCGTATGGAATCCCTCTTAACTTGTTCTTTGTTTTTTTGTCTTGAGTCCCTGCTGTGGAAAGGTTTAAAATGACAGCAGCTCCAAATAAGAAGGCATCTTTAAGACCAGTATTGAGAGACTTTGTAGGGCAAGGCTCCAGTGATATCACTCCCCCAAAATTTTTCATCTGAAGTTGTTTGAGTAGTCATTTCCTTGTTGGTAGTTGTTTGTTGGTTGGCTTGGGTTTTTTTTCCCCTCTTTCTTCCTACCACCAGCACCTTTTTCCTGGTTTCTGTACATTTACTCTCATAAAATCATGGAGCAGCCCTACACGTATGTGGCCATGCTATTTTAAAATTTTATGTTTGCTAAATGCTGTTTGATAAATATTATAAGAACATCACTGCTACTTTGCCTGATACAAATATCAGGGTATCCATTTTGCCATGAGTAATAAGATTGCCTTTGGGGGCGGTTTCTCTTACCCAGCTGGAGGACTTTTACACTACGGGAATGATTTGATTTGATGATCTTAGAGGTCTTTTCCAACCTTGATGATTCCATAATTCTGCTCTGTATTTACTGCTAAAAATAGGGGATGCTGTTTACCGTGAAGTGACTCCTTGCCACTAGATGGATACACTTTTCTTTGACACCTATGCTAAATTTATAACTCTGTCTTAAAACACACTGAAATTTGCCTGAGGCACTTCTGAAACCTTTGCTAGAGCCCAGTTTAGTTTGACCAGCAGAATGGCTAACACTTACTTAGATTTCTCTTCACATATATCTTAGTGTGTCCCACACTGTGGTTTCCTTCATTAAAGTACTGCATTTAAATACTGCATTCCCATCTTGTGTTAGGTAGCTCTGATCTCACTAGGGAATTTGAGTTATTTTAACATCAAAGTATTTTTTTCCAGAGTGGATTTCTAATTGTAGAATGGCTCATAAATTGTCTTTTCTTAAGTAATGTTTATTTAGCAGCAAAGAAAATGGAGTAATTGTTAAGTGGTGAGTATCTGTGCTTGTGAGTTTGCCAAAAGGGGAGAGGTAGAAGAAGCATAAGGGTGTGAAAGCTAGAACACACCCCGGGGCAACTTCTTAGTCTAACTGTGTAGGTTTCAGATGGCCTTGGTTTTCATCTCACAGTTTTCAGTTATTCCAGTAGGGTAGAATTGTTCTTGCACGGATTGTTTTGCTCCTAAAAAAGTGAATGTACAAGTTGTGCTAGATATAATCAGCACAGGGAAGTGAAAAGTGTCTGGAAATAGGAATTATTCATGCTGGTAGTCCCATTTTTACTTGATTAAACTGGTTGTGAAACTGGCAGGAAGTAGCAAAGGATTCTGTGTGTTGTGGCAACAGAAGCTGATAGAAGTGTTGCTCTGCTGTACTAGGGCTGCTTCTTAAGCTCATCCTTGGCTTCTTGCAGTTGACATATTCTTATCATCTGAGCAGAGGATTTGTGGCAAAAGGGTGTGATCAAGGCCTTGAGCTAATGTGGAGCCAAACTCTGTCAGTGTACGTGGTCTCCTGGAACTCAGTGTCAGGTGAGGATGGATGTAGCTGCAGTGTTGACTGAGGGGCACACGTGAGGGGCAGCAGGGTTCTGCCAAGATGAACACAGGCTCTCTCTGTAAGATGCTAGTTGTTATATACTCTAAATCTGGAACTCCTCCAGCTGAATGCCTGTAAGGATCTACTGAACAGCTCTTTCATTCTGGTCTATCTAATAACAGTGCCCGTGAGTTCTGACAGAGACTCCTTTAATTCTTGCCTGCACTGAATGCAAAACTTTCCTGCAGTAGTTTAATAAATATATATTTACCTAAGGGTTACTGAAAAGTCCCAGTGGGACAATTGCTGGGACCTGATGCATTTTCTATAGAGTACAAACAATGTCAGTACCAACTTGCTTTCTCTGCAGGGATGCCCTTGTTTTAGAGACATTCAGCACTCTAGATGGATCAGTCATGAGCCTTTTGGAAGTTACTATTGAGATAGGGATTTTGCTGACTGGTATTGTCACACCTGTGTTCTTTTGATGATGTTTGTAACAGCTTCAGAGTGATTGAGTTGGGCCTGAATCATTTACTTTCCTTATTCTACTTTACAGAACAGCTTAGTTGTGTTTTCCTTCAAATAGGTGTTTATCTAACTCACATATAAGGAGGAAGTTTCTTCAATATTGTGTTGTGGCATGGAATTCAAGTTTATAAATATTTCAACAGACACTTACCTCCTTTGATGCTGTGCTGATGGGTGTTGCAAAGTTGGCCTATGGTTGCTATATGTGAAGCCTGAGGGAGGAAATCTTGTTTGTCAGGAAGGGTGAGAATGAAATTGGATGAGATGTGATTCCAGGTAAATGGAATAGCTTTTGGTAAGGAGAACACTAGTATAGAATGTTCATATAGATTAAGTTAAGAGAGTGTAGGAAAAGCAGTGATGTCTTCAAGGTGGTTTATGTCAAACTTCTGTAAAAATACACAATGAACCCAGGTATGTATCGTATCACCTTTGACTGTCAGTTGCTTGCTGTCTATCCTGGGCACAATTCATATGTATAAATATGCCAAAGTGCTATATCCTGTGGTAGCAAAAGAGGATGGCATGGTTCAGCATTATATGCATTTCTGAAACACTCTGTAATAGTGTAATAGTGACCTAAAAGCCAGTCTGTGATATCTGTCAGGATGCAGAATGTATTTTGGTAGCTTTCTCCCTCCAATATTGTGCCTGGAGGTTCTACCACTTAGTTTTTTGTTGGTTCCATATGTAAATCAAAAGGCCAAAGAGTAAAATAGGAGGAGATATTGCCTGTTTCAAGGGGTCAGTAAACCTTTCCACATTAATAACTGGACTGCAGACTATGCATCCTAGATAACTCTCTAGTTAAGCTGTGAAATATTATTTTTCAGATACTGACTTCCACTTCTATAGCTCCTTTGGAGTATGAATTGTGGCAAGTTTGAGGGGCCTTTTTTGGTCTGAAGTTAAATACAGCCAATGTAATGAAGTAGTTACTTGTAGTGAATGCTACCTGCATGGCTGAAAGGCAGCAGATTAAGGCCTGAAGTTTCAGTTTACATTTTGAAGCTTGCTGGTTTGGTCTTTCACCCATATACTGTGCTGTTTCAGCTCTCAGGATGCTTTCAGTATCCAAGAACTTGCAGTATAGCAGCTCTGCTTTTCTCCTTTTTAACATGACACCAAAAATTTCAGATTTCGTTTCAATATGTGTATTTTGGCCACTTCAGAAGGAATAAGCAGTGGTTCAGGTGTTCAGTTGCTGAAAATAGTTCATTAATTTCCATCTAAAGTTTAAGTGGAAATTAATGTCCATGTTTCCCAAGAGCATGAGATAAGTTTGTGAATAGCCAGAGGGTTTGGCTTATAACTGAGCTTGTGGTGAGCAGAAATAAACTAGTGCAAGATGCCTTAGAGCTATGGAAGCTATTAAGCCAAAAATTCTGTTTGGTTTTCCTGCTGGATCATCAAATTCCCCTGAACTGAAAATTGTTGCTCTTGAGGTCCATGAGGAGAACTGTGATTTACAGTCTATATTTACTGCATGGCTCTGATGTAGGGTTTTGGGAAATAGAAAGTATTAGCATTGTATTCATTGCTGCAGTAGGAAAACAATGAAAATATTCAGGCAATGCATGAAAAAAAAGGCGAAACTTGGTTTCAGCCATGGGTTTTTCAGAAGTTAGTCATGGATGATAAAAAAATTCTTTAGCATATCAAACTGAATGCTTGGCGACTGTTGGTCTTGAGCAATTCTGAATTTTCAAACTGCTGAAGATGCGTCTGAGACTAACACTTCCTTTGAAGGGTCTCAGCTTCCTATGGCTGTTTGAAGAAACCAAATATTTGGTTTCAGAAGCTTTAGTGCATGTTCTTCTATGTGGGCCAAGCAAAGTCCCAGCTCCCTGAGCTGTAATTTGCTGGCAGCAACACTTTGATGTTTCCTCAGAAGACGTAAGGAAAAGTCTGCCTAAAACTCACTTTTGTTCCTGGCAGACATCAATGCAAATATCTGAGTATTTTACTTTCTGTCAAAAAATGTGGGCTGAATTGTCATCCCCCTGGAATAAATCAAGTCTGTATATGCTATCATAAAAAGAGCTGCAGGAATTTTTGGTTCTTGGCACAAAGCCATGCAAAAGGTGTCTTAATCTTTCTTTAACTGCACTCATTCCATACCACTTGCTCAAGGTAAACTCTCCATTTTTTTTATTATTGACCAAAAGCCTATAATTTGATTTTCAAATATATGATTTGTTGCCAAGCTCCTCTATTTATCTTTTGGTCTTATTTTCTTCAGTTATGCAGTAAACATTTCATTACAACTGTCACTGAAAGTTTTCTGCTTTGCTTTTGTCTTGGGTACCTGTGTGGAAGAATCCATGGCAAATATTTTATGTAGTGTCTTAATACCTGATGCATTATCCTGTTTGATGTGCCGGGGTTTACTTGTTTCAAAAAGCCCACCTCTCCATTTGACTGTAATTTACATTTTCTAATATCGATTTTAATTTCATCATAGAAATACTTCATTTCCTAGGTATGCAGTTTACTTGGTTTCTATTCACAGGTTGTTCTCTGTTCTCCCCAATATGGCTGAGAGAGGGAAAGAGCAATACCCTCAGAATGTGGATGTGAGCTAGACTACCTGTGGTAGTTTTTGTAGTTATAAAGATAATTCCAATTGCTTTGGCTATCTCTAGTATGTTTTAGCTTGTATCAGTATGGACTCCAAAACACCAACTATAATGAAGTCCAAATGTAATGCACCATAGAAAATATTTTAAATGCCTTTATCTCAGCTTTCCTCCTTCCGTTCCACACTGTTATCTCCTGGGGTTTTGTGATAACTGGCTTCCTATTCTTCCCTCCCCTGTCTCTCACCTATCTTGATTTAGAGAGAAATATTTCATAACCTTTATTTTTTTTTTTGTAAAATTTTAATCCATTGTTTAAATACACTTCTGATTCCTTTTAAGATAATACCCTAATACATAAAATTCTTTTTTTTTTTTTTTTTTTTTTAATCAGCTGATGTTTTGGAGTTTTCTACCTGCCACCATTGATTACATCAATTCCACCCTTCACCTGTATATATGTGCATGTATGTGCATCTATTTCCACCTGTGCAAGATCAGATTCATGTTGTAAATCAGCAGACTTACATACCAGGTCTGGAGACAGGAGGGTCATTAGTTTAGAAGATTGTTCTACAGCCTAAGTGATGTAATGATTTCCATAAAGCTTTTGAAAATAATTATACAGCTCTACTCTGATTTATCTTTATTTCCCAAGCTAATGACCTTATTTTAAAATAACTGTTCTGATAAAAGATGTATTGTAAGTAATGCAGATAAATAAGCCATTTGATAGTGGGATGTGGTCTACTGCTCCGATAACTTTAGGAGTGGTAGTGTTTTGTTTACATTTGTTGGAATAACCTAGACCTAGGATATAATATAATTTTCCTCTCACAGCTTTGACATGATGGAGCTTTGGGGACACTCTGTATGCTGTATGTTTCCATTAGGCACAGAGCAAGATTATTTTTATATCAGTGTATCTTTATGTTTAGGAGATGAGACAATAGAAGTAGTAATAATGTGTGGGAGACGGCCAGGTGACAAGAATAAAAGCCGAGGTCATGACAGTGTACTAGTTTGAAGCAGGAGCTAAACTCATGTTTGGGACTAAACTACCCCTTTAGCATTCCAGTAACAAACCATGAACCCAATGAGAAAAGGACATATTTTCTGAACCCCTCAGCCCCAGCTGGCTCTTAGCTGACTTACACAGATCATCAGCTTCAGAAAATGCTTTTTAACTTGATGTCAGTGCCCGTTTATCCAGGTTCCAAGCCAAATTGGTGAAAGATTGTGTGGGACCCCAAGGCTTTTTGCTTGTCTGGGAATTTCTGGTTATTTGAATTTGTCTGTTCTTTGTCCATCTCCCTTAGAGAAAAGGCTCCTTCCTTCAGAGGGAAAATAATCCTGAGCTTATGGGGATGAGGTGGCCAGACAGAAAAAACTGTTATGCTTCAGTGTGGATAATTCCAAAGGCCGTCTATTTCCAGCTAAAAACATCATGAACTGGGTTTATTTTCAGACTTTCCTTAACCATAATTTGGTGCTGACATGAATATTTCTCCTGTTGACTCTGTCCTCATCAATGTGAACCATAATTTGTTTGGCTGCAGTTTGAAGATATTGAATTGGTAATTTTTCTTACACATGTATTTTTCTTTCTGAGCCTTTACATTTGCATTCATTCTTAAACAGGTTCTGCCTAATTAAATCAGATCTATTCAAACTCTGAAAGAGAAGAGCAAAGGTCAAAAAATGTCAGACACCCATAACAACGTCTGTTAAGTCTTGCTAAACTTGCTCTTACTTTCAGTCCAGAAGTGGCATCTTAGATTGCAGTAATTGATGTGACCTCCAAATACTTACGTATTATCAAGAATTCCACTGAGCAAAAGAGGAAAGAATGGGACAAATGTGCTTAACAGAAACCGCTCCTTAACCCAAGTCTCCATACAGCACTGGAAAGAGAAGTATTTTATCATGCTGTGCAGATTTGAATGTAAAAAGTGGTAGAAATGATGTCCACAATATTACCACATCTTCTCTGGGTTTTATTTTTAGGCTACAGAGAGAAAGAAAGAAGCACCTTGCTGCATTCAGTCAACATATCAAAATTGTTCTTTGTATGTTTGGAAGGGTTTCATACTCTGTGAGGGGTGTCAAGCTGCTTGGACCTGAAATGCAGCTAGTAGGAAACTGAGATTTCATTTAATTTTAATTGGCATAGGGTTCCCTATGTGTTAAAAATAGCTAGTTGGGCAAATTGAAGGCTCTTGCATCACCATTAGGTATGGCTACTTTCCTGGCAAGTCTGAGATTTGGGGTTCGAGTTGCTTTATAATTTTGCATTTAGAGAGGGAAGATCTTGCCTCTGGAAATGGTGCCTGTGCCTATAAAGAGCACAGGAGAATGGATAGACTCTTCTAGTGGCTGGAACTTGAGGATGTACTTCAGCCAGGAAAGAAGTAGATAATCTGGTTCTCTTTCTTTTACCCTCATTTTCCCAAGTCCTAAGGTATTTAGTGAGTTGGGGTAGAAGAGCATTTACACCTACTGCTCTGGGAGTATTCCCAGCTTCACTGACAGCTTCTATTGCAGGATGTCACTAGAAGCAGTCAAATTTGCAGCAGGGCCAGAATAAGCCTCTAAAACCAAGTAAGGTGATTGCCATGTATGTGAGCAGATGCTCCAGGGCCCAGCCAGCTGAAGTGAGAGCTCAAGAACTCCTCTGTCCTTTGAGAGCACAAGAGCTCATTTCATGTCCGAAACACACCCAAAATAAACATTTTTCATTGTTTAAAATGTTAATGCTGCATGAGAACATGGAAATGACATGAGCAGCACTGTGCTTGACAAGCTCTAGTCTGCAAAATCAAGACCAAACACAAGTTATTGTTTAAAGCTGATTTGAGGTTTAGAAGAGGACACTTCTGGGGCTTTTTTTTTTTTTTGCCCTCCCCCTCTTCCATCCCTTTCATATTGATTTCACTTGATTTTGGAACTTTTCCTTGTTTGTTTTTTTTTAACATTTCATTTCTTCAAATTCTTCTCCTGTCTCTTTATTTACATTTCTTCCCTGATTTCAGGATTTGAATTGGAGTAATTTTGGCAAGTCTTGGTCCTTTTCACTGCCCCTCATTTTGTCTCAGTCCGTTTGGTTGTAATCACTCAATCTCCAAATTTTCTCAGTTTTTTCGATTGCATTTTATTTAATCATATCTTCTTTCCAGAGCATTTGTTAGACTTTGTTCTCTGATTTCAAGATTTTGTTCCCTTTCCTGAAAGGAAAGACACTTTAAAAGAGTTAGAATTATATTCCAATGATGTGAGTAATGACTATCCAAAGCTTAGGTCATTTAGGCTTCAGAAAACAGTGGAAGAAATTTTTCTGAAACACTTAGTTTCCTTTCACATCTTTGAAGGTACAACGTGGCACTAAGGCAATAAATTCTTTGAGATCCTGAAGACTATCAGGAAGAGCTAGAACATCACTAGTGAATTCAGAAAGAGGGATGATAAATTCAGGTGATCTGTGAGGACTAACACCCTCCTTGGTGTTTCTACCTGATGGCAGTGATCTGGAGGAATCCTTGGGAATGGGCTAAATTACCCAGACACTGGAATCCTTTTCTACTTGAAGTGACAGCAGAGAAAGGAAAGACTGAGTGCATCTAAAAAAATAGTTTTTAGCCCATGCAGTCAGTGATGTGTGAGAATGATTGGAGTAAAATAAAAATGTTTTCTGACAGGAAGAAATGGATTGGTTATGTGCAGAAGTAAATCAGCTGCATAGAAGTCGAGTATGTGCTGAGAATCAGTTACATGGAAAGCAACGCTCTCTAAATGACCTTTAGATCCACATTGCTAAAGGTTCATCAGTTTGAAATTACTGTCTTGGATGAAAATGGCAAACTTAGCATGAGCCTCTAAAAATAAAAAAATATTTAAAAGTAGCTTTCTGAGCACTTGGATAGAGGGCTGTTAGTAAAGAGAAAACCAGCTTGATAAAGAAGAAATGAAGCTGCCTCATCCAAGCATGTATAATAGCTGTTGCTATTCAATACGGCTGAAAGGTTTTTCCTGCAGCTAATGGAAAATTCAGCTTCAAGGGTGTCACTAATTTTGATAGAGATTTCAATGTCTTCAGTTGTCTCACACTGAAATGGGATGTGCAAATATTCTTTCATGGTCTCTTGTTTTCTTGTGTGCTAAATCCAAAATTACTGACCCTTGGTGCTACTAGGCCCATGTTGCTGATAGTTGCTTAAAAGGATACCTGTGGAAAACCTAATTTCTGTCTCGACTTCAGAGTCCCATCATGTAATTTAATGTGTTTTCTGCCTATGGACATCCTTGGCAAAAGTAATCTTCATTATCAGACTTTGATTTTTAGATTTTTTTGGTTAAAAACAAACAAAAAGTCTAAAAAACCACAAACAACTTATTGCCTTTTCTTTTCTTATTGTCCTGATTTTTATGTAATTCTATTTGGTTATAAATGGAATTATATTATATTATATTTGGTTGTAAATGGAATTTTAGGTGCCATGAAGTAGTAACTGGCTAAGGCTCACTTGCGCACGTGATATCCACCATTGTGTCTGATCCACTGAAATCAATACAATTTCAGAAGCATTAGGAACTTAATTACTCTTAAGCTGGACCTAAGTATTTATGTTATGTATGTGTTAAGAAGGACAATAAAGTCCAAATATTTATTATAAGGTGTCAAAACATGAATGTTGTGAAATGCTTAGAACCAGTGTAACCTCTTCAAAGCCACTGGCATGATTCTAACTTTCATAAGGTGTATCTGGCTTATTACTTGCAAAGAGAGGGCTGTGACGATTAACTTCATACCCCTTTTTCATACTCTGTTTGAACTCTGTGCTCTGGAGAAGTGTGGGGTTTATTTTAAATTTTTGACTCAATTATCTTTTATTTGTGCACTTAGGATACAGCATTAATATTAAATGCTTGTACTTCACTCATGCTGAGCATACTCTTAAATTATTGCCTGTGTTGTAACGTTCAGTATTATTGAGAAGCTCTGCTCCACTTGCTTTTTTACTTTAATCAAAAAGCAGAGCTATCTCAATCAAAAGCTGTTTCTTAAATTTAAAAAGGCTATGCATAAGATTCATCTTTCTCTGGAGCTTGGGGTGGGATTCCTGGAAATCTTAGACCAGTTGTTTCTTAGTGACTTAAGAACAGAAACTGTGGGCAGCAGCATTTAGCTCTTGGCCTTTTCTATTCAGAAGTTTCATGCAAGGCCTTGGCTGAGGCCACGAGTGTAGAGAACCAGCACAGGTTTGATGTATTCTGGAGCACAGTGACCAAAGCTGTAGTTAGACATGTAACTGCTAAGTGTAGGAACAAAAGGACTATTTTGCCTCCTGCTAAGTAGAGATGCTTTGCACAGGGACAGCTGAGGGGGAACTAGAGAAGCTCAAAATAATCAGATGTGTCCCATGAACATCTTACCATGACCCTTCTTGCAAAGCAAATATCATGTCTGTCTCTGCTGCAGGGTGCTGTGAGAAGTGGCAGAGTGTGACTTAATTTCCCCAGTTTTGTTGATATATTTATTACCTGCTTTTAAACAAGACCTAATGGCTTTTCTGGATTTTTCACTAACTCTTTTTTCTTTTGCCTGCTTTTCTAGAGCAGGATGCAGACTGGTTGTCTGATTTACATGCTGCAGGGCACAGTACTGCCATTGTTGCTCATTGGTAAGCATTTTTGTCCATAATTCTCTCCATGACTGGTTTCTTAGTTAGGGGTCTGAATGAGTGGTGAGCGTATTACAGGAAGTGAATGTAAACTTACCTTGTGATGTAGGAAGAGTCTGATTTCCCTGTCAGCTGCATGGATTATAAGGTCACCAAGAAGCATTGTTTTCTTTGCTTCATTATTCTGAAGTGCCAGGGACCTTGTGTTAAAGCAAAGTATGTTCTGCAGCTTGCATGAGTTGCATGCATTCACGAGTTTTTAAATGTGCACCTAATCTGCGCATTAAATATTAAAGTTCCCCATAACTGAGTTACTGGGTTTTAAATTGTACATCTCAACATAGCAAACTAGTTCTTTAAACGACTGCACTTTTATTGTCTTGTTATGCAAAGAAAAAGATAGCAAGCTTTGTTAGAGCCCCGGACTGTCTAGGAAATCTGTGAGTTGATGGGCTTGATATCCCAGATTTTCTTCAGACAGTTCTCTTGCAATTCAAATAATTACATTGTGCAATAAAACCAGGGAGAAAAACAATTTTCAGAAACAACAATCTGAGTTGGCCAGAGGGTAACTACTTTCATTATGCACAGGGGAAACATGAAACCTGCTTGTATTCTAGGAAAAGAAAGGGATCAGAATATTCCGTCATTTAGATGTAATACTGAGAAAACAAACTTGGCCTCTCTTAAGGATCTGTTAAGTTTTCTTAGAGGTCAGACAGGTTTTTTTTTCTCCATAAATGTAATAAACGAGACTCGACATAATCACAAAAATGGATTTAGTATTTGTCAGTATATTCTAGAGGCAAGGAGGGAAAACCTCTTAGTATTGAGGATAGTGAGATATGGTTTCAGGGTGAAGCCTGTTCATCCTGTCTTATACTGGGATGAATGCAATCTGGTTGACTGCAAGGGAATTTGAGAACTAGTGTTTCAGCTTTGGCAATGGCGTAAGACCTCGGTTTTCTACAGTCTAGAGCCAAAATCACCTGGGTCTAGTTTGTTTGGAGACTTAACCTGCCTTACCCCTTGAAACAGACCTCTCCAAAGTTTTAATTGTTACGGTGAGAGACTTTTTCATGCAAAGTGACACCTGAGAAAAATGCGGGACTTCTCTGCAGCAGATCTAATATTGCTGTAGTCTTTGATGGATTATTTGTGAATGGTAACCTTATGAAATCAGGAGTAATTATCCTTCATTTTCAGCATGATCATCACTGTGTCAGTGATTGTTCTTGGAAATACCCCACATGGCTTGATCCTGACAACTGTACATAGGATGGTGCAGTTCTTGCTTCAAAGACATTACATTTCTGTAATGACATTGTGCAGGTTTTGGGAGGAAAAAAAGCTATGTGATCATGTGTCCATGTTTTCTTCTGTGATAACTCTACACATAAAGTAGCTTTCTATCTTTCTGACTCCTCCAAGTAGAAATGATATGTACAAAACTTCAGACCATTAAGAAAGAAAACCATCAGAAGGACTAAGAGTAATGAGGTTGGGGATGACATAATTGATGCAATGACAAAAAGGAAATTATTTTGGTAGCAGATGTTTCCAGCTGCATTGACAAGTGAATGTAAAGTTACAATGACAATGGAGTTTTAATATCTTGACAACAGCTCTGGTACGCTGGCCAAAAGTGGCATACAGAAAGGAGTCCCTCAAAGTGGAAAAGGAAAACCAAAAATGTTTGCAGATTGACTGGAATGATTCTTTCAGTTTCAGTTGATACTGGAGGTAGAGTCAGAAAAGACTGATAGAACCACTGCCATTGGAAAAGACCTCCAAGGTGACGGAGACCAACCTTTGATCAAATGCCACCACACCAACTAAACCATGGCACTAAGCGCCACAACCAGTCATTTCTTGAACCCTTGTAGGGATGGTGACTTCAGTGCTTCCCTGGGCAGCCCATTCCAATACCTGTCCATTCTGTCACAGCAGGAAGCTGTCCTGTCACTGGTTGCCTGGGAGAAGAGCTCAAGAAGACCTTACACCTTCCTTTCAGGTACTTGTGGGAGTGATAAGGTCACCTCTGAGCCTCCTTTTCTCCAGGCTGAACACTCCCGCATCCCTCATCTGCTCCTTATATGACTCACAAGAAGTGGGAATATACGCAGAGAGATAAATAGCTCAGTAGAAGTGAGGTACATTTGCAACTCCTTGGCACACGTGTCACAGTGGCAGCAGAGGAACTTGGACAGCAGACATAAAAGGAGATATTTTGCAAAGGAAAAGAGGCTGGACCTTCATTCCATACCCAGGGGAGACAGTCTGGGCAACCTAGATTTGACTGATCTGAAGACAAAAAGAGCAAAACATTCCAGTGTTGGATTCTCCCCTTCATTTTTTAAAAATTAAATTACAGACATTGAACACAGCAGCTGAAAAGCCTGCTAAATGAGTTTCTTTTTAGATAGAAGGAAAAATCTGTATTCTGAAAAAAACCATTATATGTGACAGCTTTGACAGAGGGCTCATGAAATCACAAGGAACATGAACAGAATGTAGCACTTGGGTTGTCCTGTCAGCCTACCTCCATTTTGTAACTATTAATTGCCTTATTTCTGGCCAGCCACTGCACAGAATAACAAAAAAAAACCCAAACCAAAAAACTCCATATAAACATTTTCTGCTAGGTGAAGTTTGTATAGAAAAGCCTAGAAATATCACACTTGATTACCTGAAACTGCTCATGCTGCCTGGAGCCGAAGAGGGTGGCTGTCATCTTGCAGCATGTGATTTGAGGTAGGATTAGACCTGCTGTAGATCAGCAGCCACTGGGCTGGCCGTAGTTCCATAGTACGTGGGTGTTACAATGGTGAATTGCCACATACTTGACACTCCTGTGCAGTGGTAATGGATCTGCCTGAATAAAATCCTCTTGCGGTTAGATTGGTTTCCTCAGAAGGAAACTAAACAGAGGGCAAGAGTAACAGAAACTACCTGTGCAATAACCTCTGACAGTCTGTAGAGTTCTGTGACATCCTTATGTTTCCACTGCACAATAAAGGGTGTAGTTTATAGCTGTTAATGTGGGTGGAACTATTGTTAAGGGTTTTAACTCTTCTGTGATGCAGCAGATGCTCAAGGTGCAGGTAACTGTATATTGTTTGTTCCCGCTTTGGCATAAGGAAACGCTGCTATCATGCTCCTGGGGAGAGCTGGGCCAGGGGACATGAGTGGTGGAGGAACAGGAAATCTCAAGTTTCCTGGGCAGGAACCCAGCTGCAGTCCCTGGCTGGAGAGAGTCCAGCATACATGCAAGACACCCCTTCCCTGCAGTGTTTCTGGTCACTATACACCGAGCACTCTCTCCTGCAGAATTTCTGCAAAATGTCTTAGGCAACAGAGGGGACTACTTCTTGCTTCAGACTCTTCTTACAAGATGAGGGGATGAAAGAATAACATGTCAAAGGTACTGCCATCCTTCCTTTAAATGTAAATCAAGGTGGTTAATATATTTGCATAAAAGATGTCCACCTAGTTAATCAGGCATCAAGCTGTTGATCAATTGAAGCATTTTCTGGCAACTTGGCTTTGAGATGAAATAGATAATTGTAGCTGACACTGAAGCAGGAAAAAAAAAATGGCAGTGCTCTCCAAATTAGTGCCAAGTATTGGTCTCCTTTGAGGGATCAGGTAGCAGCCTCAAGTTACTACAAACATGATGGACTGGACTTGTGACTCTGTGAGGCAGGGTGGACGATTTCCTATTACTTCTACTCTGCATGACCTGATAGTAAACCTGACCAGTTCTCCTTAGGCTCCCCATCAGTAGGAGTCATAATCTGTGTGCTCTTGGACAAGTAAGTCATGATGAAAAACACCAAATCAGTTGTAATGACGCTAACGTTTCTAATTTTTTGTGTTCTGTTGATTCACACATGCACTTTCGCATTGGAAATCCCAGCAGAAGAAAGTCCTTGGTGCAAAAAGATTTGCACAGAATAACTCTCAGGTTTTACTTGAATTTGAAAACTGAACTCGGGAAACTTTGGTGCCAGAAACTGTCTAGAAATACATCAGTCATGCTTTTCAGACAAGAGTGCAGTAGGTTTGAATCTTTGAATTCAGAGCACAGGTAAGTCAAAGAAGATAATGAAAATTTCAAGTTGACTGGACTCAGTGTTTCCTTACCAGACTCCCTTAAGAAGAATATGTTATAAGCTATTGACCTGAGGCACCTCTAGCATTTTAATAATAGCAGCTGTAGGCAATATAAAAAAGCCTGGTTTAATATTTTTTAAATATTAGTCTCTCTCCTTGGACATATATCTGATGTTATCTAAAATATTTACTTAACTGAATAGAATGAATAATTTTGACTGGAAGGAAACTCCTGCACAGTAAATCCCTGTATGTGAAAATTAGTGGATGATCTGACAGATGAGAAAACCCACTTGTTTTCACCCCTGCACTGCATGATTTTTCAAAAATCTTTACATTCAGGTCAGCCAAATTCAGGTGAGTACCTCTGTCAACATTTGGTCTTGGTCATCTTTTCTCCTATTTCATTATTTCCTGGGCTTAAACCTCAACAGTATGTAAAGTGAAAAGGGCAGCTAGAGATGTCTGGTTAGTTAGGAACAACAAGAGCCTATTAGATGACATGTCAAATGTAATACCTGGTTAGTTTTTTTTTTCCAAGGCTACCTGGGAGCTTAAAAGTTTCTCTTACTTCATAAGTTGTCTCTTGAAATGAAGACTTTCCTCACTGGAATAGAAATAGTTGGACCTAATAGTCCAGCTGTAGCAAAAGTCCTTTCACCCACGATGTCATTATGTGTAGCTATGCTAAGAGGATGAATACACTATAAAAAGTCCACTTTTGTGGAACTATGCATAATATTCTGCTTTAAGTCAAAATTCAGAGAAATGTGTCAGGCTATAAAGTACAATTAAAACTGAGTACATCAGTAATAAGGAGGCACAAAGCATGCATAATCATGAGATAAATGACCTCAATGGACAGATGATGATGAGCCAAGGAGAAGCCAAGGTCAATTATCAGAACTTCTAATTTTAATGCTATAATTAATAATGAATATTTCAACAAAGAATGTTTAAGGAATAATTGTATTCTGGTATTAAAACCTGTTAAACATTAAACTTATGCAATTTATGCAAATGAATCTGATAAGAAGAGACAATTAAGGTTTATAATTAACAGATAAATACAAATGATCTGGTGATGAAGGCCTTGGTTTCTCCTCTGTCTTATGAGACAATGTAATTGATTTTTATAAATGCTAATTTATATGCACTGCTAACCATTAATACATTGAAGAGATCATTTATTAAATTAAAGATGAATAGTGGTGTATGCAAAGATAGTACCTGAGTTTTCAACATTCTAAAGATGAAAAGGAAGCAGAAAAAACCCCAAAGCTTTGAATGATTTTGCTCTGTTTTTTTTTCCGCCAAACAACTTTTGACATGCCAAGTACGAGGTATAGGAAAACAGTTTAATGGAGACAAACAGTCTTTGTTCAGTAAGTCTTTACGTGACAGTAAGAGGGATTTTTGGCACAATACTTGCCTTTTAACATTTGTTCTCATGGACTAGAAGTAATGTGCATTCTTATTTTGCTTTGCTGTGCTCTTTCTTTGTGTTCTTGTATGAGAAGATGGCACGTTCACCCTGGAATGAAGCTGTTTTCACTGGGGCAGGGGGAGTTTTTCAGGACAAGTGTGCTAACTTGGCATTCTCTCACAGTCACCTCCTTGTTTTCTGAGGTGTTACGTTGACTCTGTGCTTTTTAAAGAGTTACTGACTTCTCCTCCTTTAAAAATGGATGATGGCATTTTGCCAGCCCCTGTACTTAGGAGTATATATAGTAAGTTTCTCTCTTTTCTTTCATTTAAATCTCAGTATTAGTGGGAATTCTGAAACAGCTATAAAAAGGGGTGCATTTTACATTATATTTTGTATCCACTCTCAGAACAGTATTGCTTTTTAGCTTTGCAGGAGCAACTGCAAACAATAGTTACAATTAAGTATAGCTTTGTTTTTGACAGCTCTTCCCTTCTCCTCCTTTATTTTCCAAGGGTGAGGTTTTGGCTGAACTACAGCAAAAGCAGGTGCTTGCAAGACAGCTCCAGGAAAATGGCTCCCAATGGCCCAAAGAAAGGCCTAAAGGGTCAAGGAAGGGAAATGAAGAAAGCATGCTGGAACAGATTTGATTGCTTCTACGATTAAATTTCAAACAAAAATAAGAGATCTTTGCAATATCTAAATATAATTATAGTCTATTTTAAAGCATGCTTGGTAATTTTTGCTTCTGTTTTTTCCCTTACTTCTGACTTCTGTGTTTGGCATTGTAGTCTGCGCTGAATTGCACTCTGTGGAACTGGCTCAGGAGGAGCTTCAAAAAGTACAGAGACTTTTACAGGAATAGGCCAAATTTGCACCTACTGATGCAGTCAGTGGAAAATTCATGGTCTTCCATTGGGGAGTGATGTGGTCTGCTGGGTTCAGTGGGGCTTCTTGATCTAAATCCATGCAGAATTTGACTTTAAAAGACAAGCATTCATTTTCTGCCCCAGCAGCTGTGGTACAGCCCAGGGTATTCTTCTGAACACATTTCCGGTGCTGTTGCAGCCAAGTAAGGAAAGGCACTTCCTCTTGTCTTCTCACATGGATCATCTTCTGACACAGATTAGCTGGGGATATTCACCATAAAATCAGAATTATGGCCCTCTGCTTCTCGATGTCAGTACAATCTGCTTCTCCCAGTTTCTGATTTCCTTGAACAAAAAGCACTGTTGATTTTTTGTGAGAGTTCTACAGCATCTAACATGGTACTGGCATAGGCATTATAGAGTAAGTGCATCTAATTTCAGTGGTACTTTAAAGAAATACCTGTTCCCTGATTGTTGGACAACAAACCCAAGAGGTAAGGCAGAGTTTGTTCAGTCACTGCCTGTTTCCCTCCCCTGGGTGCTCCATACTTTAGTCATATTTTAGCCCCTTCTGCAAAGTGTGATGATGGCAAACAGTAGCCTCCGAAGCCTGTTGCCAGCTCATCAGGTACATCAATACTTGGAATAAGAGAATGGCAAACTACTTTTACTACACCATTTGCATTGCTTTTTAATCTTATGTAGCCAAATATGGGGACATAGAGTATGATTAGGAGGAAGAGATGTCAGACTTGTACTCACTTGAAGCTCTTGGGGCTTCCTAAACCCCTAGTGTGGCCAGAGCCAGCTGGTACAAGTGTCAAAGGGAGCAGGGCAGTGTCCCTGTGCTGGGCACTGGAGCAGCCTGGCAGGTGGTGGGTAGCAGTCTTTTATGTTCTGCCAGGTTTCAGAATGGCTTTTGGTGCTGTTGCAGTGATTCAGCCCTTTGCAGTGAAACCCCTTTTCACTGGGAAGTTGCAGATTAATTCTAGCAACAGGTGTCAGTAAAGGTCTAGAGAATAATTCTCTTGGGAATTTTGAGCACAGAGCCTTTTTTTTGTTGTTTCCCAAGTCTTTCATGAGCCTTAATATAATTAATAGATTTGTAGTGAAAAAGCTTGTTGCCTTTGATTCTGGAGATGAAAGTCCAGATATTTGTGAAACATTTAATTATATAACAGATGCTTCTCTTGTATTAAGATTCAAAAATGTGGCTTTGATTTAAACAAAAAAAGGCAATTTCAGGACACATTTTCTGAGTTACCTACTATGTTTTCTGTTCTTTCCTCCACTCCCCCCAAAAGGTACTGGTTTTATACCTACCCCTATTTGACTGTGATGAGCTGTGTTATGAGCTGTGTTATGAGCTCTTACAGTCTCTAGAGCTCATAACCTCTTCTAGAGGTGAGTACTCCCTGAAAACAATGAAGCAAGGACCAGACTGGGTTCCTATCCTTCCCTAATGATACAGGTTACAGGTACACTGAGGATGTCTGCTCCATTTCTATTTTTATTGAAATCATATAGTAAAGACTGTTTTTAAAATTATTCTTTCAGAAAAATAATGCTGTAAGATCAAGGCTTTTTATTTATCTGAACTGCTGTAGAGCAGTATATGATTACATGCCAATAGCCATAATGAAAACATTCTAATAATTTGAAAGACATTTTCTGAACCTGTTGAATTCTTATATGTATTTTGCACTTACCAGTCCTTTACATGTTTTGTCATAGTTTTGAATTACATGATGGTAATTAAAATTGGAGGTGTTTACATTTGGAAAAGATTTGCATTTTGGGATTTGTCATGTTACATAAAAACAATGTTTCAGAAATTTCCTGGGAAGTTGGAAATTGATTTAAATGTTTTTGGAAAACTTTTGTTTGAAATTCTATGAGTGTACTGGCAATTGTTCGTGTCATTTCAGTTTTATAGTTTACATAATCCACCTGGAGAAAACATTTGCTTTCTTCATTTCAGCCACCAGGAGACACTTGCTGTACAGAAGTGATAAGGCATTTAAGTTAATATAAAGGAAAAGCTGACCAGAATCATTTAAGGAATAAAGTACAGCTGACAGCATTGAAATTGTTATAATGGGCTGTATTTTAGCTACCAAGTAAGCTGGAGGGAACTTGCAGAGGTCATTCAAGTCTGACACACTGTTCAAGGCAGGGCTAACATCATGAGCAGCTCAGATTGCTCAGCCTGCACTGATCAAGCATGAACATCTATGCAGAGGAAGATCCCACAGCCTCGCCAGGCAGCCTTTTCCAATGTGTTACTACTTCTATTGATGTTCCTTCCACCCTTATACCCTACTGGAATTTCTCTTGTTGCAGCTTGTGACCTTTGCCTCAAGTCTGTAGCTGTGCAGCTCTGTGGAGCAATCGACTCTGTCTTCTTGAGCTGCTGTAGGTAATGGAAGCAGCTAGAGTGCTGCTTTAGCATGCCAGGAGGAGATGTCAAATGGTAGTCCTTGAGTGCAGCCAACAAGAAGGCTTCCCTAGGGTAATATTTTGAATGAGAATTTCCATTTCCAAAACAATTTTTTAAATTCTATTTTAAAAAATTATGAGATATATCTCAGCATTTCTGAATTTTCCTGTGAATTAAAAATAGGAACTTTTAATGTTTTTGTAAACTACTCATTCACATGTCTGAAAATCCCCAGTATTTTTCAGGTTAGGTATAGACTCTTTTCTGCTAAGGGTGTTAAATGAGTGTGGGGCAGCTAATTGCACCTTTTTAAAATAATTCTTCATCTTCTTTCCAAGGGTCTGCAGTACAGAGACAGACCAGCAGTAGCTGGGACCAGAGCAGGATGATTATACTCCAACAGAGCAGTGCTTGGCCACATTAGTCCTCCTCTGAGGCAAGGCTGATGGTTCCAGTTGTCAGCCAGGGCTAATGAGCTGGTCCAGTCTCATGTTAATGCAGCTGCAAGGTTTCTGGCAGCTGGGCCAGTATCTGTGTTGCAGTGTGCTTGAGGGTGCACATGGCCTGTTCACAGGGAGCAGAGCTGTTTGTGAAATGAGGACGCCTGAGTCTCTGTCAGAAACTGTGTTCTGCACTCGGGATTCAGCTTTTGGAGGAAGAGCCTGCGACTTCAGGAGAGCGCGGCAGGGGCTGGAGCCAGCTGGCAATGCTGTAGAATGGTGATTTCCCTCCCAAATTCCTGTCCCAGAGCCAGGAATTGGTTTTTCCTGCCCAGCTGGTGGCTGGGCTTTATTTCTTTACTCATTTCTCTACCAGCAATGGTTGTGCTGCTCCTCTGCTCATGCTAGGGACACATGTGAGGAAGCACTCTGAGGTGCAAGTGTTGGGCTGCTCTCTTGCAGGACAAGGGCTGACTGCAAGGGGCTGGCATTGGGGGGTGGTTGGCATCTCCAAGCCTGGACCAGAAGCTGCAGCGGGCAGTTAAAGAGAAGAATGACATAAAATCGTTACCCAAGAAATGACTTTTTCTCAAACAGGCTTTGGTGCAAGTTTTGCTGGTGTTCCCTTCAGCTGGTCTTTGCTGGTTTTTCCTCAGTTCTTCTTGGTGAACTTTCAAAAGGCCTTTTGCTTTCTGAATGACAACCAGATGTCCATTGCAAGCTACCTATTTAAAAAGTAATATTGAGAGATGTTCCCTGTGTGGCATAGAAAAGTGAAAATAATTCTACTTACAGGCAATAACACTTCCACAGTGAATGCTTCACTCTGGGTTGGGGGAGAATCTTCAAAGCTTGTTTATATTTGTGTTTCTGTCTAAGCATTGTGGTTTTGCCTGCAAAGAGATTCTGTTCTCTTTTTGGCATGAATGCACCAGTTTATTCAGCTTCAAGCAATTTTGCTGAGCTGCAGCACAGGTTTGACTGACTCTTTCCTCCTACAGCATGGCTGTAAATCACTCTGAGATGCTACTAAAAGCACGTCAGCTGTGCAGAGGGCAAGTTCTGCATGGAGAGGGGGGAGAGGAGTTCTCTTTGATCAGTCTGGCTCCAAAACCTGAACATGGCTTCAGCTGGGAGGCCACAGCCATATGAAGGCAGAAGTTCAAATCCCTCCTTCCAGGGGATTGCTGTCATAGCTGCTTCATGAATGTTCAGTGTTCAGTTTTAAAAATTTTACCTGCTGCAGCACTGCATAATTTGAGATTTCACTGGAGATCCTAAATGTCCTGTTAATTTATGTACCAGCAAGCACAGTGCTGTTATGTTAAATTCAGAATGAAAACATGAATGGAAGCATGAACCCTTGAGATGAGCATGAATCAGATGGGCAATAAAAAGAGGATTTGATTTGTTCCAAGAGATTTTGTGAATTGGACTACATCTGGCACTGATGATATAATCCAATACCTTATTAGTTTTTTCAGTGAATTAAATAGCCAGTTTTAAAGAAATGAATGTCTAAAGAGGAAATACTGCTTGTTAAGAGACTGATACCTAGGTGAATTAATTAGTAACTTGGTAAGGATTTGACATGATATCTTTTTGCATTTAGTAGGGGAGAGAAGTAAGGCCAGATTCTCATATGATCTTTATCTCTGTTACAATGCTTCGTCTCTTAAGATTGCATGCAGTTCTTACATGGGCTGGTTGTTTACTGTTTGCTATCAGCCAGGTGTATTTATTTATTTATCTATCATATTTTAGCAGGAAAGAAACATCACAGTGAGGAGGCAGAACTTTTGACAAATACTTGAACTCAAGGCCTCCTAAGTTTCAAAACTTAACACATTGAAAAACCAGGCTTTTCTTTTCTCTCCTGCAATTAGATGACCAACAGAGATGCAGAAACATCCATCAGGAAGTTTGTAGCTCTAGTTATATCCCTCTGTTATTCTCCCTGTTGTCTTTCAAACAAGTGGCCTTGGCAATGGACCAGGAAAGATGCTAAGGGCAGAAGATGTGAGAGTGCAACTTTTTACTTGTGTGAAGAAACTAGAAAACGCCAGATAAATCTGACATTCAAATATAGTTGTCTGTCAAACAAGTCTGACTTGTTTATGTTTAGAGTCAGGTCCCTTCCCCTCTGTTTGAGCCGCAGCTTCACGCTGTGATATGCAGGTGTCTGAATCTTCAACACTGCCATGTTCTTATATGGGCAGTTTCTACACCCTAGCACTTAATAACTTAAAATGATCCACCTATGCACATTCTGTTCCCGGTTTCCGCAAGATGTGCGTTTCTTAGTGATGTGTTTGGTTTTTTTTTCTTGGTATACAACCTATTGACTTTCTTGCTGGTTGGTTTTAATTGGGTTGTTTGATAGCCAGGAGTATTTAGCTTCAAGTACTTGAGCAGATGATTGGATTCTTTAAAGGTTAAAGAATCCTATTTGTTCCCTTCTACAATGGATTTAAATCTTTACTCTTTATATAACCAAGAAATTGTTTTCTAAAAAGCAGTCTGTGGAAAGCATTATTAATACTTACCAGGTGTGAAGCATGTGGTGACAGCTTTGTTCTTTTAGACACGTGTAGATGCTTAAATTATTTTTATCACAAATGAAAAGAATCAGTACTGGCCTTTAAGCTTTCAGTTTGTTATTTTAGAATGCCTAAGAGAAATAAAAACAAGATTAGGGATTCTTCTAGAGGGAAAAGTTAGAGACCTCTCTTAATTTTCGCTCAGCACTTTTGAAAAGTTTTTTTCCTTCAAGGAATTAACTGCTTTCTTTAACATCCCCTGCAATTCTTTTTGGACTTTTCAGGAGGGGAAGATAGTGTGCTTAAGCAGTGGTGTTAAGCCAATGGCTTGCTGCTGTAATCTGCAGCAGCGTGTATTTTGCATATTCTGCAGAGTCTTGAAAGTGTGCTAAGCTCCTGAATGGATCCAACGCACATAATCCTTGTGTGTTTTCCTGCAGGAGCTCAAGGCAAAAGCAAGCATTTAGGAAGAGCTAGAAGACAAGAATCTGAAGTTCATCAGACAGCCTGAGATTATTTTAATATCTGAGGAGGAAATTAAATTAAATATTGGGGAAAAAATGTATTTTTTAGCGAAGTGTTCTAGTCCATTAGAGCAAAGGGAGTGGCTGTTTATATTGCAGCTCTGGTTTTTTTTCCCCTAAAAGTACTTTGTGCACTTGAGGGTAATCTTTGACATAACTCATTAGTTCTTATCTAAAATCAAACTACTATACTTGATTTTACATGTACAATGCCCTGTTTTTAATATTGTAATATGTTTTCATTGGTCTCAAGAGCTGGAGAGCAGGAAAGAGGAGATGGTGAGGACAGAGCTGTGTGAATGCCTCCACACACATGCAGAGGCAGAAGCCAAAACTGACCTGCTATAATTATTTATTTATTTACAAAGAAACATACTGGAAGACAGGACTGTAAATAGGCCAGAGCCGTGCTTGGATGTGGAAGAGGTTTTGGAAACTAAATCTGACTTTGCTACTAATTCATGAAGAACTGAGCTTTGTTTGCTGAATCGTTTGCTTGAATGCTTGCTGGCATGGCTCTGCGTAGGTACAGGCTTCAAGTCTATCTCTTCAGTTGCTGGGAGCTGCCAGTTTTCTCAAGGACTTCCATAATAAAGGGCTTTTGCTGGAAAAATGTGCAAATTGCATGAAATTGCTGAGATGCCGTTTTTCTCAGGTGCCCAATAGCCCAGTGACAAAGTTCACCTATTGGAATATAGCTAAAAAGGTATGTCTCATTAATGAGATTGTAATGGCAGTGTTTTTCTGGCTTAGGAAAAAGAAAAAATAATAAAAAATTATGTGAGGATACAGTACTAAGAGTCAATATAAGGAATACCTTTTTGAAAAAAAATTCTGTTCAAAAGTTGCCCGTAGGATTCCAAATACTACTCACTATATTGTATGTTGTTTAACAAGAAGCAGAGTTCTAAAGTGTACTGACAAGCAGAAACACTTCCTTCCCTGTGCAACAGTTCTGAATTCTAGCTTGAGGAAAACCACCCCAAGTGGTCTGGAAAGACAGAACTTCAGCCTGCATTGCAGCTGGGAGGCACATGAAGAAGCAATAATATTTACACAGAATATTATTCAGTATCTAGTTATGTGAAATGTATTAATCAGCACTCAAATCCTTCTTAACTGTTTCTGGACTCACCTGAATGCCTCCATAACTTATGCTTAACTAGACTTGTTTGGCTCCCTTCCTTGGCTCTAGATTTCTAGGTGTCTAGAAATGAGCCCCCTTTTTGCTGGAATGCTGATCATGAGGGAGTCTGGGGAAGATTTCTAAAGTTTGCACTCTAAGTGCTGCTTCTAGATGGAGCATATATTTGTAAGTGAAGATATCCTTATGCTATGGCGCTGCCTGCAGGAGTCCTGTGCGTGTCTGTAGAAGGATTAGGCTTTGCAGAATGAGAACAGCACCCCAGGCAAAGAGTGGACACAGCTGCCTTTTCAGTGATCCTGGAGGAAATACGTTTGAGGTGCTCAAGAAGAAGGTAAGTTTAAAACTGAGATATGTAGGAGACAAGGGGCACCTGAGGTGGGAGTTAGGGATGCTGAAGTCCTGTTTTGGGTCTCAGACTGAAAAGTAATTTTCCTGTGCTCCCTTTACAGAACCTAGGAAATGTCTTCCACAAAGCATCAAATCTGCTGAGCTAACTGTTGGAAGGTATCTTGTAGATAAATCTTACAGTATTCTTGTGTGTTCTGTAGGGGTGTTAGTACTGTCTGCTATGAGCTGTTCATCCAGTCAGCACTGCTGTTTAATCTGTTTTCTTCTGCTGAGTTGCTTATAGAGGTTCAGAACAAATGGCTGTTTTGCAGGGAGCTACACAATGGATGGGGGAAACAAATCTGTTCAGCCACTCCTGTAAATGCTAATGAGTTCAGCTAGATAATACTCTTGTTTTTAATTCAGATGTACTGCTATATACTGGTTCCCTGAACACTACTTGTACAAATTTTATCTGTCTTGGTAATAAAACAGACAGTAAAATGGGTATTCTACTTGGTAAATTGCTACAACTGCTGCTGTAACAATTGAATTGCAGCAGGTACAAACAATGGTGTGTGCTGGCATGGCTACCCAAGCTTTAGAACTCTCTCAGACACAGAGGCAAGGTGCCAGAAAGCCAGTGGTTGCAACTACTTCTGCAGACTGTACATAAAGTACCAGATACACTCTTGTTATCTAAAATAGAAGTACAACAATGTAATTAAAAGGGTTATTGAAATTTGGCATGGAAAGAATCCAGCTTGGAAAACCTTTATTTATCCCTCCATATACATAATTTTGAATAGAATCTGTATTGTGCCATGCTTCTCATGTGAGGCTTGGAAATGTCATCCTCCCCCACTGCTTTGTGCTGCAAAACAACATTAGAAACAAATCAGGGCAAGGCAAAGAAGACCAGGGACACAATTCCTAAATCTGTGCTAACGTAGGCAAATTGTTTAAGTCAATGTTCCTGCTAGCTATTGTGAATATTTTGATGCGTAATTGTCCAGCCAGAGATGTCTATAGTCTTGCTTACAGCAGTTGGGTTGTAGAACAAGCAGAACTTTGGCATTCTCTCTCTTTCCCATTCTGCAAAGAGAAGATTGAAGTGACTTAAATTAGCCGACTTATTTTGTCTAAGTGTGTGAAAGTTTATTTTCTGAAAGTTAATGTCTTGGTCATTGAGGATGAAATTGCCAAATTATATTTTCAGTTTAATTAATTTGTTTCTATAATTCTGTGAGATGAGAGAAATGATTAAAAAAAAAATCAGCAAGAAAAAGGCGGGGGGGGATGTTGTGTGGTTTTTGGGTTTGTGGCTTGGTACATAGAAGCTTCCCCCCACCGTCGCTCTTTCAGACACTTGGTGAAGTAACAAAGTAATTCTCTGTACATAAACGCAAAGCATCTCCCGCTTCACTTGCTTTCAGCTGGAGTGCTCTACACCTCTGAAGTACTGGCGGATAGGAATTCCAGGCTGCAGTGATTCTCAAATGCTTAGTTAATGCATCTCACAGTGAGCCTTCACAGCTGTTCCTCAGTTTCCTTACCCATAAGATGAAGATAAAGAATCATCAAGATGGAAGAGCGTTTTTGACAGCTTTGACCACAAAGCACTCATCAGAAAACTGGCAGTGTTTCCTACCTTTATTTTTTTTTTCTGCTGATTGATTCAGAGGGATTTGTTTTTGAACCTGTTACCTAACTTTTTTCAGCAATCTTTCCAATTCTCAACCATTTTAGTCTAGACAGGTTGTTATACCTGTCTCTCCCAAGCTCAAAGTACTTTCCTAACCATATGAGAAATAATGTTGAAAATTATTAAAATTAAGGACACACATTGTATACCCAGCTGCCAGGTCAAGGCCAGAGCTACAGGAAACTTTAACATAAATATTAATATAGCAGGCACTTTAATTAGCTATGCCCTTCAATCACTTGTTATTTGCCCCCTTGGTCTCCATCTTGAGCCTTCATAGAATAGGATGACCCCTACTTGTCAAGTTGTATTTCATTCAATTTATCTAATTACTTTTGGGACCTTTTTAATACATGCTCCATGGAGTGCTAAGATTGCCCAGCTCTGTCTCTATTCCTGGACTCAAATATATAATACAGGATGCAAAATGCACATCAGAACTCCTGCTTAACATATGCACAGCCTGCTTTAAACTGCACCTCTTATTAGCGATTCTTTGCTTCCAATCAGCTGAAATAGCTGGGAGCAACTATACTTCATTTTTCTCATGTTAATGCTTTGCCTTTTTATTTCTGTCTTTTTCCCTTCAAGGCTGTTTTTACTCCAAAGTTAATGGAAGGGGGACTGAAAAAACTGTCTGGGAGCATACCATAGAAGTGTAACCTTTAAGGAGGTGTTGGTACTGGTGTAAAAACGCTTTTGTAACTCTTGCTACACAGCAGTGATTCCCCCATGATGAGCTGCAGCCACAGTCACATTGGTGGTCTCTTCCAGCATGTGGATGCCTTACTGGCCTCAAGTAGCTGTGGACATTTCAGCTTAAAAGAAAAATAATGCTTTTTTTCTCATCTGTCGCACAAATTCTTTGGGAATAGTGCACAGACATCAAGCTTTCTGCAAATTGTGTCTTGAGTCTGATCTCCTATAATGTTAAGTACTAGGGCCTTATATAACCTTTGGATTTAAAACACCATTTCCTGATGGAGTCCTGGATAAAAATTGATTGGAATCATATGCTGAGTTTTAACAAGTAACATCCAAACACATCTGACTTTAATGAAGAGTTGACAGACTTACCTTTGACTATATTCTAATCTTCCTCCTTACAAGGTTAGAGCTGTTTTTAAAACAAGGCTAGTGTGAAAGGGAGAGGCAGAGATAGTGGCAAGGTGAGTGAGTCAGATTTACAAGGATTAAAAAAAATAAACTCTGAAAGCAAGGGTAATGTCTTGTGATATGCAAGATTTATTTTTTTTTTAATCCAAAACCTCTTGTTTCTATAAATAACAAGTATTGGAAAGAGAACAATTTGCTTGCTATGAGGGGAAATGGGCCAGCTGCTTAACAGGACACAGCAATTCTAAACAGTCCTAATCAGGAGGGGAAGCAGAATGTGCTACTCAGTTGAAGTTCAAGGGCAATTTACAAAGGCAGAAATAGTATCTATTACTCCAGACAGAACATGACTAAATTAAGAGGGATTATATCTTGAGTATGTGAAAATTCAGTAGAATTACTGGGAGCTGCTAGTAACTGGCTGGGAACCCATAGCTTTTGTTCTGGATCATTTTGCATTTAATATTTTAAATTGTAAATTTGGAGGGTTCAGCTGCATTGGGCAATATCCTTGGGATGGTGGGTTTGTTTGGGCCAATGAAACCTGCATAGGTTTCTGCAACCTGTTACTGGCCTATGTAATTAGTAAGATTGGATATCTTCACCTCTCTGGGCATTTTGACTCCAGCCATATTTTTTTACTGTAATTAAGAGGAAACAGCAATGTTTTAATACATTTATGGGTCCCTTCCTTTCCAAAAAGTTTTGCTCTTTGGCTCCTACCCCATTTTTCTCCCAATCCCCTACCCCATATGCTCACAGAGCATAACCCCAAGTCTCAGCACTTATTTTCTTAACAGGTTTGGGAAGTGGTTGAACGTGCAGAAACTGAAATTCAAAGGGTACAATTCCTGCAAGCAAGGCACAGACATTTACAAAATGTATGAACTCTGATCTAAGAAATCTCTGGCAATAAGGACATGCTCTCTCAAACATTGTATTAGTTAAGGTTTCTTTTGATACCTTATATTACTTTAATGCATTTTCTAATATATTAGTGGAATAGAAGAAACAGAGCAATGTCTAGGAACGAACTGTTTTCAGCAGTCTTTTCCATTGCTAGTTATGCATAATGTGTTTCTGGTGTGAAGATGCTATTTTATTTTTGTGATATTTAGGCTGGTTTCTTAAGTATGAGTATTTTGCACAGAGCATATTTAAATGTATGCATATTTATTAAGACATTATTTTATGAAGTAGTTTTGCTATTACATTCTGCATTCAGACAGTCCTGCTGGGCTTTCTAAGGGCAAAAAGGGGAGGTGGGAGGGGGTGGAGGCATTATTATGTGATCTTTATAGAGAAATTATTGGATGGATAGATGGATGGATGATGGTATGCAGCTGAAATTTCTTGAAATATATAAAAACTGAGTAAAGATGGTCAAATGTTCTTTTAAACAAAAGAATGGTTTCCCAAGGATCTGGTGGATTCCCCCAGCCCCACCCTATTTTCTATGGAGAAGTGTTGCCTTTTTTAGAATTTAACAGAAAGCTTCTTTCCCTCAAAAAAAAAAAACCCTAGAAATATTGCTATGTTGTCTTGTGGTGTTTTCTGAGCTTCTGCTTTGTCCTCTGTAAGTCAGTGCCTTGTCTCCTGTCTGCAGCTCTGGCTTTACTGTGGTGTGAGTGTCTCCAAGTGGAACGTGCTGTCAGCTCAGTTAACAGGGAAGATCACAGAATACAGACTTGTCATCTGGAAGATGAAGGAAACAATGAAGTATCTGAATTGATCACTGAGGCAGTATTTCCATGCCCCTTTTTTTTTTAATTTGCAAGTGTTAATTTTCAGTCTAAAACTGAGAATGTTTTTGAGAGATGGAAACTGAATGTCCAAATGCCCAATAGTAGACTCATTTATGCTCCTACCAGAGCAGTGGTAAAACCTTTGGACCTTACTGAGAGGCAGGTTTGGTAGGGTCTGATTCAGTTTATTTTGGAGGAGCTGAGTCAGGCCCTTAATTAAATGCATTGAGAGACCTTTTAGTGCTAAGGAGACTGGTTTCCTGCAAAGAGCTTGCAATTATGCTCCAAATGTACCCTGCACAAAACCGTGTTTTGCCTTTACTTCAGTGCTGCAAGTCAAACCATCACATTCCAGTCACAAACAGTTTCAAAATTATCCATCCTTCTTTGCCATTTTATGGAGTGCTGCTAATACGATGGCATGGGCACAAGAAGACTTCCCCGTGCCAATTTGAACAAAAAAGGTTTTGGCTGCCTTTCAGACTGAAAATAGTAGGTGCTTACATTTTTAATCACAGCATGAGCGAGAGCTCACGTACACACATTCACACACGACACGCTTGCTCTGACGTGTGAATGTGGATCTGGAGCTTTGTTGTCAACAGCAGGGTCACATTCAACAGTGGCTGTCTGATCAAACAAAAGTAGGCTACAGCATGGCAAACAAATTGTGCTCTGGGTTTCTGATCTATCAGCAGCCTTGCCAAAATGCCAGCTAGCTGAAAAGGAGATTGCATTGTTTCTAATGAAACATGCTGTGCTCACTTGTCTAGTGTGTGCTTTAGGAAGCAAATGCAACTGGTCCCCTTTCATTTGCACTGTTCCCTCTGTGCAGCTGCCTCCTGTTCCTCACACATTAAACAACTGCATTAGACCTTTCCCAGCAGCTTTATGTATAGCTTAATATTTACATGTGGGGAAATAACTTCTCTGTCTTACAGATAAGATGTGCTGATTTCTGTGCCATTTGTGGTTATCAAAAAGCTACACTTTGGGGAAGAGAGAAATCTAAAAAAGAAGCATTGTGTCCTCCTAAGTAGCCTCATTATTATCTTAACAGCAATTCCTTGCACACATAGAGATCAATCTGTGTGTATGGGCTTAATGTTGTCAGATTGTTGAGTAGTGTAGGATGAGTACAGAAGGTTATTGTTGGAATTGTTTTTGTTGTTGCCTAATTGCAAATGAAATAGTGGCACTTCCTGCTACCATAATGTACAACTCCCTGCCAAGAGACTTGTAGACCAAGACTCTTATGCTTAGTACAGTAAATGAGAATCTCGTTAATTGAAACTGTTTTTGTTTAACTGTGGAATATATCAGCTAACATAAAAAAGGCATGATCAGATCTCCCTGTGGCCTCCAGGCTCAGCTGACTAATTTTTAAACTCCGAAAATTCTAGATGGGGAAGTAGATAAGGAGAAAGCATTCATGAACAGTAGATGATACCAAAAGATCTTGTGAGCAGGGTCTGTCCCTCTGTGTGCTGAACACATGATGCTTGTGGGGGATGGTCAACAGGGATTAAGGAAGGACAGCAAGAACTTTCAGAGGTTAAGTAACCATGACACAAAGATTTCCACACGAAGTAACCATTTGTGTGGAAACCTTGAGAGAACTGAGTCTGTCTGATCTAGAGAAATGAATAACAGTCTCAAGGTAGAACCTTAAGAACATGGTACAAGTGTGGAGGGGAAGGACCTGCACATGCCCCTACCTGTTGCAGCAGGGTGGCTAAAACATAGCAAGGGGGTCTTATACTAGATATTAAAGATGTTTCTCAAGCTATGTATTGTCACGTATTGCAATGGATTCTGTGCAGTCCCTGTCACTGGAGGTTTTACACTTTTAGAGTTCCATAGAGAAATATATTGATTATTCTAGAGGAGCAGAAAGAGTATGGACTAAGTGTCCTCTTGAGAAGCTCCTGGTTGTGATCAGGGATATGATTTATACCTGGCATTCATGTGACTGCCACGACGGTTGCTACCACAGCAAAAAGGATCAAAGTCAATTTGCTGTCCCAGTTGTACCACAGATGTTTCCAAGTCAAAGAGCATCTTCAACACTTTCCTTCAGAGGAATTACAAATATTGCTCAAAGTGACAGCCTGTAGCAGATGGTAGGTTTCTAGAGGGGACTGCAGCAAAGATCAATTTCTGCCTTTAGTGGAGGGGATTTAACTGTTACAAACAAATCAATTCCTAGTAAACATTAGTGGTGTGGAAAATGTACATATTCAGGGGTCACCTTTCAAAATTGTTTTCTTTTGGCAGGTGGGCATCATTTTAAGAAACCTTCTGGTGCCTAGCTAAATTCCCAGTGACAGTGAAATACAAAACTGTTCTAGCTATTTACTGATGCTGGCTTCAGCTGATGCTCTTGATGAGTGTTCCTGGGATTTGTTATAGAACCAGGTAGACCTCATCAGGATAATTGCAAAGCAGTGTGCTATTTTGTTAAATGCAGCATATTCTTAAGGAGTGTATTGGTTTTAAGAAGGCTGGAGAGAAGAAAACTTTGACTTTTTTTTTAGTGCTTTATGCTGAAGTAATGAAGCCACTGGTCTGCCATGATACCAGTTTTTGGAAATGAGCTGCTGGGGCATGAATTTGGCTTAGCAACTTTACAGGTTAGTCTCCTAAGCAAATATATTCCTCTGTGGTTTTTCTCTGGGTGACAACGACATCAAAATACTTTGTTTCTGCAAAAGGCTGTCAGCTGTGGTGTATTTTTTTTTTTTTTCCCATGGAAGATGGGGTGGGGTGGGGGAAAGAAAAAACCTTGAAAATTACTGCAAAAGAAGGGAAGTTTTTTATTTAGCAGCTTGTGGAGTACCTGAGGTGCTTGCTGCTTTCCCATGACGCTGTATTGCCTTGCTCCTTACGCTTTGTTACTGTGTTTCTTTGTCCTTTTACTTTACCCAGATCTGAATAGAGATGGTCTTTTAAACTTCAGGGTTGTGCAAGGCATATGAAGTTACTGTTATACTTTTCCTGGGTTCCAAGTCATATAGAGTCTCCTGACTGGTAACTATATATAAATGTAAATCAGCACTTTGCCGTAGGGAGAAGCTGATAATCCCTTTTATTCCTCTAGTAATTCGTATTAGGCTGTTGGTCCATCTTAAACCCAGATCGTAACCTTTTTCTGGACTCTCCCATTTCTGCCCTCTAAGCCCTACTTTTCTATTACTGTTCTTGGATTATAAACAGTAAGGGTCCTCTATTTATTCAGTAGGTGTGAGGGCCCACGGGTTTACAGCATAATTATATCAGCTTCCGCATTGCAACTTGGCTGAAAGGACGTGGGGGTGGGAATAGGACAGGGTTCCCTCCTCCCCTACCATCCCACATGTGATTTATGCAGTAGGCTGTCAGAGCACTTGCTCCTAATGCTCCCATATTGCACTGAATGGCAGTCCGGACTGCATGCTCCACAACATACTTTAATAAAGCCTCATAGATTCCTGTTTCATTAGGTTACCTATTTTAATACTTACTTTTTTTCTGTCTTTATCTGAGAGACAGTCAGTGGCTGTATTGTTGGCATGTACTTTGGCACCTGACACAGCTCAACAGCACATCTGAAACTGGAGGTGAGAAGCAGTAGCAATCATGCCACTCTTTGGCATGACTTTCTAAACTCCCTTTTAAGCGAGGGTTTGGAGCACTACCTTTCTGCCTATATCCAGCAAAAACCAATCTGCTTCTTACCTTTATTGCCTGCTGATCTTGCTTCTAAGCTGTGGCTGTTTTGGAAAACAGAAACTTTTTTACAATGAAGAATGACCAGACATTATATATTTTACTCTGTGTGTGTGCATGTAAGACTATTCAATTGTGTTATAACTTGGAATTCTGAACAGTATTCCCTCATTAATGTGTTTAGAGAGCTTATGTTTCACACTGTGTTGTAGCGTACTGCCACAGGAAGAGTTTTATTATTTATTGAATTTCTTCCTGAATAAACATAAAAATCCAACAAAGGAAGCATTACTGTACAGATAAGCAAGTGATTTTAATAATAAATAATAAATACACTGACTGCAGATCACCATTCAGGTCACTATTTTACTGTTATTTTTTTCCTGACTTCAGGAATAAAAGATTATTTCAAGACACTTTTAAGATAATTTTCTTCATTTCTTTGGCCAGTCTACACACAAGTTGATACCAAGAGCATTGAAAGTATTTTGGTGTTAAGTCTGCTTGTAGATTGGCCTTTCCACTTTGAAATCTTACCTATCCAAAGAAAATTACTACGGATGGCCCGTGAGCAATGTATGCAGTTGAGCTGGTAATGAACATAACTTGTCTGCAAGTGTCAACCAGGATAAGCCATTTTTTACTCCTTGCAGGAATTGTGGCTGAAATACGGTTAAAATACAGAGATTTCTTAGTACAGACTTTATAAGCTTTGTTTTTTACCTGCAGACATTTGAGGGTGCTCTGCTTTTCCCATGAGTGTTGCCTTCTACTTCCTCTCATGTTGTTTGAGAAGTATGACGGTCTCCAAAGCCCTTGGGTCTTTCCAGTGCTGCACCAGTGGCAGACTGGCATGGGAGGTGATGCTCTTGGCTCAACAGGCAGACATCCCACAGCTGATAAGAACTATGTTCCCTTGAGACTGCATGCACTTTGTTTGGATGATCCATTTTCTAAGGTTGCTCTGGCAACCCAGGTATGCATGAACAAAAAATATGGTTATTTCTTGTTAGACATATTTGGTTGCCTTGGTAACAAGAGAATAATTCATCTGAAATGCAACTGGATAATTGATATATTTTGAGGAATGCCTACAGGCAATAATAGGGATTTGTCTGCCACCAACAGTTCCAGACTTCAGAAAAGATAAGGTTAGGCTCTGAAACAGGAACAAGTGTGTTTTCAATGAGTCTGGATGTAAAGGTAATACTGTTCTTCCTCAGACCTCTGAGGGATCCTTGATGGACTTTTCTTCAACTTCAGTGCAGATCAAACTGCATCTATGATTTCTTTTGAATATTTATTTTACACAATCCAAAGAGTTTAGAAAACCTCTGAAGTAATGAGCTCCCACTATTGTTTCATTTCTTTGTTCTGTGAATGAAATGCCTTGCAGCAATCTTGGAGGTTCCTGTACAGGAAATTCATATTGACACTGATGACCCATTATTACAGATACTAATGACTGACTACCAAGCCTTAAAGGCATTATAGCCCCTGGTTGCTAAGCTGGCTCACTGCACTCCAGTCTTCATGGAAAATTTATGAATCTTGATCATCCAATATTTGATGTTTACTTAAATGGCCTCATGTTTTCATCCCCTTGTTAAGTGCCTTCCAGCCTCTGTGCAGGACACAGTAAGACCTACTCCCCAGAGGTTAAAATCTGATCCATGTTCATCTCCTCCTGCACAAGGGCTGACAGGAGGGGGTATAAGAATGGCATGGGAAAACAGATGGGAAAAGTGCCTGTGGGAAGACTGAACAGATGACCCTGGGGTCCTGAGACTTGCTGGGTACATGCTGGAGCACAGCTCAATCTGACTTCATAGCTGGTTAATTTTCTTCTTGTAATACTAACCTTTTCAGAGTGATGATTTTCCTGTTTAGCTGTTCTGCCCTAGGCTTTTTTCTCTCACCTGACTCAAGAGTCTGTCTTTCCATGACTAGTGTCTTTTCTTCTCCCAGTAACAACTTCTGCTCCCAAACAAGATATAAAGCTAACTAACTTAAAGGCAACTAACTTAAATGAGGAATGTTCAGCCTGGTTTTAAGGTTTATGTGAATTCATCAGAAGCTTGACAGTTCAATTGCATTTCTGGAATATAATCTCAATTTTCCCTGACATTTTATTAATTTCACCTTTTTCATTCTGGGTGTGGAAGTGGATACCAAGAAAACTCTCTATTCATTTTAAACTAGCTCTGAATCAGGTACAGCTCAAAGATATCTGTTTTTCTGGAGAGGAAAACTATAACTTCTCAAAGTTTCCCAGGAATATAAATTCCAGCAGTGATAGATCACAAGGTCAGTATGATTAGGAAAAGGAAGTATTTACTTTATTATAGCAAGGCACCAAATGTGTATACTTTCACCTTGAGGACCCTAGAAAGAAAATGCTTCCAGAAAAAGAAAATTAGAGCCCTAGTGAAAGTAGAAATACTTTTCATTCCCCCAAGACACCATTTATTCTGTTAGTATGCAATCCATCAATGCAGTAAATAGAGTCAATAAATAAGGTAGTTGTCTAACATACTTCAAGATTTTGTGCTAAGGGAAATATGGTTCTCTTTCAAGCACAAGACAAGATCTTTTTTTAGTCACAGACAAGGACAGCCTGAATGGATAATGTCTGTACTTGAATCCTTATAATGAAATTTGCAACTGGTCAGCCACTGAAAATCCTTCTAAATTTATCTGTGTTGTGCTGTAAACTACTTGAGCCTGAAAACTTTTGACTTTTAGAATTCACAAGTAACTTTTCAAGCCATGCAAATAGGTAATATTCATTCCCTTTTCAAGGAAAATGTTCGGTTCACTCTGGTTAAACAATTACGAGTATTAACACTGTAAACAAAAGTGTTAATAAAGTATCTCAGTTGAGGAATTCTAATACTAATGCAGTAGATGGTGGTATGTTAGCACTTAACCTCTCTATAATTGTATCCAATCTCATGCTATCTGTTTTCCTGCAATAAAAAAGCATTTTAGATTTTAATTTTCATGCAGAAAAAACCCCACCGTTTTTATTTTTTAGCTGAGATAATCTCAGCCTAAAAATACTCAGGGTGTTTCTTGTTTTATCTGGCCATGGGCAATCTCTATGGAAGTTTACCTTGACTATTTGCATGGGAATGAAAACTGGAGCATCTTATCATACAGAAGTCATACTCTGAGAAACTACATAATTCTTGCCTGTTGAATAAAGCTGAAAAGTACTGTTCTTCCTTCTCCTTTGGCAATTTCAGAAGAGCTCCTGACATCCAAACAGCTGTCCAGCTGCCGCAGGGCAGAATCATTTAGAGCTAATTAGCACTAGACTAAGTTTCAGTTATCTTAGAAAGCATTTGACATACTGTCCTAGGCTGTGTTATAGTCTCCTTCATTACTTATTTGAGAAATTTTAATTTGTAATTGGATAATTTTAACACTACTTTCAGTTTATTCTTTCTCAGAGCATGTAATTAATAATGCTGGGATGCGTGGTATGCTAACAACATACTTGTTATTTTGCCATTATCTTCCCCATCCAATATATTTGAGAAAGATTACAAATTTCTATAACAGCCTTTTACATAGTATGGAGTTTCCTGGGAAGTTGGTAAGGTTAAAGCTTACAGAAACTTACAGCTTCTTCAAAGATGAATAGTAAAACAGTTATTTTGAAGTTTGGTTGTACTGTCTGCCTTTCTTATCTCCCACAGCGGAAAAAGCCCCTGACTCTCAATGGGGATTCTCTTCAAAGAAGGTGGAACATGATCTACACATGAAATTGTAGCCTTCGTTGAATTATTAAAAGTCTGCTGCTTTCTGGCAGCAGGGTCAGTAATCTTCAGTCCTACTCCATATTTTACCTTTCTAGGCTTTCTGTCTCTTCCTACAAAATCTGCAGCTGACAAAATTCAATATAGTCTCTGAACGGACTCCTGAGTACTGTTATTGTTTTCTTTGATTGCTTTGGAGACGTAAAAGGGACAGGGACAAAATTTTAAAAATACTAAAACAAAGTCAAAGGTGCAATTTGAAATGAGAAGAAATTCCTTGACTCTTTTCCAAACACCTTTTATTCTTTCCATCTTCTCCCTATAGTTTCCCACTCTGCAGAAGCTGTACATTTCTTTAGTATCAAGAGAATGGTGTCCATTATTTCATGGGAACTAGTTTCTGTGCATTAGAGATAGAAGGAATTCACTTGCATTACAAGGATTTATTCTGCAACACTGCAGAGCAAGAACTGTAGAAAACATCCTGCCTGTGGTTTGCCTACTTCTAGAAGTTCATCTGTTTAAAAAGAATATATAGGGTGATGAAATTAGACCCATATTAACCTTATAATTAGGAATGTTGCTCTGTAGGAGAATTTCTGAATCACTGGAAGTGCTAGAGACAGTCAACTAGGTCATGAAAACTCTTCCAACAGCTGATTGAATTCTGTTTGAATTTACCTTTTCTTTGTAGTTTTTAATTCCTGCTGAAAGGCTGTACTGGGGCCCTCCTGCTTTCAAGGCTTGAGGGATGATCCTCTATCTCAGCTGACCTCTTCTATGTTCTTTTAAAATTCATTGCTTGTTGGTTCAGCTTGTTTTGTGCTAATATTTTTTTTCACAGCTTCTTTTCCTTATTTTCTCTTTTTCCCCTGCTGCCTGACTGTTTTATAGACAGTGTACCTCTCAGACATGAAGCTGTTGGGCAAAAAAAGTCATCTCTCTTTGGTAAAATGTATGCTCCTCCATAAGGTATCTGCTGTGTATTTCCCTTCTCTGTTCAAACTGGGGAAGCAGTTGCAGTATGTCTTTATTGTATCTCTCATCTGAGTCATCTTCCCATGGAAACAGATTAAAGGAGAAAGAGGGAAGCCAGGCCTAATGTCATCATGTAGGACTGGGACATAAAGGGGATGAGTTTACAAGATAAAGACACGAAGCATGCTTTAAGGTCCTGCAGTACAGCTACAATTTGATTTTCTTTGAAATGCTCGAATGATAAGCAGATGGTGAAACTAATATATAGCACCTTCTCTATCTGGAGATCATGTTCTTCAGACACAGAATGGATCAGCTAGGTCTCACTTGTGCTTTGTAAATAATCTTAATATTTTTTTGAATCTCTCCAAAAATCTTACCTAATAGAATCCTTGCCTACAATCTCTTTCACATCTGAGTGACATTGGTAGTTCATCATTGTTCAGGAGCTTCCATCCCTCTCAGGTTTTCTCCCTCTTTGGTTCTTACCAGTAGATACATTTATAGCAAGGACGCTTGACCCATGTGTGTCACCTTGTGCTTGGTACAAATGACTTTTTCATCCCATATGTCTCATTCCAGCTTTTAATGTTCTTCAACGTTTTTTCACTGGTCTTCCTCTGTATTAGAACCCTTATGTTCTGGGATGACAGCAAATTTGAATGCTGCAAACACATTTTTGCACCATATTCATTAAAAAAAAAAAGTAATCAAACTTATTCTAAGAAAAAGTAATGAGACATTACCTGTTAATTACCCTTCATCTCTAGGTTTCTAATTTTGCTGTAATCTCCCCTTTAGCTAGTTATTCTCCTAATTTATAATCTTATTATATTAATCTTTTGTTTCTTACTTAATGTTTTCTCTCTTGTGCCACAACATTAAGTATTTTTACCAATGTCCACGTAGATTGAATTGGCTGCCTCTCCTCACTGTTAATAATTATTTACTTTCCTGTTTAGTCTTGCATGTTCGACTTTTAATAAACCTGTGCAGCATTTATTTCCACTTCATTCCATGTCTTTAATTATTCTTTCCATCAAAGTTTGCTCTAAAAAATTGTGTACAATTGTGGTCGAACTAATGATCCTCTATTACATTTCTTCCTCTTTGCTGTCCTGTGGCTGTATGACCTCTTGGAAGGTTTGACATTGATTTCTATGGAGAAGACCTGCAACTTCAGAAACTATTTCTTTTTGAGGCTTGGAAGTAACCCAGACTTTTGCAAGTTGGAAGGTATGGAGGCCTTCAGCCTCTTTCTGTTCTAGCACAGTACTTGTTCTTATTTTTGTTCTATTTAGCCATTCTTCCTGTGTACCCTCACTCAATATTTCCAATACACATGAGTTAACTGACCTAAAAGCACTTGGGTTTGGTCTAAACTATAGTTGTTTTTAATCTCTATCCTACTCCACCACATTTTCAGTTCCCATCCCATTTATATTATTGAACTATTAATCTACATATCTTATTGAGCTATATTATCATTGCTACCTTTTCGTATGTCTCTGCACGGTCTAATCCTGTTTGACTTCCAATAAAATTGCTAGCAGAATTATTCCCATAAGGTTTTGACATCAGTAATTTTCAGGTTTTACCTCTTAAAATGCCTGTCAAAAGAAAAAACATGGCATCAAAACAGCACTTGTTTGTTTCTGGTCAAAAAGATACCACTTCAGATCATGGAGTTTTATCATCTTGGATGTTGTGTTGGAAGTGGTAATACATTGAGTGTTTCCCTTCCCTTACCTGAACTTTTGGAGAATTATTTGCATTAGCTCATAGGTATTTTCAGAGGGTTCTCCAGCTTTTTCAGCACTTTATTGAGGGAATAGAAAGGATGAAAATGTAATAAACAGGATGTTTTGGGGGGGTGGGGGTGGTGCGGAATGTGTTCTTTGCCTAGTATCAGTCATGGTACAAATCACAAACCTATAAATGATAAGGAAAAGAAATTAGTCAACTTCCTTGGTAGATTTTTGCTATATATATACTCTGGTTCACTATATATTCAAATGATTTTCGAGGTAACTGTATCCTGATTTTTGATGCAAAACCAATTAAGAAAAGGAAATAAAATAAAGGCATGAATTTTCTTAAATCACAACTAAAGCAAGCTTGACAGACTAGTTAGTCACTGTTTGAGATGGAGAGAACAGGAGGAAGAAAGACATGACATTTGTAAGGCTACCTGATCAGTTTGGGAACAAAAGCTTCTACCTGGTCTCAATCCATCATGCTCTAGTTTGGGACTTTGAAGACTTTATGAAATGGCAAAGGATAAGAAAATTTTCTGCTCAGTTCCAGTTATCTTATTTGCATGCCTATCCAAGCTTCATAATTAACACTGAGTTAATTTTGAGGCTGCATTTCCTTGTTTTACATCTATTACCTAAGAACAAATGCTGGTTTTGGTTGAAGTTGTGTTAATTTTCTTCACAGTAGCTAGTATGGGGCTGTGCTTTGGATTTGTGCTGGAACCAGTGTTGGTAGTTCAGGGATGTTTTTGTTACAGCTGAGCAGTGCTTACACAGAGTCAAGACCTTTTCTGCTCCTCACACCACCCAGCAGTGAGAAGGGTGGGGATGCACAGAAGGTTGGAAGGGGATGCAGCCAGGACAGCTGGCCTGAGCTTACCCCAGGGGAATTCCATACCATATAATATCATGCTTGGCAATAGAACTGTGGGGGGAAGGTTGGAGACCACTGCTCAGGGTGCACATTGGTTGGTGCTGAGCAGTTGTTTTCATTTGCATCACTTGTCTGTCTTGGATTTTATTTCTCTCTGTTATTTTCTTTTTTGTGACATTTTTGAATTTTTTTTTAAATTTCAATTATTAAACTCTTTTTATCACAATCCATGAGTTTTTCCACTTTAAGCCTTTCAGTTCTCTTCCCCCCGTCCCCCTGGGGGAGCAGCTTTATGCTGCTCAGCTGCCAACTGGGGTTAGAACATGTCAGCCCTTGACACAGTCCAGAGGGACCTGTGAAGACACAGGAGGAAAAAGAAGCAATCTCTACCCAAAGACCTCAGGAATGATTGAGGGAAGATTTCTTGAGTAATGTGTTTAAATGCAGTTTTGAGACAGATATATGTTGGTGTGATGTGTAAATTATCACACAGGCTTTCTTTCTGCAAAAGGGCCAGGTTTTAATTTACATCAATAACAGTCAAAAAACTCAGTCAAAAAGGGGCTGATGTGGGGTTCTGAGCTACGGGTGGGGTGTGAGGAGCCCCAGGAGCTGGGCAGGGACAGTCAGGCTTGTTATGCCCTTAGGCTGTGAAGGACATTGAGCCTGCTTGTGTGGCCATCCTAGGCAGGCTTATTTGAATGTAGCATTCAGACAGATACTGTATATTTGAAATATAAAGTGAAATTGGGTCAATTCAGTCTTGTGAATGTAATTTATGTAGTTTAGCCATCAGAGTTTGATGTAGTTTCCTGACTTCAGGATGATATAGCACTAAGACTCATTTAGGTTCAGAAACTCCCATGCAAAGACTCTGATCTGTGGTAAAAGCTATTAAGAATTTAAATGAAATACAATCAGGATTTGGACACAATGTCATGGAAGTATCAGGAAGACAGAAGCTCCAATTACAGAAGCCTGTATTTAACATTGTAAGGGACTTAGAAATGTTATTCTAAAACTGAACATAAGAGCTATATAGTTCAAACAAAATTATTTTCCTAGCTTATAAGGATCTCAAATAACATGAAATTCAGGTCTATCTTATTATAGTTTTTGATCTTTCAAGAAAAAAGTGAAGAGAACGAGAATTCTTTTGCTTCCTCTTCTTGATAGCCTTTATCTTGCTTGGCTTTGAGTTAAAACTGTGGCATTCAATTAGGTGCTGAAAATGTAGTCATTGGTTTGACACAGAAAGAAAAAAATATGAATAATTTCACATAGAAATACAATTTCTGCAGGATTTCAAGTCCACACTTAATATTGTAAAGCAGTCTCTTTTCTTTTGTCCCTCTCCTGCAAAGATTTTGATGGGAAAATTCCCATGTTAATACCTATAAATATAGGTATTAAACACAGCCAGAGGAGGGAGCCTCCACTTGTTCTATGAACACAATGAAAACCTGTTGAGAATTACAGCAAAGTGAGAAACTTTTCAATTAAAGAAAAAAGCAAGCAATTAGAGGCCTTTGTTGATTCCTATAGTTTTTAATGAACAAGCCCCCCATTTATTGTAGTTATCTTTTTCAGTGACTCAGTGCCAGGTCTCCGTGAAATCCAATCCATGAAATACTTGCAGCTGGTGCTGCAAGTGCTGCCTATTCTGCCAAAACCGTCTTTCTGTCTTCAGAGCCAGGCATCCCTCCTTCACAGCAGAGTAGCGCTGGTCCTTTTCAACTCAGGTTTGCTTTGCTTCTCCCCTCCTTTTGTCTTCCTTTCTGCCCTTTTCCTTCTTCCAGGCCTGTCCTGATCACAACTCCTGTTGCCTACTTTATAGGGCAGCAGGTTGGGGTGGGAGCCTGGCAATGGGTTTTGTTCAAGGGACAGCAGTGAGATGGAGGCAGCGTTTTCATCAGCCCAGATAAACATGCATGGAGGCAATCCACAGGAGCATTGTGGTCGCGTAGGTCAGTTCACTCTGCTTTGAAGAGTGCAGACACAGAGTACTCTTCACATCCTGAAAACTGTCTGATCTATAGCTGATGAGCAGTCCCTGCAGCTGTTGATTCCTCTTGGAGGCTTTACCCAGTCTCCCTGCGTGCTGCTAAAAATAATATTTAAGCAAAATATTACTTAAAATTAAAAACATCACAATAATTCCGAATGTGTGTATACTTTCTGGCTACTGTAGCATTCTGAATCTTCAAACTGCTACACCCGCCCCACCCCTACATCGTGTTTCTTTCTTCAGCTTCCTGAGTCTGGGTACACAAAACGATATAAAATAAATAAGTCAGAAAAGTCTGAACTCAGATTGCCTATAGGTTTGAAATTGTTATCTCTGTGTATGGCTTGCAGTGGTTAAATGCTTAAACCCCCTCTATTTCTTGTTCTGTTAAACAAACCACTCATAATTATCTGACCATATATAATCATGATTCACTGAGCGGCAAATGAACAGAAGCCTTCTACACACTGGCTAAAAGGACTCCTTCAGTTCTTCCTCACCACCACACGAATGACTTCTAGCAAGAATGAGCAATTATAGCTTAAGGAAAAGGGTTAAGACACTGTGATTCCAAGCTGTGATGACTATTATTAAGGGACTGGTATTGAAGGGGGATTATAATCTTTACCAGTGAAGTCACTGTTTTGCCTTCATTTTGCTCTACAGTTCCCACACTGATGAGCTGTTTTAATAGCAATTTGTATTTTACCTACTCCCTGTAGGTATGGTCAAAACCTTAGCACACTGTGAAAAATTTGTGCAAAGATTCCCTCCATCTGCTCCTGAACACTTTCCATCTTCTATTTGACAGGAAATATTTTCCAGAGTTTCTTCTTGCATGTGAGAGACACATGATAGAAAAAGCTGCTCCCAAAACTTCCAGAGAAAGTATTAATTTAACACTTGTTTATTTTGAGATTACAGGTACCTGTTTAAGTTCCACCATATGTGGCTTTAGTTTCCTTTAGTTTATTTTTTAAGGGATACATCCAAGACATAAATGAAATCCAGATCTGGGATCTTTCCAGAAATTACAAGGTTTTGTTTGATTCCATTGCTGAAACAAAATATTGTGTTTTCCTGAGTAAAAAGTGAACAAGAATCCTAAGGATTAGATATCAAATTGATAGCTTCAAAAGTATGCAGTACGACTAAGTGGTGGTTTTACTTCATTATAATTTTTTTTTCCTTTCATTCATTTTTCAGCATTATATCTCAAATAATCAGGTATGAGCTGCTTTTCAAATGCAAATCTCTTCTAGCTACTGTAGATAATCAGGCTTCAGATAAAAATCATGACACTTCTTGTTTTTATCCTCTGAATCTGTTATCTGATCTTCATGTGCTTAAGATTCAAAATTCAGCTCCTTCCAAAGGTCCAGTTAGATGTTCTGTCTGTTGCAAGTGTTGCAAGCCTTTCCCTGTAGATTGACTATGACCATTTTGCTCAGCTGGTGGCAAATATCAATTAGTGCATGCTTTTCCCAGGATGATATGATTCTTGAATGTAAATTCAAGAAACAGGAAGAAATAGGCATAAAAATGTCACCCTTTCCTCTTCTGAAAACACTGTATGAACATGTTTGTGCCACACAGGCCTGAACTGCCACTGTCTGTTTCTCAAATCTCACTACAATTATCTTTGCATGCTCTACTGCAGACAAAGCTTTTCAGTGTTCAGTTCTCACTGAAGTGTTTTCCTTTCTTTACCCTCAGCCTCAGACTAAAAGTCTGTAAGCAAACTTGCTCTCAAAAATGTCACATTTAATTGAAAAAGGAAATCAGAAAATAAAAGTTCTCTGGTGTGGCTCCTCCAGGTCCCACTCTTAGTAGCTTTGCAGGTTTCTCTGTTTCCTTGACCAACCCAGGGTTGGAAGGCCAGGCTCTTGCTGTCCCCACTGCAGCTTCTACCTGGAGTCCCTGGGGCATGATCCAGCCATGGTGACATCGAGGGGCACAGCTAGGTTCGCTTCTGGCTCACAGCCTGCACAGGGCAATAACAGGCCTTTTGTCACCTCCTTCCCCTCCCTGCTTTGCTAACAAGCTGAAGAAAAGCAATGGCATGAGCAGTCACACGGCTAAGGACAATGGGCTGCCATCTGCACCTTGTTATTTCTAGGCCAAACACTGCATCCCAAGGGGGGCTGGAATGGAAGGTGCAGAGCTCTGAAAGGAGACTGTGGATGACTAGGACAAAATAAAGAATTTTCTAATAAAGAATTAAGCAGGAAGCATTTGGTTTAGAGCCTTCTGGTTTGCTGTGCTTTGTGTGTATCAAAGGGAATTGTGAAAGAGCTGGATGCCTGTCATAGCATGCTAGGAATCTGAGAAAGTGATGACCCCAGCTCACCACATAACTCTAGAACTGAGAGCTGGGATGTGCCAGTCCCTCTGGTCTACAGAATTGCCTGCCAGGTCAGTTTTACTGTGTGCCTCTGAAACTGGTGGGAATGTTTAAACCACAATCCTATTTTTGTGTGAATTTCCTGAAAAGCAGAACACTGAGCTTTTGGCTCAAGCTTATGCTGAGAAAAAACTGTTGGAGCAAAGCATTCTGTCTAGGAAACAGCTGTTAATAGCTGTTGTGAATGTGCACCGGCCCCAAGCTCTGCTTGATAGATAGCACATGCCCTCAGTTTTCAAAGCTTTGCAATGAATTTATTTGGTTTTGAATCCAGCATACTAAAGAAATCTTGTCTCTTACAGGAAGAAAATTAGTGGTTATAGGAACTTGGTGTTATGGAAATAGTACCGTGACAGGAGAGTGCCACCCTGTCCTGGGAGGGGTTCTTAAAGGTGGACATTCATCTGGCTGCTGTATTTAGATGTCAGCAGAATCCAAGTGATCCCCATTTCTGGTCTACAGGTAGAAAACTGTTTTGATCTAGAAAACATGATAGTATTGATGACTGCCCATTCAGAGGGAGCACACATAAGGCATTTCAGTGTTGGGTTTTTGCCTGTGACATCTAAAAGAATTCTTATCATTTCTCTTCTGTGTTTTATCTTGGAGGGAGGTAGAACGCAGAAGAGAAACAGCTGCAGCCAAGTTAAAAACCAGAGTTCTGAGTCCAGTGCAGGTGTGCAGTGAATCCTCTGTATTCATGTGTCATAGACTTTTTCCTGCCTTCACACAGTGCTACAAATTGCAGAAGAAAAATTCATAGCAGGAGCCATTATTAGAACTTATTACTGGCCTGTTTACTGTTGAGTATGTTGTGCAATACAGATAAACTTCTAAAACACTAAGAATTGTGCGTGTGGTGACTTCATTAAGAAAAGTGTTAATTTCCTTAGAATAGATTTTTAAATATATATATATGTTTTTTTTTTTTGCAGCTCCATAATTTGATTGCTGTTCTCCATAAAGAGATAAGAACACTTGATTGACAGAAATTAGGTCACTCTTAAGTAATACATTCAGAGATGTAGTCTAAATTTTCCTCATGATTTCCATGGTTTAGCTCTGTTCCAGACAGTCTCTTCCCCAGGCAGGCCTGTGGGAGAGTGAAAGACTCTATTTATGCTGTGGAGAGGTGGGGAGAGCCCTCAGCAAGGTAGCCTTACGACTTTCTTCAGTGCTGTCCATAGCAAGGAGACTTGCCTTGACAGGAAACAGGGATTGTAGGACATTTTTTGGTGGATGGAAGAGTGCCACAACAGAAATAAGGGGCTCACCCATGTTTTGTATTCTCCAGCTGTAAGATGGAGGGCTAGGCTGTTCCCCCCCAAAATACCTTCTTCCTTTAGGACTGGAGGCTGTGCTGATTAGTGACTAGAATTAGAGTGGGGATAATGAAGGTCTCTTCACAACTCTTGTCATTCATTTACCTTGGGCTAATTGCCTCACCTTCCTTATGCCTAAATTTCCTAAGCTGTGAATTGTGAACAATCATATCTGTGACTTTACAAAGTCCTTTCACCAAGCTGAGCAATAAAAACTGAGTAATATCCATGAGACTAGTCTGGGTCTGCCATCCTGTAGATGGATAGTGTCTTCCCCAAGCATGCCAAACAGCTGCAGCCTGTAATGGATTGCTTTCTTTTTTGTTCATTTCCATGCGTAACATTTCTTCAAGAAGAAATAGGTTTGCAATGTTCACTTCTGTTTAGCTCTGAATGTTTCAGCCTTTGTAGGTGTTACTTGGTCTCCTCTTTGACTCAAGGGTGATACTGCTGAGTGTTGCTAGGAAAATCAGGCTTCTGCTTTTTATTGTTGTCATAACAGTTTAAGGCAGTTGATCTCCAGGTTTCTTTTGTGAGAACAGGAATCAGACTGCACCGGCACCACTTTTTATACAACACGTTTTCATAGATGGAGAGAACCTGGTGCAGACTCCCAGGCAGCTGTCATTCATGGAAAGCTTTGCATTTTTAATCACTTCTAAGAAATTCTGTATTACTATCAAAGCAAACAATTCAGCCAACATTCAGCCTTAGTATTCTCATGCAGGGGGGCACCTCGAGTTTACATTACCAAAATTAGTAAGGGTGGGAATACTATCTTCAGTAAAATAATCATCCATCTCAAAGTAGAACTAGATAGAAGTTGAAAAACGGCAAACAAATGCTACAAAACACAAACCCAGGCTCCTGGAGAATACAATGTATTTTCAAAGTTATATTGAAGGGAATTTACTGCCTACAGATAATTTTCAATTTGAATGATTTCATATAAGCCATGAGAACGGTCTTCAGACATTTATAAAGAAAAAAGCACTATGCAATCTCTTCACAGTTATTCTTCAGGAAATAACTGAAAAAAAAATAATTTACGTGACCTACCTCCAAAATTCTTTAAATGGTAAGTACCCTAAAATTGATTTGCAGTCCAGCTCAACATTGAGTTTGTAAAGAATCTATGACTGATTCTAAATGTATTAAAGTAGTTACCTGAAACTAGTAATTGTTTCCTAATGAATGAGGAATGCAACTGACTGAGACAGTGGGGGATCTCCCTAGTGTTAACCAGGTAACAGCTGTAGAAATAGATATAGTTTCAAGGTGTCATTTCAAGAGATAATATGGTTACGAGTTAAGGCAACATTTTGTGGTCAGCAAGTGCACCGATACATCTGTATGTTTGGGATTGTGGGACAGTGTGAAATCAAGCTCCGAAGGAGCAGGTCTGAGTCATTAGATGTTCCTGAGGATATGAGTTGTAAGTAGCAGCATGTTGGTTTGAGACCTCAATCATCAAGCAAAAATCTCCCAGTGTTTCCTTTAAGTTGCAATTAATATTGATTTTATCAGGATGTTGTCACAGAAAGATTTGAAATCTCGTTCAAAATTGCTGGTTACAGTAATAGCTACTTTTTAATTAATTTTTGGAGAAATAACGAATTAACTTTTCTTGCAGGTCTTTAATAAAGAAGTACAAGCTGTCTTTGAAGTACTAGCAGTCCTGTTGTTCCTGTGTTATTATGGCACGTGTAATTGTCTCTCTCCAAGACTTTAAGCTATTATGTTTATCAAACAAATCAGCAAGTAAGTCAAAGCACAACTCTAAAACTGAAGCAGCCTTGTCTGCAATGCAGGAAATAGAATTCTGGTGCTATTTTATGCACATGGGGCTATCCAAAATAAATCTTTATCCAAATCAGATAAGTTTTACCAATAGATCAACTAATAGAAATTATGGAGAAAGGTAAATATACATGAAAGTAGAGGAAGAAGTCCTAGATTTCAAATCTAATGTGCTTCTGCTGTAACATGTTCCAGTCTGAAAAAGAAGTTTGCTGAAAGAACTGAATGAAAACAAATCTACCACATTGCTCTATACTCAAATGGAAACAGTATTTACAAATCTTCAGGTATTCATAGGAGAGAAATGTTCTTCCTACTAAAGTAGAATAATGAAAGAAAACAAGAATAAAACAAGAATTATATTCTTCAAGAAGCTTCTAAATCCTTGTCTACATGGAATAATTTTGCCTTAAAAAAATTACTCTTATTTTTTTCCTGTGATGACATTAGTAGATTTAAAGAGTCTGTCCACTTTGTTTACATTGGGCTAGTTCCCAAGAAATAAGAGGGGGATCCATGGAGTCCTAGACTTTCTCAAAATACTTGCATATCATTCTGGTTGCAATGCCCATCCAGTTTTGCATTCTGGGACATTTTCCATTCCATGTTCTAGTAGAATCTGCTGTATTTATCAATCTCATTGTCAAATTAAAAAATTCTGTGATTCCTCTCATACCATCTCATTGTGCATGTGGTTTTAATGATTTCACCACCAATTTCACGTTGCTTGAAGGCACCACTGACCACTGTAAATCAGATAGCTATTACTACAAACCAGGTAAGCTTGTAGTGTACTACAAAATACTCTTGTAGCGTGGGTGATGGCCCTTCTAACATAAGTATCCTTTCTCAGCATTCTAAAAGGTTTTTCCTACTTATACATTCTTTCTTCTTTTGGACAAGCAATATGGATAATGAACACAGGGCACAGGACTCTCTGCAAAATGGCAATAACCAGAAGAGGCTGTGAAACAGCAGGATCTGGAAGAGCCTTTGGCTGAGTGTAGGTCACCCGTGAGCGTCTGTAGCACAAGGCCAGCCAGGTTTCCTTTCAGTAGAGGGGGTTGTCTGACATCACCTAATTGTTACTCCTGAGAACTATTTGCTGGTTTCAGACCAGTTTAGTGATTTTTTTTTAAGTGTGAGGGCTGTAGGCACTGGTGATAATGCTATTTAAAACAGTCCTCTGCCCTCATTTTTCTAACACCAAGTGCTACAAAGGAGATGAAACGATAGATTTGCAGGACTGTGATTCCACAGAAACACAGAGGTTCCTGATGAGACCTGGTTACAAATCCTGCAATATATTTAAGTGCTTAACTCCCACTGAAGTTTTCTCCTTATTTGTTCTTAAGAAATTCCAGAGCATAATCTAAAATTAAACCTCTGATTTTGTCTGTAGGGGAAGTTAATTAGCAAATCTCAACTTGCCCACCAATATCACTTTCATTTGGTATTAAGAGCGAGTTTAGCACTTAAGTCTCTTGTTGTTTTTTCATAGCAAACAGTCTCTGCTTATTATCATATTAAAGGAATGCCACTGGTTAAATCAAGCAATGAATATAAATAGGTGTATTACTGCCATCAGGCATCAGTGTTTATTTAGTGGATGTGAATCATGCATGCCTCTTTGATCTGGCTTTGACTAAGCCAGTGCTGTTTTCATACAAAAAAGGTTATTTGCAAACACTGCAAGAGTATGTATATATTAAACATGGAACTAATCAATATGGAAGGGTCTTTGCTACTTTGACAACCCTGTGTGCTGCCACAATGTCTTTAAGTGTTTTGAATTTCTCTGTGAGTACCTGCGTCTCTGAAGACACTTGCAGCTCTTTTCTTTGGACTAGGGAAGATCAAGATTGAAATCTGGGCCCTACTGAAATCAGTGGCCAAATCACTCTCAGGTCCCTGTGAAGGGCACATATCTGGCAGCAGGGAGGACAAAAATAATCAAGGACAATGCTGATTTATTTGTGGACTGGTTTGATTACAGTGCATGTAGGAGAGTATTTGAAAGAGAAATTTGCGCACAGACAAGCAGGTAGACTCAGACCTATTTGTGCTCATTACTCACACTGAACTTCTTATTACTTTTTTGCTAAAGCAAAGATCCCATGTTGAATTTTAAAGCTGAACCTACATGCCTTCCCTTCAACAAACTATATGCAGACAATTGTATGTATTGGAAAAGCAAATGATAACCCATAGGTACTGCCAAAGTAATGTTATCACAGTCTAGTGATAAAACAACTTAGAATGAGACTCATTCTGATGACAAACATTAACCTGGGCAAAACAGCTGATAGGAACGGTGTTTATTCAATTATGGGTCATGACTGACCTCAAATGCTCTCCACTGAGGGAACTGGGGATGACAAATAAGTGGAAAAATTGCAGAAATACCCAAGCCATTAGGAAATTTCTGACACCAAAATGAACACCCATCCCTCCCTTACTTTTTTTACTTCTACTATAATGTAAAGTCATACATACATTTTAGGACTAAAAAGAAAGTTGGACCTCAAGGATTTGGGCAAATTTGATCTACACTGCTCAATCTGTAGCAAAGTTGGATTAGTTTTGCATCATTTGAGATTTCTTTTTTATGACTTAATGTCATTTTGAATGTTAATCTTCCCTATGTTTATAGGATGTTTGCATTATAGGTGTTGCAGAGAAGGAGTTTTAAATCAATTTGGAATTATAACTGTACTAGGAAATCATAGTGGACCCGTGAAATTTACCTTTCAGTTTTGATATTTTGTAAACAAGTTAATGACACTTTATGTAACCTAAGGAAAAGGGTGAGAATTTTAAGATGAGATGATGATAATTTTGAACAGTGTAAAAGGAGAGTTTTGCTGTGTTCTTTTGTAAAGACAATATGCTCTTCACGGTAATGTGATGATGTTCTCTTGGCTGACTGTGCATTATTACAACAGAAACTTTGTCAAAGAAATCCAGCCGGAAAGGAATGACCCCAATGACACAGAGAAAACTCCTTGAAGGGCCAGCAGAGATACGATTATGGGGGAATACCTTCCATCTGTCCTCTTCAGACTGGACTGATTGATCCTTTGAGTTGTTGGAGTAAGTCAAGAGAAGGGCAAAAAAGCTGCTGAAGGCTCTGGAGCACATGTCCTGTGAAGAGAGGCTGAGGGGGGTGGGAGTGTTCAGCCTGGAGAAAAGGAGGCTCCGGGGAGACCTTATCCCTCCCTACGACCACCTGAAAGGAGGGTGTAGCCAGGCGGGTGTTGGTCTCTTCCAGGAAGTGACAGGACAAGAGGAAGTGGCATCTACCTGTGCCAGGGGAGGTTCAGGTTGGACATTAGGAAGAATTTCTTCACTGAAAGGGTGGTCAGACATTGGAATGGGCTGTCCGGGGAGGTGGTGGAGTCACCATCCCTGAAGGTGTTCAAGAGACAACTGGATGTGGCACTTAGTGCAGTGGTTTAGTTGACAAAGTCAAAGGCTGGACTCAGTCTTGGAGGTCTTTTCCAACCTAAAAGATTCAGTGATTCTAGTCGAGAAATGAGAAATACCAAGGCTTCAGGCAAATAGTGACCAGATCTTGCTTATTTTAAGGGATGTTCTTAATTTCATTGACTGTTACATGAGTAAATGGAAGGTGGATCAATCAACCTTTTGTTTTATTGACCCAATCAAAGCAATATAAGTATTGATTGAAGCCGTTTTTCTCTGCATAGTTCAACCTGAAGAAATGTAATATTTTAACACAAACTTAGCCAAAGCTTTAAGATATGCATGGAACTGCATGCCTTAAATGAAAATCATGGCTGTGACTTCCTGGTGGGAATTTGGCCTGTATATATATATATAACCTTACCTCAGGCTTCTGCTTCTTGCACCTTTACCCAACTAAAAAAAGGCATGCATAGAAAAACATTTTTTAAAAAAGAGAAATAATAGATATATAGTTTGTTATCTATGTTACTAAACTGTTTCACTGACTGTAGATATTACAGTGTCTCAAATTGTGTAAATAATCCTCACCCTTGTAAGTAGTCTACTTCTGTGGCTTGTGACTAGGTGTGCTGGCAGACTTTCCTGTACTATATTTGAGAAGGAGGTTCTACAAAGTCAGTCTGTTTCTCAATCCTTTTTGACATCAAAATATATATCTGGAGTTTATTCACTTAGTCAAAAGCTTTTTCTGATGAAGAAAAAGAATACTCGACTTTGAGTATTTGTTGTGGTCCAATACGGTTGATTCCTTCCACCAGAGCTTCCCACCATGGCACTGAAGTTCAGGTTACTGTCCTAATAAACACTTTAACAAGTGAAACTGTTACAAAAGGTATCTGAAGGAATAGCCTTTTTGCTACCTTAGTCTCAATGAACAAACGGGTGATATTGTGAAAGATATCTTCAACCTTTGCCCCCAGCGCTGCTGACAACCCCTCCATGTGCTTCGGCAGCAGCTTCAGCAGGATCTGGCCTCAGAAAACTGTGGGGAATGTGATGCAATGAGAGCACATTGGTACTTGGGCAATGAGCCTGTTCACCTTGCCCTAATTCAGGTGCAGAGCCAAGTATTCTATATCATCATTAAACAAACAGCAGAAACTGTTGGACACACAGAGAAATATTTGCTAAATTACAGAATCTTATCAGAGGGAATGTGTTCTTGCTGTTTGTTGGTGGGACTTTCCAGGAACTGGAGATACATAGGGTCAGAAATTCCTGGCAGCTTCAGTGCAGCTGAGTGCACCCTCGGTGTCTATTTGAAACTACAGATCACATGTTGTCTTGCTTTCTCTCTCTATTCAGTTACACTTCTCTCTCAACTCTAAGCTGTGGAGCTCTAACATAACTTCCGTTTCCATCCATGCCTAATGTGTTTTTGACATTTTTTTTTTTTTTAATCTGTGCCTTGTCTCATGATGGTCAGTAGAAGTCATCCTGATCCTGTTGAAAATTGGATCCTCTTTACAAAACTTTTCCAATCCGTTCAAGAGGACCAGATTATTTAGATGGGAATATAGATAATATGGATTACCAGGGCCTTAGCTCTACGATATACCACATGTAAGGAAATAGCTATCTCTAATAGTGCCTTGGAATCTACAGACAGCAATCCCTTCAGGAATTCACAACTTTGTTTGACAATTTTTTTAAGTAGAATTAGCCTAGATTTCTAACATGAGAATACTCAGTAAATTTTTGAACTGGCTAGACACTTTGAATGAAGAAGTGTAGAATTTTTAAGATTATTAGAGTCCAAGTGAGTCTTATTGATACCCCTTCAGGAGAGAAGATTGCAATATGAGTCTAACAGTATTCTACACCAAAGAATCCATCTGTATGGAGGATTTGATGAGTACTCAGGGCAAACTCTGAAGGCAAATATTAGACACAATAAACCCCAGTCAGGAGCATCTTCCCCAGAGGAAGCCAAACTCAGCCTTTTGTGCTGCTTGTAGAGCTCCGTGTCATTACACATGAAATGTGTAAATATGATAGAAAGCTTGTGTGTCACTTATGTGTTATGTCTCCTCATTACCAGAGCATTTTGCTTCCTGGTAAGTGAACTGCTTGGTTAAAGAAGAGTTTGAAAAACTGTATTTCAAGCTGAGCACACAACAATCATTATGGCATTCAGGTCCCATCCCATAAAAAAATTCTGAATCTATTGGTCTCTACACACATGCATAGCTCTGCCTCACCATTCTTTATTGAAGGATTACAATCTAACCAGGTAACTAGGCCTTGTCTAAGGAGTCTGTTGAGCCAGTGAATGCTTCAGATATCACAATAATGTCATATTTTATTTGGATAGTTGGATATGTAATCAATCAGTGTTGTGCAGAGTAGTTCTGTAATAAGTGTTTCTGTCAAGAAACCATTTGGTTCTGCTATCTCATTAGTTATCCTTAATAACCAGTGTTTTGGCTATTTATTTCTCAGTGCTTTAGATACAGTTCTCAAGAAAAAAAATTAATGAAAATGTCTTGCTATATGTAGGTAGTTAATAAAAAATCCCAAACAACAGAGAAAGATTTCTCATTTGATTATTTTTTAAAAGGTGCATTTCTCCCCTTTTAGTTTGCTATTGCAAGTTAAATTCTTTGTGCTTTCAGCATAAATGCAGATGCCTCTTAAATGTTTGGTGTGTGTTTACTCATAGCTTCTTGATCATCTGATTTCCTTGTATCCTTTCCTTTTCTGGTCTCTGCTGTGGCCTGGGTCTCCTCCCAGACTGAGGAATATTCAGAAATTTCATAATGCCTCATACTAGTAGTTAATCTCCTGTGATGGATATGGTTCCATGATTGCTCCTATCTGGTTTCTGGTCCACTGAAGACAGACTAGTCTTTATTTCAAGAAATGATTCATATGGGAAGTAGCCTCAGTCTGCAGTTATTCAAACTTTCCTGGAGAGGTTTGCTAATATTGTATGGAAGAAAGTGCTGGGCTGCTGCTGACTGTAAGCAGGCATGCTGGTACAGATTTTAGCACAATATTCTGATGCAAAGTTAGCTCTTTTACTTAAAATAGACCTTAGCACTGCTCAAAATACATATCTTGTTAATAAGGGATGTTCTTGCTACAGCTGAGCACAGACATCCCCAAATCCTGGTCTGCTTCTGTGGGAAGAAAGCAGGGATAGGCTCTGTCTCTGTAACTGTGAAGCTGACTGCTTGCCAGGGTCTTCCATTGATCTGGAACTTCCCACACTCTCCCCCACAAGTACAGTCCCTAACCTGAAGAAGGCAATAATTTTCAGAGTTCTGAAGTCATGGTTATTTGCCTCAGCATAATTTATGTTTTAATCTTGCAGCTGGTTCTCATGTTGGTGAGCTTGAGGTCCTGAAGCCCAGCTCTTTGGCAGTTGCGTCTGGGTATTTAGCAACTGTTGGGTATGTTATATAGATACATCTGGGTTTTTTAAACATGGATATGAAAATATGGGTGCTGATGATAGTGACAAGAATTGTTCTGTCATGAGGTGTGAGGGGGAGAGAGATGCAGACAGAGTTGTCTGTTACCACCAACTGCTTCCTGGTTTTGTCACACATTGCAAGTGTCTGCTGATGTTGCAATTAGTAAAAAGGGAAAAACCCCCAAACCGACCTGATATTCAGTTCTGCAGAATCATTATGCAAAATCTGTGAATGAATGAATTTATTTGCTGGCTTTATTGTTGTGAGGAATAGAGCTGTATTTTGCGGCTTGAGATGCTTGTAAGGTGTAAATCTATCTAGACCAGAGTTTGCATGGTGAATATTTAGTAGAAATGAAGAGTCACTTGTGGATTGGAGGTTGAAGTTGAAGGGTAAAATTTGGGTTATGTACACAACACTCTTTCTATTCTAAATAGCTGTTTTACTTGGGAAATAAAATTCTATCTATTTCACCATGAGATATTCTGGGAGATGAACAAGACCCAAAGAAAAAAGTAATGGGTAAAATATTTTATCTACTTCTCATTCCTTTTTCTTTCCTAATGTTTATTATTTTTTGTTCAGTTTCTTTCCCCTTGCCCTTCTTTTTCTTGTCAGGCCCAGTTTGTTAATTTCCATTAGCATTTCTTTTAACTGATTTCCCCCCTTTTTTTTTACTGAAGATACACCTTGGTTGTCTCACATGACTATTTCCTGTTCCAGGCTCTGGGCCTGGAAAATTTCTTCTATCCTGAAAGTCCATTTCATTCTCTTCTCTCTGTCTCTACCTTGCTCTCTCATTTATTACTGCTCCATCTTTTAAGTAACATTCCAACACTTACCTTTCATGCCCTTGCTCTAACATCTCTTCAGTGCTCTTCCTCATTCCTCCATTCTTTGTTTCATCTCTGTTTTCTTCAGAGCAGCATGTTCTTTTTCTCTTACCTTTGCATCTAGGAAAAAAATACTACAGGCAGGTGCCGATTGGCTTTGTGGCTACTCACTTCTTCCTACCTGCCTTGAGGCTTCACACCAAGACAGACACGGGCAGCTGGGCGGTCTGCCAGGAGAATCAGAGATGGGAGTAGCCCATCCTACATGTGGACCTCATATTCAAACACCAAAGAAATTTTACACTTGCTTGAAATATATTGTTTTGGTCAAAAGCTTAGCTTTTTCATAAACTATTTACTGTAGAAGTAAACTGAATTCTGTGTCCAGCATTACTCAGCTGGAACAGGAATTTAGAGTCTTGTAATAAACTTTCTTCCTGAGAAACTGCCCCAAAAGGGCTTTTAATAGGAGAAGTATGATAAATTTTGGAAGTTTAGTTCTAAGTGAATAGATATGTTCCTGAGAGACAGGGAGAGGAGGGATACTTATTTTCTCACGTCTCATGAAGGCACTGAAGGGAGGTAAATGTTTCATGATAACCACACCCCTTGTCATACTCTATTAGTCACATCACACGCTTCCTGAACACAACACTTCTCTATATTCCCCTGACATTTTGCACGTCTCACAAGTACAGTGACTAGTTATCATCCTCAGGGCAAACACCCGTTAAATACAGTTCAGTGAGCCTTTACAGGAACCTCTCATTGTCTACGTACAGTATGCTAGGCTTCACAGAGGCTGTATTTATTCCTTCCAGAGAGGAAATGCAACTGGATAAGATGTGACTGGTATGGATAAGATGTGATTGGTATGTTTTGACCTTAAAGTTGTGCTATATAAGTGAAATGGAGCTGGAAACCTTTCTGCCTTTTACTACAAACCTTGAGAATTGCATGCCATAGCAGTTCTGCCATGTGGCACATGGAGCAAGTCTGTAGGGTAGCATGAAGGTGGCCTTCTCCTAACTGCAGCTCCTTGCATGCTGTGAGCCCATGGGACATTGGTCCTGCCAGACTCCAGGAAAAGGACTTCCCAAAGTAGTGCATTCAGGGATTCTAAGGTAATAGAGTAGCTGTTGGCTGGAGGATCATTCCAGTTATGGGCATCCTTGTCTGCAAAAGATGATGGTGGCCTAGACAACTTTGCAGTAACTTTGTTAACCAGGAGTTATGAGCTTCAGCTCATTCATCCTGTCTCTTCTCCTTTAAAGCCATTGTAGGTATGGGAAGCAAAGAGAATTAGACACTGAAATCCCTTTGGTTTGCTCTGTGACTTAGCAGGATTCAGTAACCATGATGCCCAACTGCTTCTTTGTCCTTGGGATTTTTATATCTGGTGTGGTAGCACTATACGATGTTCTTGATGCATCAGAATAAAAAAAGATATGACACAAAGTACTTTCAGTGTGAGGGCCTGGCCTGGAACATCAAATAAGGGAGTTTTTGTTGATTTTTTTGTAATGCCACATTATGGATGAAGATGCACAGAGAAACTAGGCTAGGTTAGGTGTTCAGAGCACTCTAATCCTTCCTTCCTTCATGTAAATGTGGATAAAGTACTGAAATCTTCCTCAAAAATTTCTCTTCCTCTTTGATGGTTTTGAGTTAAAAATAGTAAGTTAGAAAGGGCAACTGCTGCATATGAGAAACACAACCAAAGGCAGTTGTGGTTCAAGATCTGAACAAAAACATTATGTCCATGCATAAGCCAAATACCTTTTCCTGGAATATAGGTTGCTTCCTTTTGTGTGTCAGGCTCCGACCACTGAGTCACTTCCCGAGGGTTTGCATTGTGTAGATTAGCAGGTGCAATTCTAAGCACGTATAGAAACTTCCTTTCTTACTGCTCTCTCAAGGGTTGTCCTTGGCTTCCTCTGGAGTTCAAACTTCTCTACTTCCTTACCCACACTACGTTTCTCTTCATCTCTGTCTCTGCCCTTGCCTGTCCCTGCTATCTGCCCAGGTTTTCTTCCTGGCAGCTTTTTTCATTTCTTTTCTTTGACCAGCAGTTGTAGAGAAAATAGCCAAGCTAGTCTGTGGACAAGTAAAGTTAACTCTTTAAAAGGAAGTGTTTATTCTCTGTTTTAACAGATACAATCTGCCTGCAGATCTGGAATTCCTCTGGAATTACATTTGATGCATAGGTTTTTGCAAAGGAAAAAACAGGGATGGGAGAGGTTGTTGAAGACAATACAGTCACTGAACTACAATGGTTCAGGATTCCTACTTTTCCCAAATCTTGTACTGCAGCTATGAACTTCATGTCTTTGTACCTGAGTAACTATTTCAGCTGGACCATGGAGGTTTTCATCAAAACAACTAAGCTAACAAAAGCGGCTGTGATTTTACATGCCCTGCTCCACTTCTGTTTTGTTCTGCTGCCTGTATGGGAGTAGCTATGTTGGGGTGTTATTTCAACTATACTAGAATTGGTTTTTAACTTAACATCTGTGTGTACATGACCTGTCTGTCTTATGTCTACTTGCCTTATGGACGAGTAAGGGTGTCCCTTTTGAAGACACGTGTTATTTTAGGGGCTGAATGTCTAATAATCTGCCAGATAACTGTGAGAACCTGGTGATACATTTGTTGAATGAAAGCATGACAAACAGAAGGCAGGAACCTGTTTTGAGGAATGGTGCTGGGATTTTGCTTATATTCTAGAACTACAGTGTTTAAAAGTACAACGGCAGAAGCAAATGGTTTTGAACTTTGCCAGTATAATGAGTATAAGGTAGAAGCTGAGAACAATTGTGCCTGTGTTCTTCGCACTTTCCAGAGCTTGCCTCTGGCTAGGGTTGGGTGAGGGATGAGAAAGAAGGAAGGACCTAGACTCAGAAGTGTGCTGAATGTTTGTTTGTTTTTTTCCGGAGAAAACGAGAAGTGATTGAGATGATGGTGCTTCACATCCCAGAGGGAGTTTCGCTTCACAGATAAGCACCCTGAGTCATGAGCTGAATACGTGCCATAAGGCTTCAATGGTAGAAGTAAATCCTATCAAAGTTTGCTGTTTTGGTTGGACGTGCTGACTCAAAGCACTTACTACATGAGCTACCAGGGAGAAATGTGGCTGGTAGCAAGCCACACAGTGGCCCATGTGGAAACTGGGAGGCAGGAATTATTCTTTACATGAACGAGAAACAATCTTGGTATGTGAAAATGTAAGCTGTTTGTTTCAGTGATTCAGTGGAGAGGCTGGGTTTGGCTTTACTCCATGTAGTTATTTGAACGCTGTTGAGAAATGCGAATCATGATTTATTTTTACTGTGCTATGTGATGAGACTCATACTTCAGAGGCAGAGAGACAAGTTTCTGGACTCTGTCCAGAAGTTAGCCAAAAGGATAAAATGAAAGAATCACACAACTTACTCAGTTTAACATGATTGTGAAAACCTGGGGGGGAAAAAATACCCAAACAACTAACGGTGATTCACAAAGGACAAAAGCAGGTAATTGTTCCAGGGGCTTGCTGCAGAAGGAGATACATTTTGATCTAGTGGCCAAAGAACACTGGCTTTTTGGGAGCTTTAGACTTTTTCATTAATTCAGTTTGTCTCTTCAGTGTTTTTCTGTTTCTCCTGTTTTGTGTTAACTTACTTAGGTAAATATGCTCAATGTACATATGTTTTACTCTTAGCCGCCTGACACCTCACCTAGTCTTTTCCGTTTTGTCTGTGAAAAGGGTTGGCACAATTTTTGAGAGACAGCATGGAAGGTTTTTACAGATTACTTATAAAATATATGTTGCTAGCTATATCCGGGTCCATGGAAAATGCTTCAAAATTATGCTAAACTATTTATTCTGATGAGCTGCAAAGAGCTGTACTTAGCTAATAAATTAAAATATTCTCTTATTTAGTAGAAGAGACTGATAAACATATTTATAGGATCATTCTGCTGTTTAACACCATCTCCTTCCTTTTTACTCCAACAAACCTGAACAGTTGAGAATAAACTTGAGACAAACTGGTTTGAAGACGGCATTTATAAAATCTCACAAATTCTGTGACTGTTGTATGATCTAATCTCCCTATTAAAGTGGGTCAGCTTTAAATAACAATATTTTAACCTTGCTGCCCTCATAATACCTTCCATATTGACACACCTGCCTTTCCTTTAAAATTTCAAAGACCTTAAGCACTAATACTAATGACACTCTTCTTTGAAATGTGTTAGACAGAAATATTCTTGCCTGAATGCAGCAGGAAATTGAAATGGTGTGATGCCAGAAGCCGAAGAAGATGCATGTTTGCATAGCACTGGGAAATGCAGGGACTTGGCTTGCAAAAGTTCCCTTTGGGATTTTCCCTTCTACTTTCTCTCAGCGAGGGCAGATGCACAGGTCTAAGTTTCAGCCCAACACTGTGTGAACAAACCACTGTTTTCAGAGCACACACACAACTGCAGCTATTAGACCACCCCTGAACTGGCTAGGATCCTTCACAACCCAGGCCTCCAGGTACAAGGTTGGCTGCCTCTGTGACTTTGCCATTACTTGCTTATCTGTGGATATGCTCATGTTCTCCAAGAAGAATACAAATAGCAATATCCCATGCTTAATATTGGCATTAAAAAGCTGGTAAAAGTCTGTAGGTCTGCTAAAAATAAGCACTGCAGCTTTATACTAACTACACTAGTGATCCTGTTTTCCTAAAGTCTTTTTTAGAAAAAGATTCCATAGTGGAGGAGTGGAGTGGCAAAAGAGAGCTTGAAGAACTTGCCCATGCAAGAGTTGTGATCACTATTGCTGGCCTTCTTCCAAAACTGTGAGTTCTTAATGTGAATTAGAAAGTGCCACTAATAATCAAGCGAGAGTTCCTAAAGTCAAGGGAGAGAAGGCCGAGGCTTGAACAGCTAGTTGGTATGTGACCCTTAATCATATCCTGGGCACCTAGATTCTCATTAGGGCTGAACTAGGAATGCTCAACAGCAAGATCATTTGCTATTGACTACTCCCGGAGATCTCTTTTATTCTCTGGGAAAGCCAGTAATGAGCAGTTCAGACGCTGTGTGGGGCACCACGACCACTCAGTCCCGACTGCAGGCACATTTCGGTTTAGCGGTGAGTTGGCAGCTGGCTGGCGCACACCACAAAATATGCTGTATTTCTTTATCAAATCAACAATAAGTGTTCACGTTTGTTCTGGTCTGTGTGCAAGAGCTCACGTATGCCTGCATACCTCATAGCTCTGCCTGAGCAATTACATCCCATACTTCCCTTCTCTGTGTTGCTGTATTAAGAGTTACAACATTACATAGCTATACAGAGATTAAGCCTATCAAAACACATACCAGTATACAGCATTTCCTTTCCCACTTATGCTGGGCCTCCAAAGCAATAATTTCTTCCCAATTTTTTTTCTTTGCACTTTTTTTCTTTTTAAATCAACTTTATAGCATCTTCATCTGTTTTTACAGTTATGCCTTTTCCCTGTCTGCTTGCGTTCGGGCACTTTACTTTGAACTCTTCTGTGTCTTATTGCAAGTTCAACAGTTCATGGTGGGGAGCTAAAAAGTCTTATAATAAAAAAGAGACAGAAGAAAGGGGTGGACAGAGGCAAGAGTAAGTACTACCTGATAAGCCTCATAGATTTGTTGGTGTTAATACTGAAATGTCCAAAAGTCAGTCCTCATGGTTACTGTTATGGGGCCTTAGAAAAACAAGGCTGGAAATACTGCTTTTACTGGTTCTAATAACATCCTATTTTTAAACACAGACTATAATTTGTTTAGCTCCATCTCATCCTTGCAATGCTGCTGCATGTTTATTGTGCTCTTCTTAAAAGTCAGTTGTCATCTCATTTCTGTTTTTATCCACCTTTCTGTTTTTGCACCAAAAAAAGGTCTTCTGCCAGTTGTTCTCTTTGTTATCCATATGACTTCTCAAATTTACTCTGTGAGAATTTTCTGTAACCCTATAATTATCTCTATTTAAGTGATGGAAGTCTTTTTGCATGTCCTATTTAGCATTTACTAACTGCTGTTTGTGCTTGCCTCTCCCTACTAACAATAGACTTTAGATTTTTTTTTTTCTGTATGATTAGGACTTTTAAACTCTTGCATAGTTGGACTGAACTATTTAGCAAGTACTGAATGTGATATTTGAAACAACAATTCTTTGCAAGGCACCTCTACAAGAGTGCAATTTGAGAGCATTAACTGAGATTGACCTTGAAATTATAGGCAAGACTGAATCTCAGGCTAATTTTAAGTGATGTGAAATGATACTGTAAAAAACTTTTTTCTCCTTTATATCCATGCCAAATGGAGAATTTGTTGAATCTTCTTTGTCCAAATCATACCAAACTTGTTTGCAATAAGAGCAGCTGTTGTTACTGCAGCACTGGATGCAGCTTCAGTATTGCTGAGATGAGTGTACAGTGATGCATATTCTTCCCTACCAACTGATCTGGGGTGTTTTCAACGCAAAATAAGTGAGTTTGGAGGAGGAAGTGAAAAGGGGAATTATATTCTTGCTGAAGTTCGGTGCTGGAGTGTGTAGAAACTAAAGAGGTGAAATACCCTAGAAAGATGAGTGTTTAGGAAGAGTAATAATAATAAAAATAATCATGGCTCCAAACATGGCAATTCATCTTACATATGTTCTGTAACATGTTCTGGGTTATTGTGATTAGTTAACATTCAAAGGATCTGACTGAAATACAGCTGAGGAAAATAAGCAGGCAGTTCACATTGGGGGACACTCAGTGTGGTATTTTCTCCTTTCAGATTTGACCACTAATAGTTAATCTAGGTGTGAATAGCCTAGGAAGGGCATTCATACTTAGCTCCAGCCAACAGGGGACTTCCAGTGGGGGAACTGAAGTGGGATTTAGGTGGTACTAGTCACCAGTAGCTGTTGCCACACTAGCTCTTATTGCTTTCTCTTTTGGACTGTTAAATCCCTCTCTTTCTGCAGTGGCTCTAAAGATTTCTGTTACCTTGAGAGGGAGTTTTCATGTTGGATAGCCAGGCCTTGGGGACATTTTGCAGATAGGAACAGCAGGGATAGGGCTTAGCTGGTGCTCTGTCCGTGACATTCAACAACATTTGCATTAGATCAGTGCCGCTGACTGGAGCAAGTCTTATCAAAAGTGTTTAATGAGCACATGCACAATATTTTATCAACATGTTAGAAGGAACGTTTGTAAAATAGATACATTTCTCTAAAGTATAGAAAGTTCCCACAGCTCATTCTGAAGCTCTGTGGAAAACATTTTAGAGGGTTTTCTGCATCTTTGAGCCATTTTCAGTACCTGTTTGAGAAAACATATTTTCAAACTCAGTTCCACTGCTTCCTGTAGACCAGACTACAAAGTGAACATGTTTGTTTTTAAGATCTCCAAATTAGATGTTGCAATGACTCGGCAAGAAAACCAGTCACAGGCAGCGAAAATTCCTCCTCCAAGTTGAGTGTTTCTAAGAAGCAATCAAAATGAAATGACACCGGCAAAGAGAAGAAATTAACAGAGCTCTCACTTCATACAGATTGGGATTTTTCCTCTAGTATTTTTATTACATTTTTTCTCCTGCAAGTACCCGATAAGTATAAGAGGAAGTTAACTTTTTGTCCCCTGCAAAACTATGATAGAAGGCACTTTAAGTTGTTTTTGTTTTTAATGATGACAAATATTTTGCCGATATTAAAATGGCCATCCATACTGATTCTTAAATATAAGACTCATCATCTACTTCCAGTGATATCTGTAGAGGTACTGGGTTAGCTGAAAAAATAGGTTTCCTATGGCAACCTGCTGAATAGTTCTTTATTATATCAATAGTCACAGATTTCTTAAAAGACCTCCAAAACCCGAAAAAGAAACAACCCAAAACTTTAACATTTGCAAATGAATGACCAGAGTTCTGAAGTTTGATTAAGGTTGAATTGCCTTGAATTGCAGCAGAACATTAGAGAATACGCAGTGTATTATATTTAAAAAATGCATTCATGATTTTCCTGCTATGTTGCTTTTATTTGAAATAAGAGATCAAATAAGAGCATAATCCTGTGTCCCTACTTCTCATTTAGGCTAACATCCTTCTTTTTGCTAGCAAATAGAAAGCATTCAGATATATTCTGTTGAATACAATGCTGTGAGACTGCAAATGTGATTTGGTTCAGTAATGGTATTGCTGCTACTTGTTACTGTGACAACAGAGCTACAGTGCTCTCTGAATGGTAGTAAATATCCTTATTTTGATTTTTTAGAAGCTGGATACCCTTGGGCTCTTTACTGGTTGTGTCAGGAGCCCAGGTGAATCCTTTTTCTGTGTAAATCTTTTCCCAGTTGTGTGTCATGGTAATAAGATGTCATTGTGGAATGATATGGAGCCTTTTCAGTTGTGAGCAAAATCTTCAAGGTATAAAGTCAGTCACTAAGGTTCAGTGTGTAGGATGGGAAGCTTCAGGAGCTCCCCTAACTCTAGAGCTAAGCAGTACAATGGTCACTTACTCTTTGTTTCAGGATGGAAGGAGCTGCTGCTCAAGACAACGTAAGTGATTAACAATCCTCCTGATTTATGAAACATCTAAGAGCTAAAGGTAGACCTTCATATATATGGGAGTCACTCAGAAAGGGCAAAATCTTGTATATGTCTTAGCTTTTTTTTAGTGGTATGCATATAGTTCGACATATCTCTGGTACAAAGTGGAGTTTTTAAACTTAGTAGCATATATTACTGAGAAGTTGTGATTTTTTTTAAGTTTTCCCTGCCTTTATGTGCTACTGTAGTCACATCTTTTGAGTGGGGGAATCATTTACCTCAAAATAGGGCACAGGTTACTCCTGACCATCTCTGGTGTCCACTCACAAATGCAACAGCACTCTACAAGCTTCATCTACAGACAAGAAACCATAAATTTGCTTTTTGAACCTGGAGAAAATGCTTTTAGGTCAACTGGTGACCCCACTTAAGCCAAGAGCAAAGTATTGGTTAACCTCAGTGAACAGCATTTAATCCAGGGGTCATTTTTTTTATCATACGAAGCCATTAAGACTTATTTCTGTTTCTAATAATACTACTTTTCTTGTTTTAGCATGGAGAGTACCAATTTACTTTTTCTAGATATGAAATGTCGGACAATATTACACCTGAGACCTTTAAAAAGAAGAGCCCTTCAGTCTGTTCTGTTCCAGCCAAAGCAGGATCCAGTCCAACAACACTGGTACATTGCTGTAGTTTTGGTTGGAATTCAAAGTAAACAGAAACACCTCACACACATCATTTTCATTAAGCCACAGGCACTCTTTTTCCATTAAAGTCTTTTCAAAATAAAGACTCCAGAGTTTAGCATTTGTAAACTTGATAACAAACATGGCCAAATTAACTACACATAATGTAAAATTTTCTCTAAATCCACAACCCTCCCTATTCAACTGTATACAGTGTCAAAGAAGGAGACATATGAAGAGTCCTTACTTCAGAGATGTTTTAACAAAATGCTGGTTAGCATGGTATCCTTCCAGATGTGTAGTTCATCAGGAGGAGCAGATTACAGAAGGATGGCTGTTAAATGCAAATTTTCCCCTGCTTGATATAGTTTCCCACTGTTCCACTTACAGCATTCTAGAATAGAAACTGTTTGATCAAAGCCTTGCTCAAATGCAATTTCCACTGAGGTCAGCAGAATTTTTTCGTGAACGAGGACTATAGAACTTAGTACACAGGATTTCATAGAAATTATTTTAGTGGGAAGTTTTGAAGTAAGTGCAATAAGAGAGAAAGGGGAAATAACTTGGGATAAGGGATTTGTAAGAAAGTTCCTGTGTTTGCATAAAAAATTATCCCAGATACTTTTTAATGGTTTTTTTTGGTTTTTTTTTTTCCCCTGTTGTAACACCTGTGTTGTAAAAATCAAAAACAATGTTGCATTTTAATGGTAGCTCCTTTAAAGTTTTTCTTCTTCCCCTATTACTCACATTTCTTTTCCGGTTTTTATTATCCTGCCCCAATGGGGAATTTTCTTTCAACTTTGTTATATTATATAGTTAGCGTGTGTACATGAAAAACCCACTGACCTTTTTCTGACTTGTGAGTCACAGGATTAATAGCTGTGCATATGACCTTTTGAAAATAGGAAAAAAATTCCCTCTAATCTGATTTGCAGGTGAACAAAAGGTAAAATTCCTATTCTGTATTTTCTCCACATTTATTGCAATAGATTGTTTCTTTTTTTAATAATTGTATATTATTAAAATAATAATAATTGTATATTTTGATTACTAATCTAGAGAGTTATACAGATAATAATATAGGTAATAATATGGTTATATTTTTTTGGTGGTTTTAAAAGATGAGTATTTTGTGCATTTGGCAGCATGTAGCTTCCATAACTGAAGATATTTTGAATTAGTTGGTTAAGGTCAGTCTCCAAGCTCGTTATTATCTTCACTCATGTGCGTAGTTTCAGAGAAATACCATAGGAAATCCAGAGCTAGTCATTCCAGTGGTCATGCTACTGGAAGCATAACAGAATGAAGGAGAGAATCTTGCAATTATGGAGGAACAAGCTGGTTATGGCTTTCCTCTGTAATTCACCCAATAAATGCCAAGACCAGCATTAGGACTTGGGGTTTGCCTCACACAGTGACCTTAAGGGTAAAGAAGATTAGTGAAAATTTTCAGAAATAATTCCTAATTTTAGAAGTTACTACTGCCAGTAACTTTCTCTGAACTTCATGGGAACAAAAAACTTCATCCCTAAGATGTCACTAGTTCAGATACCCCATATGGACACATCCAAAAGTGGAAGTCACTTGGATAAGTTCTGGCCTTAACCTTTGTGTCTCTAAAAGCTTCCATGTAACAAGTAGAGGTTATGAAAAGTGAGAGGGACAGGGAGATATTGTGGGAGAAAGATATCTGGCAATGGCATTTGCTGCAGAGAAAATGGAAAAAAGGGACACAAATAGCAAAGAGCTGTTTGGACTCAATAGAAGGGGAGCAGATCAGTAAAAACATCACTCTGCAAATGGAACAAAGTCCAGTCCATCTCAACATAAATTTTCCAAGTGCATTATGCAGCCTACAGAGAGAACTCTGATGGTAAAGCACCCTATGCAGTGTCGGAGTGTAAAGTAATATTTAATTTGCATGCTATTTTATTTTACTTAATTTTTGACCCTTCTTACATTGTTTTCATTACTGTAGGGCTTTCATTATTTACTTCCAGACTTCTTGTGAGTTAGACTTGCTGAGCGCATGGGAGTATGTATACCAAGGAAGTGTATCCCTTAGCAACAGAATGCAAGTTAGGGTTCCTCAGAACTTCTCCATTCATGTTTCTCTGATTGTTTATAGATCTTTTACTGAGAAATTGACTCACTCATTATTTGGAGTGCTTTAGACCCAAATGTTGGTCAGGTTTAATGAGATAATTTTGGGAGTTTCATTTGCTGCCAGACAGTGAAAATTGATGTTACAGGGTTACACAAATTGTTCCAAAGGTCTAGACCTCCCCAGGAAAAAGGTAGGGGGAAAGAATTATGTCCCTGTTTTTGTAGGTATGAGCTAATCTACTTAACAAACATATAAACTGTTGACAGAGTACATTTTAATCTAATTTCTCTTCATGTTGTTTGCTTTAGTCAGGCTTTAGGCATTAAGGAACAGGTTGCCCTATCAGATGTATCAGTTAACTGATTTTCCCCAGAAAGTATTTTAACACTGCAGCAGTTACACTTTCATCCACTGGGTATGTTATCTTTCCATTCCAGCGCCTGTTTTACTTGGAGCATGCAGTGACACACAGAAGGCAGTCAGAAGCAGGCACGCCATGGGCTCTCAGGTCTTACATCCTGACACTCTGCGTGCCTTTCTTTAGGTGACCCACTGCATTTGGCTCTCCATGGTTGTCACTGCCACCATTCCACCCTTCCTGAAGCTGATGGATCCCGACAGCAAGGACAAGAGACTGAGTTTCCACTGGTGCCCACCTCCCAGAGGGTGGCCCTGGGCAAGTGAGAGCATTCCCTCACATTTCCCATTCAAGACAGCAGTTGTTAGCACCCAGAACACACACCTCAAGCTGCCTGGCTTTTGACATTGTGTATTTCTATGCTGATGATGGCTGATGAACCCCAGACCACTGCCCCCATCCATATTTATTGCACCCACAAACCAGACTCTGAGGTACATGTTTGATGAAAAATCCCCAGACAACTAGAAGGTGAGGATTGACTTTATTGTCCTCTGTGTATAATGAATCATGTAGCAAAAGCACTAAAGGCTAAACTGGCCAAGTAGCACTGATAAGAATGAGACAATTTGGAGAGGAAAATATTTCTCATAAATGGAAATAAAATCATTATTTTGTGTGACTTTTATGTTGGTGGCATAGTTCACTCAACTATTCATTTATTTTAGTTCTAAATAAATGCATTAAATTTTAAATGATAAAAAGTAATCCTAGTAAGCTGAAGAAAAACTAGTCTTTATCTAAGTATATTGTTTAGTTTAATGAAGTGTGTTGCATATTCTGACTTCAGATCTTTCTTTGTCTTTTCTGTGTTGTCTACTCAGTGAATACTTCCATTTATTTTCTGGCAATTTTCCTGAAAAGAAAGCCAAGGGACATCATCTGAATAAAAAATCGTACTTTGTTTTGGCAATATATTGTAGCAGCTCAAGTGGTCAGGTATTTTATTTTTTAACCGACGCATCCTGTCATCTTGGAACCTCACCTGGAGCTTTCTGCCACTTTATAATTTACCTATTTCACTCTACTACTTGATCCATCTTTTGTAAATAATGCACTAAAATGACTTTTAGCTAAACACTGCTGTTTCTAGTTTAAGATGTCTGTCTTAAAAGACAGAAACCTAGCACTAGAGTCAAAGAATGGTTTGACTTGGAAGGGACCTTAGAGATCATCTGCTTCCAACACCCTGGATTAGGAATACTAATGTGTTTGTGGTACCCTGAGGAATGTAGCTGATATACTTACAGGCATTATCTTTCTGGCAAAACCATAAGTGATTTCTGTGAAAAAATAACAGGAAAAGGAATGAAACCACAATCTTGTATATTCAGGTAGTTTTCTATGAAAAGATCTTCCAAAAACGATCAGATTTGAGTAAGTCTTGAGCCAAAACACTGATTTGTAAACTTATTTAATCTAAACTTGGACGAAAATATTTCCAGCAAAAATGAAAAATCTTTTCTCTCTCAAAGACAAACAAACAACCCCCAAAAAGGAAAAAAAGAAAAAAAAATCCATTGCAATACCAGTTTTTTAATTGAGAAGTTTTCATTAAAAAAAAGTAAGTATACTTTTTGGTTAATGCTTGTGTCACTGTCATAATTACCTTAACCTATTCATAAAGGTAATTATGACAGACAATTAAATAAACAAGCAATTGCATATGAACAAATAAATGTAGGCTGAAAATCTGCTGTGCTGCTGCTTAATGAAAATACTCTTGAAAAAGATGGTTGATTCTCATTTTCAGTTCTGGTTTCTAATATCTGTGTGTTTTACCTTGACTATTGTTCTGTGAAATACATCAACCAACTCTGGGATTGTGTACAGGCAGAGGGAATAGGTTTCACACAGCATCTCTTGGCAGCACCTGGCACTTGAAGGAGTGTCCTGTATTCTTCCTGTAATCTTGCCACAATCTTTCTATAAGTAGAGAATTGTGTTAAGGCTTCTATTAAAATGAATTTTTTAAAGGGAGAGTCTGCCAAAGCACCACTTTTCTATAAATGTAAACTTCCTTTGCTTCCGTCTCTGTGGATAGCCTTGGCAGAAAACTCACAGCATAAAAGAATTTGAGGATTCCTTGGGCCATATTTATTTTCCCTTTCCCATCTCCATTTTTTTTTTTTTTCGAACATTAAACTGAAACTAAATTCTTTCAGAGATTCATTGAGGAAATCAAACTATAATTACTGGTGGGTTCCACCCTGAGGTAGCATGAAATGTGGCTGCCCACAATACAAATCTGTTTGGTTTTGCCAAGCAGAGAGTTCCCAGTTAATAAACCAGCCATTTTCTTAAACAAGAGGAGTAAAATGATCTGTAATGATCTATGCTGAGCTCAGTGGATGGGAAGACCATGCCTGATCTTGGCAGAAAAAGGAGTTGACCTCCAGGTCTTTGACTTTTTGCAGGCTGTTTTGCAGAGGTATGCCTGTGCTGATCGTGCTCCTGCAGAGGATGAGTTTGGTTTGTGTTCACTTCATCATTTACTTAAGTGGAAGTTTTGAGAGGCAGCTCTTCTAAGTTGATGTAATGCTATTCAGAGATGTAGGAGGTGATATTTCACTGCCGAGGATGCTTGAACCTCCCGTCCCCACCTCCACCAAGACATGGCTGCAAGTTGGATGCAAATAGCTGCAGGAATGATTTGGGTGGGGAAGTACAGGGTAGGTTGTCTTGACCTAGCTGATGAGCTACTGAAATGAGAGTCTGTAAGCCCTAGGTTCTGGTTCCAGGTCAACTAGAAATCTCCTGTTTTGCACAGCCAAAATACTAAGGCTTTGCATCTGAAATATATGTCACAATCCTTGCTGAGTTTGTTGCTGGTAGTGGGTGGGGTTGATTCTAGTTCTGGTTTTTATTTAATTTGGTTTTGCTTTTAAGAAAAGCCTGGGGTGTATCTGGATGTACAGGACTCTGTGAGAAAAAAGGGTATTTATTTTGGAGGCTGGGCCTGGGTTGCATTTTCGATTTTTTTCTAATCCCTGAGTTGGGAAACTGAATCTTATTTTTCCTGGAATACGGGGGGGAGGGTGGCAACAAGAATCAATGTGTTAAGCCATTAGCCACCAACTGCTAGAGTACAAATATTGACAAGTGCAAAGGTTTGGTGGTCTTGCTTTTCTGCATGAATATCAGCAATCCATCACACAAAGCCTGCCTGTACTTCCAGGAGGCCTGTGCCTGCGTAACATGATTATTGCAGTGTAACAGGGAGGTAAATGTTGGACATGGGTAGTACAGCTTCCACTGAACCTTCGTTACCCAGTGTCTGTTTATATGGAGCTTTGCCTTGCAACACAAATATCATAAACTTTACTGTTCTAAAACCAGCATTTGCTTTCCTGAATCATACTTCATCATAAGTACAATCTTGGAAGCTCATATCTGATAATTTGATTATGGATCTCTGGTCTCTCCTTTAAAAGATCACATGCTCTGAGGGACGTCCCCCAGGAAGAATGCTGTGTAACTTATGTTGTTCACATGCTAGGAATAGAATAACTGTGGGAACTGAGCAATTTTCAAAACTGAAGCACCCTGCAGTGAGATCTGTGAAATGGATGGTCAGTGGGCCCTGAACAGGGATCTGTGAGCAGAGAAGTAGATGGTACACTCAAAAGTCTTGTCTGAGAAAAGAAAAAAAAAAGAATGAAAACTTTCCACTGTTGTTCAGTCTGGCTAAGCTCCATGAGCTTGCAACACTGAGTCATTATATAAGTTGAATCACTGGATGCCATGGGCAGTTTCAAATTCTTACTGATGAGACCTGCTCCAAGCAAGGCTAGAAGCCCTGGTGTTGGAGGTGTCTGCAACCTGTGGGACAGGTACAGCCAAGGAAAGAAGTTTAATCTTGGTCCATCATACTGCATATCCCCAGCCAAATTGCATACTCATAGTCCCTTCTAGTGTTATCATTTCAAAGCTGAACATCCTCTGCAGATATTGTGCTGTCACTTCTTTTCCTTCTGAAAATCATAAATTGCTTTCTGCATACATCTAACTTTTTACCAGACTCAGGAATCATTGCTTTAGTCTCCCTTCCTAGGAGCAGTACTTCTATGACTGGTATATATATATATATGTGTGCAGGTAAATAGCTGCAGAACAAGAAAGAACAGCATTAATTAAGTCTTCCAATGGCAGCAGTTAAAAGCACAGTTCTGTTCCAAACTGAACTGTTAAACATATTTCCAGCAAGTTCCATTCCCTTTTGGTTTTCACACAGTCATACAATCATAGAATGGTTTGGGTCAGAAGGGATATTAAAAATCATCTAGTTCCAAACCCCCTGCTGTGCGCTGAGACACCTTCTCTAGACCAGGTTGCTCAGAGCTCCATCCAGACTGGTCTTGAACACTTACCTGCACTTCCAGAGATGGGGCATCCACAGCTCCCTGGTGTAAAAAATGTATTCCTAATATCTAATATAAACCTACTCCCTTTTAGCTTCCACTCCCTCCACTTTGGAATCCACTCCCTCTTGTCCTACCATCACATGCTCTTTTAAAAGTCCCTCTCTGTCTTTCTCATAGGCTCCCTTCTGCTACAGCAAGGTGGCAGTTAGGTCACCCCTAAGCCTTCTCTTCTCCAGGCTGAACAATCCCAATTTTCGCAGTCTTTCCTTGTAGCAGAGATGCTCCATCCCTCTGATCATCTTGTGGCCCTCTGGAGTCACTCCAGGAGGTCCTTGTCGTTCCTGTGCTGGCACCCAGAGCTGGATGCAGCCCTGCAGGTGGGATCTCACCAGAGCAGAGGAGCACCATCCCCTCCCTGGCCCTGCTGCCCACGGGGCTTTGGGTGCAGCCCAGGACACGTTTGGCTCTCTGGGCTGGGAGTGCCCCTGGCTGGGTCATGTGCAGCCTCTCACCCAGCAGCACCCCCAGGTCCCTCTGGGCAGGGCTGCTCTCCATCTGCTCATCCCCTGCCTGGGCTGATACCGGGGATTGCCCCAACCCAGGTGTAGTACCTTGTGCTTGGTCTTGTTAAAAGTCTTGAGATTTCCCTGGGCCCACTTCTTTAGTTTGTCCAGGTCCCTCTGGATGCCATCCTGTCCTTCAGGTATTTCAGTAGCATCACTCAGCCTTAGTGTCATCTGTGAATTGGCTGAGGATTCCNCCTAATATCTAATATAAACCTACTCCCTTTTAGCTTCCACTCCCTCCACTTTGGAATCCACTCCCTCTTGTCCTACCATCACATGCTCTTTTAAAAGTCCCTCTCTGTCTTTCTCATAGGCTCCCTTCTGCTACAGCAAGGTGGCAGTTAGGTCACCCCTAAGCCTTCTCTTCTCCAGGCTGAACAATCCCAATTTTCGCAGTCTTTCCTTGTAGCAGAGATGCTCCATCCCTCTGATCATCTTGTGGCCCTCTGCAGTCACTCCAGGAGGTCCTTGTCGTTCCTGTGCTGGCACCCAGAGCTGGATGCAGCCCTGCAGGTGGGATCTCACCAGAGCAGAGGAGCACCATCCCCTCCCTGGCCCTGCTGCCCACGGGGCTTTGGGTGCAGCCCAGGACACGTTTGGCTCTCTGGGCTGGGAGTGCCCCTGGCTGGGTCATGTGCAGCCTCTCACCCAGCAGCACCCCCAGGTCCCTCTGGGCAGGGCTGCTCTCCATCTGCTCATCCCCTGCCTGGGCTGATACCGGGGATTGCCCCAACCCAGGTGTAGTACCTTGTGCTTGGTCTTGTTAAAAGTCTTGAGATTTCCCTGGGCCCACTTCTTTAGTTTGTCCAGGTCCCTCTGGATGCCATCCTGTCCTTCAGGTATTTCAGTAGCATCACTCAGCCTTAGTGTCATCTGTGAATTGGCTGAGGATTCCCTTGATCCTTTTGTCTATGTCATTAATGAAGATATTAAATGACATTGGTCCTGAGGGACACCACTTGTCACTGATGTCCATCGGAACCCTCGGTGTTAGCCTCTTCTGGAAGCCAGATTATATGTGCTTAGCCTGACAAATAGCTCCTTGGCATCTTCATCTTCCTAAACCCTAGACTTGGAAATCCATCATATGGCCACATTTCCTAGTTGCTTATATTTTCACAGCACACATTTGTTATAGATGGTTTATCTAGCTGTTTTAGGTACTTCTTAGGATTGCTATATGTAAGTTTTCTGGGTCCTTGTCATGGTTTTTAACCCCAGCCAACAACCAAGCCCCAGGCAGCTGCTCACTCACTCCCCCACCAGTGGGACTGGAGAGAATATCAGAAGGGTAAAAGCTGGAAAATTCATAGGTTGAGATAAACATGGTTTAATAGGGAAAGTAAAAGCTGCACATGCAAACAAAGCAAAACAAGGAATTAAGCTACTGTTTCCCATGGGCATGCAGGTGTAAAGCCATCTCCAGGACAGCAGGCTCCTATCTTGTCTAACAGTGACTTGTGAAGGCAAACACCATCACTCCAAATGCCCCCCTCTTCTTCCTTTTCCCCTCTTCATATACTGAGCATGATGTCGTGTGGTCTGGAGTATCCCTCTGGTCAGTTTGGATCACCTGTCCTGGCTGTGCCTCCTCCCAACCTCCCACGCACCTCCAGCCCCCTCCCCAGCGTGGCTGTGCACAAAGCAGAAAAGGCCTTGGCTCTGTGTAAGCCCTGCCCAGCAGTAATAAAAATGTCTCTGCATTATCAGCTCTGCTCAGCACAAATCCAAAACACAGCCACTGTGAAAAAAGTTTGCTCTACTCCATCTGAAACCAACGTTTTAGTCCTTAAAATCTAAGAAGCAGTTTTGGTTTCAGCTAAACTTTCCTAAATCATCCAAGATTACCATTCTTAGAAATAATCTTGATAAGGTTAATTACTTTACCATGAGCAATGAAGAATTTAGTTTGTTCTTGTGCATTTTATATGTTATATTCTTGTTAGCAGAAGAATTCAATAAGGAAAATGTCTATTCTTCAGTAGGCCTCCTGTGCTTCACTGGCTTTCAATTTGTAAAGTTAATTCACAATATTTAATTTCTTTTTCCCAGAAACGTCTTCTTCAATCAGCTGTGGTATGTCATGTGTTACCTGTCAGCTCTCAAAATTACACTTGTGTCTGAGCAGTTTGTGAATGAAAGAAAGCAGGAAACTCTCTCACTCATTTTGCTTCCCTGTTATTTTATGGTCAGTTTTGCCCTTTTTCCTTCATTTTCTGCTGGGAAATCAGTTTCTTGGGAAATTTTGTGGCTTTTTAAAGACATGATATCATGTCTTGTTATTTATAACTGCTCAGGCTTGTGTAAGCAGAGGATTTATGTGAGGACATGGAGAGTGATGCAACTATTTTAGATAATACGGTGGTTATAGGGACAGTCAAATGCCCATCTTTCCACTGCAATGTGTAGATTTCCAGAGTACACAGAGCATTGTGAAAGGAGACTGTAACAGCACGGAATGAAAAGAGCTGTACATACAATGCACAGTATGGATCACACATTCAGGTTAAAGCAGCTATAAACAGATCAGATCTTGAAGCTGAGGTAAACAGCCACCAGCAGCTATTGTGTGGACGTCGGTCAGATAGTAATAGCTAGGGAGAGCTCCGATCTGTTTAGCTGTAGTTTAGCTCTTTGGCTCTGTCCTGCAGCAGGGAGAGGCAATGGGTGACCTCCTGAGTTCCTTCCCTGCCCTTGTTTCTGCGATTCCAAAAGCTCGGTGTAAATAGTTCATGTCGAACTCAAAAAGCCATCAGGAGAAAGATAATGGCTGTGACAAGACCATTTGTAGCTCATATACTTGTTTTTGTTAGCCTAACTACAGCAAAGATAAAATAGGGTCAAAGATGCAGAGCTCTGTTTGGAAGAAAGTCTCACAATTATTTCCTGTATTAGTTAGAGGATGGAATAAGCACAGAAATGGATGCACTTACATAAAAGAGATGAATTAGAAAGATAATCAAGTAAAAACTGTCGTCTTGTTAGTTTAGCTGCTTTCCATACCAATATCAAAATTACCCATAAAAGCGGCCCTACTAATCACTTCGCTGCTTGGGCTCTCAAGTTCCACAAAGTAAGCTTGTCATGAGGTAGTTATTTCCTGTCACTGTATCATTGTGGAAAACAGTCGCATTGGACTAAAATGTGAGTAGAAGTGCTGGTTGCTGTAATGCCCATTCACGTAATGGTGTATGACAGAACAAGCAATTCTTGTCATTTGCTGACCGTTATGAGTCACTTAATAAATACTAAGACAACTGGCACCCAGTGCTATGCCTCATAGCGTAATTTACCAAAAATGGACAACACAGAACATATATCTGCAGAATAAGGTGTCTTATGAACATAAGGAACACCTCTAATGCTGAGCAGGGCTTGACTGGACTAATACCTGCACAGAAAATCCATTAAAGTTTCTGTATATAGAAATATTTGTCTACTCTGAACGAGACTCCAAAGTGTAGTGGTTGAACATTATTTATTCTACTGCATGGATAATCTCTACTCAAAATAAAAGTGAGTTGATATAATTTCTTTTTTTGGAGCCAGATTTGAGCAGAGATTTAGGGGTAGCCTGAATTATCCCAAGGTCCGTGTCCCAAGTGTAAGGATCATCACTTGCTAGGCAGAGACATCTTTCCTTTCACATGTAGGACCAAAAAGGTTTGGACTCCTAGTAATTTTAGCCATTTCTTTTACAGGTAGTTGCCCTGGGTAAATTCCAATTATCAGTGAAGGTGCACTTAAGGAAGAGGGAAAGGAGACTTGGAAGACATGAAGGATATCCTATTGTGATGTTTGAATTTAGTTGTCAGTTTAACATAGCTTCCCTTTCTTACCTTGGCGTATCAGACTTTCTGTTTCCTTTCCCTGGATTTTAAAGAAAAGAGAAAGTCTGGTGAATGTTGGTGGGGAATAAGTCTACTTTTCAGAGAGCAATCCTCTAAAGGCATCTTCCAGAATGCCAGGATTTGGTGGTTCTGTTGTGCAAAAGATGGTAGTGCAGAGATGATCGTGGAAATGGAAAGAAAACAAATGACTAATGGAGCAGTGTGGCTAGACAAGTATATGGACTGTATTAAGGATAAAGAGAAAAAGTCTGCAGGGGAGAGACTATAGAAGTTGACAGGTAACTGCTTGAGGTCCTAAATGATAGTTGAGTTCATATCATAGAATTCAGTGGACATGCTGGATCTGTCTCTTCCTCTGCCTTTCATAGCTCTGGAACTAATTTTACATATTAAGTGAAGTACATTGTCGACCCAGTGTGTCTGGCACTGAATTTGTAAATCCATGGCTTCTATTTCAGTTGGGCGTGACTGAGTGAACAACCTCTATAACTAAAAGAAATGACATGAATAATTCTTCCTTGAAATAAGGTCAATGTTATCCTCATGTGACTTGAGCTGTGTGGAAGGAACAAAGACCTACATCAACCAGGTGCTATTAGCAACTCTGGGTGCAGATGTATTCTGTCATAAGTCTCAGCTAATAATTAAAGAGTCATTATGATGATCTAATTTTTTTCAAAACAATATTCTTCATAGAAATGTCTTTCAGCATCAAAATCACCTTGGGGTGAGAGAAATTTCATAACTTTCATGTTATGCTCTAGTGCACATTTACTAAAAAGTTGCTAATATTCATATTCTGCTTGTTCTTTGTCATCATAAGCCTAATCTTTTATTGTCATATTAAAATGCAGTTTATGGATTTTTTTTTCGTTGGTTTCTGTTTCTTTATGTAATTCTGACTCACCACTTCAGTATATAACATAACTGATTTACTGTTGTCAGCTATCTTTCCTATACATAGAGTATTTTCAATGTCAAAGTGGATGCAGCCTGCTGCTGTTTTCAGATAGCATCAGAAGGAAATGTTTTGGGATTTTAAAATATACAATCACAGTCTAGTTTAATTTATGTGGAAATCTTATTTTGCCCTTACCACAAAAAGAAATGGACAATTCTGTAGATGATTTTTACTACAGAATGATGGAATAGCACCAGTGGCCATAAAATAGCAAAATGCAGTACATCTTGCTAGTAGAAAATTACAGTATCTTTAACAAAATGAACTTGCATAGATTTTTCTTCAGTTGGTGAAAGTATCCTGCTCTAAACAGTAGGAAATTTCTTTGGAAATGCTTAAGTTACCAGTTTCACTGCCATCTTATACTTCTGCTTACTGTCAACAGGAGTTCACAAGTCTGCACTATGTCTGTCTAAATCTGCTTAGAGAAAGGAATGAAAAGCCAGGTGTATTGCATTGGAAAACCTACATTATTCTCTCCTGCTTTTTCTTACTTAACTGCAACTGTTCTCAGCACCAATTAAATAGTACAGGTAGGAAAACTTGTCTTTCTCATATATACTCATTTATCAGTTCTATGTATAATATTAAATCTATGCTACACAATTTTATAAACATGCCACCAGCATCATAAACACAGAGCTTTGAAAATTGCTTGTGGAAAACTTATGATCTACTACAGAATTGTATTCAAAGGTTATGCTAGGCAAATACAAGGCATCATTAGGTCTTGTGTGAAAGATCAGAAAACAGTATTCTATACCATAGGTTTGTGAACCTTCTCAGGTTACCCAAGAGAAACCATCTAAAACACTAGCTGGTCTGGAAAAGGTGCAGAGTAGTTGGTACTGCTGTGTTATGGGAACTGTTTTCTATAGCTCCCAGGTTATCTCCACATCATCATATTTGATTATTCTGGTGAGATTACAAAGATTGGGTAAAGGAATGCAAATGGAGATATGGGTTTATATCTTTTGCTCATGTGACAATATTTGTTGTTAACCTCTTCTCATTATTGGAATCTGGCACAGGTCATAGAAGAATATATTTGAGTAATCTATTTTGAATTTATTATTGATCTGCCTGTCTTTTGCCCTGGTTATGTAAACACAGGTAAAATCAATTATTTTTTAATTCTGTTTCCCAGTGGTGGGCTGCTATTTCCAGTCACAATAATAAATTTATTTTTATTTTAAGTCTAGCAGATTGCACAACTCTTTTTTAGTTTGTTTTTACTTCACAGTCTTTATAGGCATAGCTACAGCCATTAACAGCAGATTTCTGACCTTGTATTCTAAAGGCACAGATTTTTTGCCAAACTCAGCAGTCATGGAACCAAAGAATCATAAAATCAGTTTGTTGGAAAATACCTTTAAGATCACTTCAGTAATGTTAGAATATTACTAAAAGTAAATTTCTTACCCACTGAAAATAGGTTGGGACATAAAAAGTGTTGAACAAGAGAGACATTAACATGGGTTGAAAAGAAAATTCTACATATAACAATTTTTAAAACTGAAGTGGGATATATTTGATTTTCAGGAACTACAGTGAATTAGATCCTTTGAACATTTTAATTTATATGAGGCAGTTTGTACTGGCTGACTCCTCTGAAGATGTAGGAATTAAATTCATGTATGAGCTCTGTTTTTCTGAAGAATTCAATCAATATATTTTCTTTAAAGCCAATGATCTTTTTTTGACTTAAAAAACTGTCTTTTTCTTTCCTAGCCAAACTACTGCTCTCCTAAATAAACTGTTCTACATTTTCAAGGGTTCTCCCTCCACAGTCCAGTGCCAGGCAGTAAAATGGAACTTGCATACCCTAACTCTATTTAGACAGATTTTCCAGAAAAGCAACTTAGTCTGATCTCTGAATTTAACCTCACATCTAAACAATACAGCATACTGAAACCATTGGGTCTTTAGCCCTAAACTTAGTGATCAGAAATTCCCCAGATTATTTTTGCATTCCAGGGCTGCTACCACACAAGATTCATGGGGTCATGAGGAAGATTCAAGATGCTAAACAAACATATATATATAGGTACATAAAAATTACGTTATTCCCCAAACTCTCTGGTGAACTAACATTTTCCTCTAACATCACTAATTAGGTCTTGAAAAAATTCTGTGGTGTTACAGATGTTACAGAGGAAACCACGCTGGCAAGCAAGGAGGAAGTAGTAACAGTGCTTTTGTTAATTTAATGGAATAGAGTGCTTAACCCTTTTAGTGTTAGAACAGGGACAAGATATGGTGTTTTATATTAAACATTTTCATTCGTTTCAAGGTGTTAGTGCTTTTACCCTGGAAAGAGTTTTGGCACAGACTAACCGGACAATTCATATAGGCTTCCTTTCATTATGTTCCAATGTATAAATGGTGCCGTATCAAAAAGATGATTTTTTGATTAGCAGAAGGACAACATATCACAGGTTCATTGGACTAATCTGGCTTCAGTCTCTACTGATAAAACTCAGAGGGAAGTCTAGCTCCATAGACCACAGAGAAAAAACCCCCACATTCAATACAAGAAAAAAATGGTAATGGCGTGTCATTTTCAAAAATATATGCGGGCAATTCTGATGGCTACCCAGTCTTGCCTGGGCTCCCCACAGCCACAAAGGGACACTGCACCCTGTGGCCAGTCCTCTGGGAGCAGGCATGGTCTTTGGTCTTGAGGCCCTGCCAGTATACCAGCTCTCCTCAGAACAGTGGGAGCTGAGGTTCAAACACTGACTTTTGCTTTGTTTAACCTATTAATTTATTTGACTGTCTCATTCCTGGGTATATCATCACCTGCTTGGATGAGGACTGAATAGTTAAGTACTTTCCTATTATTATGGCAGCATATATGCTGCTGTAATGGGAAGGACTCCAGAAGTGTTTATGCACAAGGGTGGAGAACATGAGGGCCTGAGAGAAAAAAAAGCATAACTGCTTGTGAGTGGTCTGTTTTCAAGGCAGATGAACAATTTGGTGGATCTGGTTATTATATTAGCCAGCAATGAAACAAAAAACCCCGGGTGCACCATGTCCTTGGAGCTGTGGATTTTCAGAAAGAAAATGTACAGGGAGACTAGAGTTCCCACAAGCACTCATTCCAAGTTCCTAATTGATTGTGGGTGCTTATTTTTAGACATCCCCACCCACCTGCCAGGGAGATAAACAGGAGCTAGTAACTCCCATGTTACCAGGTTACTGGGAGTGCCTCAGTACCATCAGCCTGGGGTGGAGAAGAGCATTAGGCAATGCAGGAAGCGTTTGGCATTTGGTGAAGCTGTTAGACTTCTCCCTCCCCTAATCACCTAGTTGATATTCATGATACTAATCAAGATAATAGCTGTCCCTGCTTGTCTCTCTTCTTTTCCACTCTGATGAAATGCAACGCTCTCTTCCTGCTACGGAAGACAAGTGGCAGGTGATCACAGAGGGTGTGGAGCTGTTCTGCAAAAAGTCAACAGGCAAATGGATATGGCTTATAATATGGCTTAAGTTCAACAAGGAAAATACACGAGACTAAATCCCCTGTTTAGTTTTTGATACATAAAATTTGTGAAGTTCACTTTTGGCATGTGGGTGGACTGCCATTTTGGGTAGTGATGGGGAATGCGGCACTGATTAGAGAGTAAGTGATCATGATATAAAAGTGATTGTAAGGCTGCACCCTGCTGCTTATCTCTACTCTCAATTAATTTCCTATCTATTGTTATGGTTATCACTTACAACAAAAGGGCATTGATTTACAAAATACTTGAACTTTATTAACAAGGCATTGTTGTAAGATGATGAAGTCAATTGAGAGTTCTGTAGAAGGGGAGGTGCCTTGATAGACTGTGAGATATGTATATATATGTATATATATATATATGTATATGTATTTGCTGGTGGCAATGATTTGCATGTCTGGCTGTTATAGGTCTGGGCTTATATTTCCTGCCATTGCCAGCATATTCCTTATTGTAGTTTACATTAGTTCTGTCTTCTGTTTCCTTATCCAGATTGCATCCATCTGCATGTCTTTCAGTATTTTTTTGCCATTCCAGCTGGATGGACATAGTAGATTGGAGAAGAAATCCAGCTACTTTCCACTCCCTGTGAAGCTCTAGATACTGTAAGATTTACCATTTCTGTTGGTGTTTTGTTGGCCTCTGGACATAAGATTACAAAGCATATGCTCATCACTCTTTTTTTTCCCCCTCTTTTATGGTTCACAACCTTGACCAGAAATTTTTCAGAGGGGATGTAAGAGATTGCAGAAATTTGTTTCTTGAGGTTATGGGTGAACTGGAAAAACAAAGAACAGATAATTGTTCCTAGTTGTTTTATTTCCCCACTTAAAAACATATATTTAAACCTTTATTAGAGCCCTGAAGCAAACACTCCATTTAAGGCCTTGGGTGTTGAGGTTTATTTTCTTTACTGTGCAAGATCATAATATTGTAGACCTCCTGGGAATACAGATCTAAAGGGACAGGGAAGGGCAAGCAGAAGAAGTATTTAGTGAAGGATGTTAAAACTATTCCACACAGAATCCTTGAGGGAATATCTTTCAAGAGAAATCCCTAAGTGGCAAGACAAGCTGGGAAAATACGAAGCCAATATATTTTACAGCCTTTTGAAGAGCTGGTGGAATAATACAAGGAACGTTTTCCTTTCTTGCCACATTCAGTTTCCTCCTGTGTGCCGTGCTGGCAAAATGTTAAGCATCTTGTGAAATACTGCCTTTAAATACATGAGTGCTAACAGGTTTCCAGAGCTATAAACTACAGGACTGAGTGTGGCTACCTCTATTGACCTGTTAGAGGCTTCTGTATCTCCCTCCCCTCTCCCTCTGCCTGTGACTGAGTTTGTAGCAGAAAAAAATTCCTGTTCCACTTAAAAGCCACATATGTTATCTGGGAAATAATGTAATTGAATTTTTGTAAGAAATCTTAGATGTCTTCTCCCTTATTTGCTTATATGTGTGCATCACATTTCACACCACATGTAACATAATCAATGTGTGGTTTGCATGCATCTATCATATAAGTTATTCCTCTACTTTTCTATATGATGGCATTACAGAAAATTAGTTTTGTTGTAAAAATGCTATATATTACACTTCATATGATTTAAATATTTTTGATTAATGGATTGAATCACATGCATTAAAAAGATCAACAAATTATTGTGTACTATATCACAGAGGTGAAAATGCTGCCTCTCCAAGCACTGCCTTTTGCTCTTGCATTCAGCTTTTGGCAATAATTAGCTTCCTTTGGGTGTTCTGTGAGGTAGAGGAGACCACTCATTGGAAATTACTGAACTGTTATAAAAGAAGATTTTAGTGACTTTGAGGAAACTTATGATCTATTTTTTTGGAAAATCTTTGGGGTTCTGGAGGTTGTTTGTTTGTTTTGGATAGCGGAGAATCAGGAAAAAAAAAATCTTGCCGGAGAGGAAATGGAAGATAATTTGAAAGCATGTGAATGAGCTGGAAGAAAGATAGGATTCCCACATTCTCACTCACACATGTTTTCATCAGCTGGGAGGGTAGGGGCAGAGATGCTTACTCAAAATTTCAGTGCAGTAAACATTACTTTGAATTCAAGGTTATTCTTCAGGAATTTGACAGAGAGCATGTGTACCAAATATTTAGCTGAGTTTGTTTCTTGTGGAGTATTAAAAGTTCAGGCATCTGAGTGAGATTCTGGGTTCTGTCTCTGTGCTAGGGTTGGACATGGACCAATGCTGGGCTTTCAATTTATTGTACTTGGCCTTTCTGTCCAAGACAATCCATGACTTCCTCTCTGCACCTTATTGACCATGTAGTTCATGTTCATTGACAGGGAATAGAAGTGGGGATGTAACATCTCGTAATATAAAAAGTCTTTTAATATCACATTGTATTTGAATTATGGATAGCAGCATTCAAAACATTGACCAGACACTTGACGACTGTGGGATGTGACCTGCCCTGAGACAGGTTTATCAGTGTAAGTCATCATTTCCACTGCTCTGATTTGGCCACTGGGAGGAGTTTGCACTACCAGAAAAGAGTGTGCCAAAGTGTCAGCAGGATGTGTCAGTGCCAGAGAGTTATGGGTGGGATGCACATACATTTCTACTTGAGCAAAGTAAATTCTCATGGTATGATTTCTATGCTCAGATAAACAATTCTGTTGTGGTTCCATTACTTTCTCAGCCATGACCCTGCAAAGCAAACTTATTTTCCCTGACCTTTAAGGCCTTTTGAAAACCACTGTAGGTCCCAGAGTATAAAATAGTATACAGTTTAGCTATTATACATCTAAATATACCTTCATACTGAGACCCAGATCTTATCTATGTCCTTTGCTTCTTAGAGTATAGTTCATTTGCACTAAAATATGTTGCCAATCCTAGACAGATTAACAGGATGATCCAGTTTTCTCTATAAAATCAATCTATCCTTATCACTGATGTTGTATCTTCTGGTCACATATTTAATAACACACATACACTCAGACAGCTTGTTGATGAAACAGCAACTTACTTTAAAGACTGTCTTTAAAATGTTGATTTATCTTTTCTATATTTCATGGAAAAGACAGACGTTTATTACAAAAATGTCAAGAAAAAAAGATGAACATGAATCAATCCACCCTAGGATCAATACACTGTAACCTGTTGATAATCTGGCCTCTGTAAAAGCAATAAATCTGCTAGAAGAAATCTCTTTTTTTCCCCAAGACTTGACTGAGGTCACATGCAAGATTTCAGTGGACTTTTTGTCAGGCAGTTTGCTCTTATAAAGGTGCAGTAGCTCCTGGGGTATAACATGACCTTAAGAATACTCTCCTGGGATTGCAGGATAGACTCATGCCTAGATCAAGCCTAAGCAAAGAGTGTAATCAAACTCCCAAATTACAATGCAATGTGGCACAGATCTCTTCAGGTGATTCCTCACCCCCAAGCCAGACGGCATCATCAGTAATTCCTAGTTAAGTAAGGGTGCAGTCATTTGCCAAAAATCTTTCTTTGCAAAACATAAACGCCTCTTTCTTCCTCAGGGAAGAGAGAAAATGAACAATTTTAAAGATGGAATTTTTTTCTTCACATCACACTATCTGATCATTCAGAGCACAGAAGTGCAGATAAGAGCCCAGATGAAGTTTCCATTCACTACCACACAATGGGAAGGCAAGTTTAGTCATGGGTAGTCTTTATTTATATTTCTTCCATACATCCAGAAAAAAAAAATATTTTTCTCAGAAAATTGCTAAAGAATGAATCATGTAGAGGCTCATTTAGCACAGACATAAAGCCTTGAAGATGTGCGTGGCTGCTCCAGTCTCTGGATAAGGCACCTACCTGTATCGGCTCAAATTATCTTAATCTAGGTAACTCTCCACTGAAGGTACTAGCTGCTCCTCTCTGGTGTGAGCACCCATGTTCCCAAAGGTGGTGTTGCTCTGTGATGTCCAGGCTTGACTTACTTGAGATTGCTTTTGAACCCCCATTAGGTTTTTGGCAGTAAATAGCTACTTACCCTCTGACTTGGAAATCCCCAGAAAGGCAATGAAGGAACTGCAAAGTGAGATTGATCTGTTTATTAAGTAAGAATGACATTTTGGACTGAATCTAATTACTGCAATGTCTATTCAGAAAAGGCAGCTCAAAAGATCCCTCATGAAAAAAAGTTGGTGACAAAAATGTCCCTCTTCAAAGGAGAGATGATGGTTCCAATATCCAAGGGTTCTATTTGAACATACTAGCATCTGATATTTCACAGTAAAACACAGTGAAAAAACCATTAACATCAACCTCTGTGGAAGAATGATGAAAAACATGAATTAAAGTAAATTAATCCATTCTGACAATAAATTAGGAGTAACTGCATCCTTGTTTTGCGTTGTAAGAACATTGGCTTGTCTACAAAATCAATGCTTTAAATATATATGAATGAAATAAATGGTCAACTCTTTTGGTTATGATATTTTTCACTCCTTTTGCTTTAATTAGGCAAGAAAGTAATTACACAAGGCCTTTCTCCATTAAAACCCCTGATCTATCACTTAAGTCATCATCTTGGGCCTGTAACACAAATTCCATTTAAGTTTTCCCATAGGACACAAAAATAATTTCAACACTTATGAAAAAAGATATGGCCAGTATTTTTCCACAATACTTACAATTCCTGTAAGAGTCTTCTCTTTTTAATGCACTACATGAAGGCTTGAATTTTCTTTTCTGCATTGCCTTTAGAAAGTTTTGCTGGGGAGAGACACTACTGGCTAGTTGGAAACAGCAATGTATGTTTGAAAAGGTAGGTTTTAATTACAGGTATTGGTTTTTTTTGCTGAGTTGCAAGTAATTTGTGAAAACTGATGTCATTTGGCCAGCAAAGAGAGTTGGCCAGCAAAGAGAGTTGGAGCCTCATGTCAGAGATGGAGAAGCCTTGTGCACACTAATCTAAACACCGGGACAAGGACTTTCAGGTATAAGAGGAGTAGCATAGCATTTGGCTAACATGAGCTGGAAGCTGTGCAAGTGTGATCGATAACTACTGTGACTTCTGCTGTTAACTCTTATGAAAATCACCTAATAGCATTGATTTTTTGTTGCTATTATGTGGCTGGGTAGCTTGCTATCAGAGCTCGAGCCAGGAAAAAATTGCAATAAGAAAAAAAATTGCTTATCAGAAAATCAGATATGTGGACAAGAAGTAGCCATCCACAAGATCCTCAGAAATGCATGAGTGTAAAGATTCTGATTCAATTCTATGTACAAAAAAGAAAAAGTCATATTTTAAATGAATCAAACCCTATGCCCTGCCATGAGGGCATTTAGAACTGTGTACAAGACAAACTAACTGCAGTTTTGTGGTAAGGCTGGCATTACAATTATTTATATATATAAATTAGCAATTTTATAACTCTACATGAACATGTATTTTACATTTTATGCAGCCAAAGTAAAACTTAGGCACTACTGCTCAGAGTAACATCTGGCAAATGTCCTACAAAATAGATGAGTTTCATTATAAAAAATAATTCAGGAGAGGAAAACAAATCTTTTGTGTAAGTTTTATTAGCAAGCTATTCAGAAGAGAATTTAGGGAACACTATTTTCATGGTCTGCATTAGGAGGAAAAATTGCTTTAATTAGGTATGGTAAGTGATCAATTTTGCATGCTATGATTAGGAGGACAGCTCTAGTAATTATATATAGAGTAAGATGTCCAACTCCTTGAACACCTGTTCCTAATCATCAAACTTACAATATATAAAAAGTTTACATTTGTATTAACTTTGTATGACAGAAACCCAAATCCAAAATATTTTATTGTGATCTTTATGTAAAAATGCGAATTCCCTTTTTAATAGAATTATAATGCCTTGTATTTTATGGGATTTATTATCTTTCTGATGCAAAAAAGTCTATATTTTAGTATAAAGGACCTCTACTTCTAGGATAGGAAGAAAAGGGCAGAAACACACTAATTATATTATGTAGTCTAGAAACATTTTAACTTCTCACTCAGGCGCTTAAAAAAATCTTGGTTTTTGTTTATTTCTTTAACTTGTATCCTATCTTAATCTAAAGTCAAAGTGGAGGACCATAATTCTTGAGAGATAAGGCATGAGATTTAAAACATATGCTTACTAAGTTGCTTAAAAATTTTCCACTCATAGGTAAGGACTTCCTAAATAAAAAGACAAGGAGATGAAATAAGATAAAGCAAAATCACATGCCCCCATCTTGAAGACTATTTTTGTATCCATATTGATCCAAAAGAGGTAAGAAGAACCAGAATTCTGATTTTATTCCCTTATATGGTTTTCTGTTGTCTCTAATTCAGCAACTTAAAAAAATTTAAAAAATCCCCAAACCACACGCACACAAAACACATCCAAAGAGAAAAGTCAACAACAACCCAACCCAGACAGCTCTACTGTCTTACTGGCATTTCAGTAACTGCTGAAAGTCAACTGTAATTTTTCTTGCCAGCCAGAGATTTCTCAGAAATTAAATTTGCCTGTACTGACAATTGCAGAGCAGAGACTTTAATTATAAAACACAGATAATAAATGACTGCTCATTCATTAACTAATAGAACAGGAAAAGTAGCAAGTCTGATCCCTAAAACTGTCTATCTTCAAATATCCTTGTTTTGTTTTTTGTTTACATCACATAATTATTTCTTGTTTTCCTTGGAAGATATGGGAAAACTAGAAATGTGAAAACTCAACAACTGCAAACCAGCAGGAAAGATATTTTAAACGCTTTATTTCTGGCTTTCTTCTTCATCTATATTAATGATCAGGTAATGTCTTTGAGAAAGAAAAGACATAGAAAAGATTTTGAGATCAGGTTTTATCAGTGAAAGACTCTTTAATATTGAAAAATTTGATTTCTTGTCTGTCAGAATTTATGATTCTGACTGTTGTAATTCTCTGGCTTGAAATCCCTGGCAATGCAGTTAACATGTCTATGGCTTCAGTCTTTTGATCAAAGGATCATGGATTATTGTTTTCCTGGACAGACCCTCTGTTTTATTACAATGCATATTTGGGGCAGACTTATTTCTCTGTCATCAGGATTTACTGTTTAATTCCAGAAGCACTGACATACACTTTGGAGAAAGAGATATGGTTTATGGGGAGGAACATCTACTTAAAAAGGAAATAACTTTTAAATTAATCATAATACTATCTAAGGTAATTTCTATTTAATTTCAAACACAAGTACTTGCATTGGATACAGTTCTCAACTGGTCAGTCCAAATCAAAAAGGTAAGACAAACCTCTCTAAACTGTGGAAATATACATATGGATATCTGCACACTCAGATTCCTACAAAGAGGTTAACAATTTAAAATTCATTGAAATATTGTTTTACAAAATATTATTCTCTCAAAATTTATTGTTTTCCCTTCTTTGTGCTATTTACCACATTGAACTTCTCTGCTTACATAAAGTCTCAATAGTTGCCATTTTGGCCTTCATAGCCATACTTAATTCCAAGTTCTTGATAGTATGATATTTGATAGCCATAAAATTAACTGCCTAGTCCAATATTGTCAGAATGCACATGAAGTTGCGTTTACTAAACAACTTTGCTCTCCTTGCATTCTGCTCACTTGCTAACTCCCTGCAGGACAATTCTGAACACCCCACGGCTCCTCAAGCAGCTGACAACATGCCACAAATATCCACTGCTCTACAAGAGATCACCACAGGCCAGTAAAAGCTGCAAGTTTAAGGTCTGGCATTCCTCAGAAGCTGCTGGAACAAGATAGGAGCACTTAATTCTATCAGGAAGCTGGAAATCTCACTTCCCAAAGAGCCATTTTGACACCCAGACTGCCTTTGGAAAACTTTAATAAAACACTTGATTGTAGCTGACAAGCTAGCTGAGCTCCCTTAGCCATAACAACATTTATAGCGTTGTTTTTTCCCAAGATGAGCATTCGGAAGATACTGGTGCATCAGATACTCAGCCCACTGCAAACAAGGCAATCTTTAGCAGATGTTAAGGCTAGTCAAAGCCTACCTGGAAGTTATCACACATTAACTAACTCAAACCTTGTTCAGGCTGGATGGCTGGAAAGGAAAGGAAGATACCAAAGACGGCTGAGCTGCCATAGAATGCCATGGGTTGGAAGGGACCTTAAATGTCATCTAGTCCCAAACACCCTGTCCTGGGCAGGGATATTACCTACTAGAGCAGATTGCTCAGAGCCTCATCCAACCTGGCCTTGAACACTTCCAGGGATGGTGCAGCCACAACTTCTCTGAGCCACCCTCCAGTGCAACCTTCCTCAGGAACGTCTCAGTAAGGAACTTCCTCCTTACATCCAGTCTAAATCTCTTCTCTTTTAATTTAAGTAATTTACCCTTGTTCTATCACTATCCGCCCATATAAAAAGTTCCTCTCCCTCTCTTTTGAAAGCCCTTGTTAAGTACTGGAAAGCCACAATGAGGTCTCCCAACAGCTTTCTCTTCTCCCAGCTCTCTCAGCCTGTCTTCATAAGAGAGGTGCTCCAGCCTCCCGATCATCTTTGTGCCCCTCCTATGGGCCTGCTCTAAGAGATGTACCTCTTGTGCTGAAGACTCCAGATCTGGACCCAGCACTCCTTGTGGGGTCTCATGAGGGCAGAGCCGAGGGGCAAAGTCACCACCTCAGCCAGACAGGTGATGTTCTGTCTTGTTTATCAAACTGTTCACTCCTGCCCGAAGGGGTCAGTCCCAGTGGTTCTCATCCTTCCAGTGCATCTCACTGGACCTAAGATAGTTTAACTCCCCAAATAACTCTATTTTTTTGGTCAGAGTTGCTTTTCTGCCACCTTAGCAAAGGAGATCAGCCATCAAGGATTCCAAAATGTGCCAAAACAAGTGCAAAGAGAGGTGTGGGGGGAAAAGGTAGTAAATGAGTTGTTAGGTCAGCACAAGCCATGACAGGTACCTTTGCCCTCATTCCTGCTTTCAGTGTGATATAATATTAAGAGTGCTGACAAAGGAGCTCTGTCAAGTCTTGCTGTAGTTGGAGGAGACATCACACCAAAACAGCTGCTCTGCCGTGAGTTGATACTGCCAGAGCAGGCAAAGGAATGGTAGGTACAGCTGCTGATGTTTCAGCTATTTCTGTGTAAAACTAAGCCCCCAGTGAAGGTGGATGGAAGGCTCTGGACTTTGCACATTTGAAGGGCCTGAGGCAGAAAATCATTCTCTTCTGCCAGTGCTGCAGAGGAGAGGTTGAAACCTACAGCAGAGGGATGGGAAGGGCAGGTGGGATTAGTGACCTCTTAAGAAGTCATGGCAAGGTGTGTCATCCCTGTATAAACACTACCTGCCCCTTGGCCAGAGGGGTTGTATAACCATACCAACATTGTCAGAAAAGTATCTTCTGTAGGCAGAACTTCAGTTATTGTCTTACTAGATCATGAGACGTCAGCTCCACAAATCATGCTATGAGGTATTAAGAGCACTGTTTTACAGTTTCTCACTGATACAAAGTATAAAGGCTACTCTTCCTGTTTTCTCCTTCTCTTGCTGGGGCCTTTCCAGTTCAGCCCTTGGCACTGAAGTAGTCTGGCTTTCCAGCAGGAAAAATCCAAAAACAAGACTCAGAATGTTTAAAACTCTCTGCTCTAAAGAAGTTTGAAGCAGTTCATCTGTAAATTCTCTTGTCAAAAAAATAGCATCAATGTATAACAGATATCCAGGCTTGACTGATACCCATTATTCTAATCCTCTATAACAAATCTCCTTAAAATCATTCTGCCGGTGTGCTAATGTCCTGTTTCAGTCTATTGAACGCTAATGTGTGCCATGCTGGCAGTGAAAGCAACAGATATGCAGGACTCAGAAGTTTTCAAAATTAGATGAAATGGAAAGTAAGAAAACACAGAATTGATTTTAGAAGCAAAAAAAAAAAAAAAATCAGCATTGTAAGGATAAACAGAGCTTTACATGGCAGAAGGATTGCTCATATATAATTGAATGATGCAGGAATTTTAATTAAATGTGGTGACACCTTTCATGCCTGTGATACACAGCACTGTAAACAAATTTTACGCATGTCCAAAAGCGCAGGTGACATTGTGAATTGCCCGATTTCACACCTTCATGCCTTTGTTTGTGTCCTGTGCAGCACTTACATTGTACGTGCTCTGTGATAGCTTTGTTTGGGGAACAGTGGAGTGGTCACAAGAAGTGCTATGGAAGGTGCAATGTTTGGTCCCGTTCCAGTTCTTTTATTCTTCTGGGTGGTTCTCATACACTATAATATACACTGAGTACTGCTTTGCCTTTTTATTGACAAGTTCATGGCTTAGCTTGGGCTACAATTGCAGCTCAGCACCTCTTGACTCAGTGTTGGTACCCCTAAGAGGAATGAGAGAGCTCTGGCAGAGAGTCTGTGGCCTAGGCAGGAATTTGTCCTTTCTTGGTGATGATCAAGGTGATGTGTGATAGCTGTGATTGCTCAGGTGACAAACTTCTTCCAGTGTAATGATGGAAGGAAAACTGTTTCTGGGTGCAGTCTGTATGTATGCAGAGTTTCTATCCGAAGCAATTGCAATCTCTATCACACGCCTTCATTATGATCATGCAAGGGGCGTTATCATCATCAAGGGACAAAGAGATGAAGTAAAATAGCACTGGTAAATAAAAATAAATAAAATCACTACTCTTGGGGTTTATTCCTCCTGATGTTTTATCTTCACACGGAACAGTAATACATCTCACTGCTACTGCAAATGCTAGCACGCAAAGCACATCATGCTTCAAGGGAGAAAACACTTTGTCCACCAGAAAACTTGATTTGCCAACAAAGGGCAGCGAATGCTTTCCTGAGGAAGACATGACATCAATGCTGGAGGAATAAAAGTACTTACAGCTCTGTGACCAATACTCTGCAAGTGGGGTTGTCGACTCAGTTTTCTAAGACAAATCTCTAACTCTCTAAGGTGACTTTTTCTGATGTAGATCTGGCATCTCTAACTCGCAATTTCAAACTTTCAGAAGGAGAGAAATAAAGCTGTAATGACCAACTTCAGCTACTGCCAGAAGGCATCCCTCTTAGCCCTTGACTTGTCCAGGTGGCATCGTTACACTAGAAAGGCTAGAAGTTCAGCGTCTACAAATACTTGATTCTGGTACAGGACTGTATATTTGCATGTGTGTGTAAACAAGAAAAGGGGAAAAATCAAAGGGTTTTGGCACATAACAGCTTTTACATAATAAAAATGTGTGAACAGTACAACAATGCATCTACAATATTTCCTAATGTATCCAAATTTCATAACATTGAGATTTTGCAGTCGAACTAATCTTGCATCCCTTGCTGATTATGACAACTGCTCTTAACCTATCACACATGACTGATTTTTCAGATAAGCATTAAGGGATTACTAAGATTCAGAATTGTATCTTATTAATTATAACCCCACTTTAATGTGAAGTGTGTACCTAAATCAAATAAGGTCCTTTGACAGTCCATATCTCACCACATATGAATTTATCTGATGCAATATTGCTTGGCTCTCGACAGAGCTGTCAGGGGATAACTTTAGAGGATTAGACCTGTGCTTAGTGCTATGCACTGAGGGGTAGATACCACTGGATTTAAGGAGAACAAACGTGGAATACGTGACCCGCTCCTGCATATGCCGGGGCCTGGAGTTTGCAGCTCAAGCAGCATCAGCAGTACGGACTGCTTGTAATCCCGTCAGGACTCGCGACGGGAAGGGGATAAAAAGAACCAGCACAGCTTTTGCCATTTTTGGGGGTGAAATATGCCGGGTTCCAGCCGAAGCCATGTCAGTCCCGCTCCGTCCCGTGCCGCTGTGCGGGGCGCTGAGCCGGCTCGGCGGGCGCGTCCCCGCGGGCAGGCACACACGGGGACCCGCGCGCTCCCGGGCGCGGAGGTGCGCAGGGGGTGTGTACCTGTGTGTGCCTGTGGGTGTAGCTGTGTGTGTGTCTGTGCCTGTCTGTGTGTCTGTGTGTGTGCGCGGGGACAGCACGGCGGCCGCCGAGCAGGACGGCTGCCCTCGGCGCAGGCACGGGCGGCTGCGGGGCTGCGTGGCGTGTGATGTTATCGGTAACTTCACGGACAGCGACTTAGGCACGGCTGCTCTGTCCCGCCCGGCTTGGCCGCAGGCAGCACCTCTCCGCAACGTGACTCTGCTTTGGTTTTTGTGGAGGCTTCTCCTGTTTGTTTAGCAAATCCCGGGCGTGTTGCGTGTGTGAGCGGAGCTGAGCGGTTGTGTGCCGTTCACTTCTCAGGAGGCATTTTACGTGAAAGCGTGCCGCTCGGTCGGAACAGACCCATCAGCGACATACTTCGTGGCCGGCCGGTGCAGGGACAGTGCTACCGGCGAGGTGTCACGCGGGGCAAAGGCGAGTTGTGCTTCGGAACCAAGTTTATCCCGGTTTGACCGCAGCTGTCCCGTCGTGGCACGAAGCCGCCAACGGTCCGGGAGGGGTTTCCTGCTACCAGAGCCAAGCAACCTGGCGGGCCCTTTGGGATAAATCATTCAGGGAAGTGCTGTTTTGCTATGTACACCTTTTATAAAGCAGTGCATTCGTCGCCCAGAAGCGCTGTATCTGCCGCTTAATGCAACAGTTCCTTCTGGCGCTGAAACTGCCGCTGCGATAGCCGGAGGTCAGAGACGGCCGGAGAGCCGCGGCGCGGCACTGGCACCCTTCTCTTAGACTACTTCCAAGCGCTGCGGAGCGGCGGGGCAGGGCGAGGCGAGGCGCGGTGCCGGGGCCCGGCGGGGGTCGCGGCCGACATGCCGCCAGAGAATTCCTCAATGGCGCTGCCCACGCCCACTCGGGGGCGCGCGGGACCGCGGGCCACGCCCCCCGCGCACGTGCGGGAGCC
>WBMY01000690.1:0-141011 GCA_013397315.1 Donacobius atricapilla | reverse complement strand
CACCGCCCCGGGTGGCGGAGGCGCCGGGCGCTGCCCCAGGGACTCCCGTGGCGGCGGCCGCCCGCTCTCCAGCCCTTGCCGCCGGCAGCCGGGTGCGGGGTCCCGCTGAAAACGGGGCTGCCCACTGCGGGTCCCTCGCCCCGCCGGTGCCAGCAGCGCTCCCCCCGGGGCGGCTCCTCGCGGCTCCCCTTGCTGGGTTTTCACTTTGCAGCCGTCCCGGGGGCTGCAGGCGGCTCCTCGCTTCTCGCGGCGGGGCTGGAGCCGGCTGCACCCCGCTTCTGCTTCTGCTCCTGCTCACCCCAGCTGCGGACAGGGTGGACCAGTGCGGGGCGTACCCCACCGAAAACGTTTAAGCTTGACTACATTTCGGGGGGAGCAAGCTCTCCACCCCCTCCTTGCGAACGTACCCGGCTCTGATCCGATTATTTGGATGCTTTCGCCCATGTAGTAGTATTATCCTAAACAGTTTCGAGGTTCCAACTCTTGTCGCCGTTCTACAGTTGAAGATGTTATTGTTACTGCATTGAATATCCACAGAATACCGTATGTTTAGTTCGAGTGCAGAAAACTTCTGCTTTAAAGAGAAACTTTTTTTCTAGGCTTTCTCAGAAATGGAGAGGACACTTGTATTATTAGTTTCTTTCCCAATGAAGTTTATGTGCACTTGCAATGCCCTTAGTTTGGGGATAACTTGTCTTTTGTTTTCCTTTTCTCCTTTGCTATGGCAAAGCAAACTAGGCTGGAACTAGGTTTACTTTGTTGTCCTGAATGCTGCAAACATTCTTATTTCTATATTTCTGACTTGGTATAGTACATTTTAAAGGTCTACTGCTTTTAGAGATATACCAGAAACAAAAACAGTGAAACTTTTAGAAAATGGCAATAGGGAGAAGTTAGGCGTTTCTCTTGATCCTAACTTGCGCTGGACTAAGGGCGTGTGTGAGTGGTACTGAGATTCCTCCCGGAAAAATGAAGGAAAAAGTACAGTGATGTTTACCCATTGCTTGGGAACACACTGAAATCTGTGCATGCACCCCCACACATTTACACACAGTAGTGGGAATAATAAAAGGTTGAAACATTGTTCCTTATGCTTAGCTCCACTGAGTTATTGATCATCAGTTCAGTTAAAGCTTGGGTAGATATGTTTTAAAATATGGGTAGACTAGATTTCACTTATCCCTGTTGAGAGCCTGGTATGAGGAGGTATAAATAACCGTCCTGCCTTGGCACACCTTTAAGGTCATGCTTATCCTTCCTCTGAGTGACTTCTGTTTACCTGTTTACTACTGAAAGCGCATTTCTGGCTACGGGGGTGTGTGTAGGATTGGATGTTGAGGGGGGTTACTAAAAAGTTGGAGTGAAAGGAGGCTTTCCAGCCTTTTTACAAGGTATTTGGAAAACAAATCAGCTGGATGAATGAAGGCTGTCGGTGCTGGCTGGGAAGAAGGGTCTTTTGGGCAGTGACTTTAGGTTGTAAAGATGATTTTAAAATAGAGTTCTGGTCTTTTTGAAAGCGTTCTTGTACAAACAGTAATAACAGAACTTGTTTTGTAAATAGGCAGCAAGCTGCTTGCTATAAAGAAAGACTTCTAGCTCTTGTGCTTTAATGTGAAAGTTGTCAGGCTCCAAACAGTGCATAGAAGTGCTACACAACAGTCCGGGGGGAGGGGGCTGAAAGGGACTCAGTATGTCAATACTGTTTGTAAAACTAAATGCAGAGAAATTTTCATCAGACATTAATAGTGACCAGTCCCCTTGTTATAATAAGTACCATGGGTATGTGAGGCCCTGGAATAGCAGCTGCTGTCTGTAACTGAGATGTGGGACGCCTTCAGCAGGAGGATTATTCCTGTGACTAACAACTGACTACTACAGTACATGCAGGTTCCCACGTCGGTTTAAGAAATTTCTCTTCCACCATTAAACCTTCGCAGTCTCCTTACCATCTGAAGTCTTATGAGTGCATACACACAAATCCCAAATTTAAATTCAGCGTATTTTCATTTTATCTGACAGATTATACATGTAAAAGAATGCCCACAAAACTTTCACAGCTTAACATTTGTAGGGATGTGGGGTGTTCCTGGGCAACTGGAACAGAACTTCCCTGTGGGACATGTGCTGTTGTAATTTATTGTTTTGGGATATAGATATTAGTCAGAACTAAGAGTTCAGAACAATTTGTGTAAAATGTAAGCCTTTAGGTACATGGTAACTCAATTTGTCATGAAAATGTACTTACGTCATATCAGCCTATCATTATTTAAAGGTTTATTCTTTTAAATAAGTAGTATGACTTTAGTCTTCAGCCTAAGTGTTGGAAGAAGGGGAGAGATTTGCCTAGTAAATGAACGTATGTCAGATTATGTCAGTTTAGTGTGAAGTTCTTCATAGTTTTGTAGCTACACAAACATGAGACCTGAACAACTTTTGTTCAATAGAGGAAATTTTCCTTTCAGCTAAATGAGAGAAACAAGTCAGTTAGGATTGTGCTCTTTCCAAATTACTTTCAAGAGCATTTCAAGCAAGTTAAGATTGCATCAAAGAGAATGAACAGAAGTAAAATTTTCAAGGGTGCTGGATATTCATAGGAGCGGCTGGTTGACATTTGATGGCTGATCATGAAATGTAACCTTTCATCTTTGCAGACCAGTGATACGAATCTATCTTTGGTGTAAGTCATTTTTTTAAATACTAGCTGGCTAAAGGTTCACAGACCCAGTGCGCTGCTTGTTGGCTTTTGCATTCTCATCAACTAGTCTCTATTTTCTAGTAAGATAATACAATGGTTCCCCTTTTCTAGTAGGTAAATGGATAAGGACATCACTGGGGCATAATTGTCCCAAGTTCAGTCTTCTCCTCAGAGTGAGAAGATTGATGTCCTTGTGCAGAGGGATGTTCTGGCCTGAGGACAGAAGTCACTGTTTTTGAGGACCTGTCACTACTCTGCTGGAGCTTTACTTGATGGAGAAAAGCTGGTGGGTGTTTGGGGTCAGAAGAAAAGCTGCAGCTTGGTCTGTGAGGCCAGTCACCCAGAGTGCCCTCTGGATCAGCTGATGCTCCAGGGACTGCAGGTGAAAGGGTGATGTGCTGCAGCTTCTGACTCCCCAGATCCCAAAGTTCCTTCTTGGAGTTAACTGGCATTTGCAGGGGATTGAGGGGGTGCTTTTTACTTTCTTCTTTAAAAGATTCTGCAGAGCCTGGGAGATCTTGGAAGTCCCTGATGTGATGAGGCAGGGGACAGAGTATGGCAGGAACCAGGCTGGGGCTGGTGTGTGGAAATGTTCAAGTTGTGTTTGTGGTGGGGCGTCTGGGTAACTCATCTGCTGCTAAAGAGGCTGTGGTATTCCCCTTTTCTCATTTTGCTTCTGCTGGAGAAGGGCAGCTCTCCCTGTGCCTGGGCAGGGTCCCAGAGCAATGCCATCAGTGCCTGCTGCCCTGGGCTACCTCAGCTGAGTCAGCGCTTGACGTGCTGCCAGCGGCTGCGTTGGTCCTCACGACGAGGGGTGGAAGGTACTTTGAACTGGTGTGGCTGCACTCTGAGTGGACTCTGTACCTCGTCGTGAGAGCAGCACGTTGTGCTCTGGGGCACAGATACCCTCTTGGGTACCACCAAGGCCTGAAATCCATGTCAGGGCTGCCCCTGGGGACCTTGAGCCCATCTTGCACCCTGCTGGATGCCACTGAGTCCTGCTGGTAGAAAATAAAGCAAGAATTCATAATCTTAAGAGCTGCTCTGTGTTGAAGGAAGCCTGTGACTGGTATTTTCAGCTCAGAACAGAACTGCATGCATTCAGTGTCAAGTGTATGGCCTGAAGTTTAAAAAAAAAAAAAAAAGTGTTTTTAATGTGAAATTAGTTAATTTAGAAGTCCCTAATGTCATGTGAACCTTCTCAAAAACTTGCTTCCTCTGCTTGTTATCGTAACCCCACCCTGTTTCTCTCACCCTGGTGGACCCTCTCTAAGGGTCACAGGGGAAATAGGTCTTTTGTGGTGACAGTTCATAGCTAGTGAGTGTTTGCTGGAAACCTGAGTGGGTTCTTCTGCCTATCACATGATGGGGTATTCCTACGTAGGTTTGGAAATGTGGTCTGCCTAGCAGATTGTTACCAAAATTTCTGTTCCTGAGGATTGAAGAAATGGACGAGATGTCACAGGAGTAGTTTTACAAAGATCCTCATAACTCAGGTAATGAGGTAAGGTATTTTTTCATTTATATATGAAGAAATAAAAGTGCTCTTCTATAACGTTCAAATTCTATCCTTTGCAATTAAAACACAGTTAAATGCTGAATTTTCTGACTTGAGGTACTAATTTGAAGAATGGGATAAGAGAAAACTACAGCTATAGTAGGCTGAAGAGTGGTACTGCCTCTTAAGATATACTGTCTTATTCTATGTTACAAGGTATTTTTGGTGCTTGGGCAGCAACGTGCCTTACAATTAGTTTACCATGAGAGGTCTGATGAATACCACCATCCAGAAGAAATATGCATAATTTCTTTCTTCTAATCAAATGCACATGTTCTGGCATAATGCGTAAGTTCAAATCTCTTCTTCTGGCCAGCCGCCGGCAGGGTCCAGAGCCACTGGAACTGTAAATACAGCAGACAAGTTGTTTTATGATATGAGACTGAAGAATTCAGCATTGGCACAGATCCGAGTGTGGTTGCTTTGGCTCAGTGTCACAGCTGATGTTTATATCTGTGTTTATCAAGCATGATTAGTTAGCCTGGTTAATTATACACAGGAATGTATAATTTTTACTTGACAATCAGATGAGTATAAACTTGGGCATATTAACACTTGTTTTTGTTCTTCATCAAATAATTCTCAATGACTTTTGAAACTTTCAAAAGAACTACTTCTCTGAAAGAGGCACCTGGAGACTCTTTCAGATAAATTATTGTTTCAGCAGGGACAGACAGGGTGTTGGAGAAATGGATCAGTATTTTACAGACAGTGATGCACATATCTGTAAGTGGGTTCAGAAGCATGGGAAGCCTCTAGGGAATGGTGTTTGAGTTAATACTCAGGTGTTGAGGTTGCAAGCAGCTTGAATTCAGTAGCTGTTATGTATTATCACTCTTAAAAGCCTGACTGTAGTACACTGACAAACTTATTTCGTGGTGGGCAGTGGCAAAAACATGCTGCCTTCAGTGTGTGTTATACCAGAGCCTTTGGCAGCCAGGTGGCTTCACTTGGTCCTCCTTTCCCCCTCTTGTCAGAGAAGTCTGTATCCACCCAGCGACCTTTATCACACTGTACCAGGAGCCTGTCCATGTGCTTTACAGCCATAGTCCCAGAGAAAGGCAGAAGGTCGTTAATCTTACAAGTGAAGGGAAATGTGTGCTCTCAGGCAATCTAAAGATATGAATGGTCTGTTTATCCAGAGTTTGTGCATGTGTTTGTGGCATCGGGGCAATTTTTTTTTTGTTGTCTGTAGTTTTGCAGTCCAGCAGTTCTTCGTGAGTCTTGCTAGAGTCTGGTGTTACACAATGGCGGCAAGGCAGTGAAGTGTTCTACAGTCTCTCCTATATTGGTTGTGCATTTTCTGCAGTAACTTCTTATTCATTGCCGTGCCTGCTCTGGGAGCAGTTAGTTCTTGCTGCTACCATGTCAGCCCTTACTGCTGGGAACTTGCAGAGGCTGCCTTACTGGTGTGCTGGCCAATAGCTTGATCACTTGCAAGCCCTAAATAAGTATATGCCACTCAGTTTGCTTTTATGTGAGGATTCATTGCTCACTGAATGCCAGCATGACTGTAATACAGGTGGCATTAAGACCTCTGTGTATGGGGAGTGTTTGTCCTTTGTACTCCCAGGGGTGTGTGTGCGGCATCGCAAGGTGCAGTATCCTTGGGAAAGCCACTGGGGGAATCACAAGATTCAGAGTCCAGTGCCCTGTCCCGCTGAGCTTGCATTTTGGGAGGGAGGAGAGCTGGCCGTGGAATCACAGAATCAATTAGTTTGGAAAAGACCTCTGAGATCATGGAGTCCATGCTGTGACTGAACACCACCATGTCAACTAGACCATGGCACGAAGTGCCACATCCGGTCACCTCTAGGGACAGTGACTCCACCACCTCCCTGGGCAGCCCATTCCATATCTAATCCCCCTTTCTGTGAAGAATTTCTTCCTAATGATCCTTGCTATTAATAGTTGTATGCCTTTTCCCAAGGTAATTGTTAATAATTCAGTCCATTACATACAGTTCATTGCAAATAGCAGTATATGTTAAAATGGGCATTGATTCTCATAACACTGATGCAGTACAGGAGGTACTCAGTAAAAGTGGCCTGTTACTTTGCATTAAGGATTCCAGCTGTGTTAATCCCAATGTCTTTATCTGATTTCATTGTAAACTCTTCTTTCTTTGACTTCCAAATTTATCTGAATGGTGGCTCAATGTAATACAGGCTTATCCTGCACGTTGCTTTGTGAGAAATGTGCTTCATTTATTGAATGGAAGTATCTTCTCCATCCTCTTACATATTGCACAGATTTTTTTTTTTATTATATTTTTTTTCCTGAGGTGGTACTCTTCAATAGTACTTCAAGTCCCTCCCATGTGTGTGTGGAAGGGATGAGAGAGGGAGGAGATACAACCACAACGCTCTGAGCATGAATGCATTTTTAATCAGATGAATTTTTGATGTTTCCTGAACAAACTCGATGCACTTGGAAGAGATCAATACTTCTATCAGATGTTTCAAGATGACTTGCTAAGACAACGTACTTTCTCCTTTTTTGTTTCTTTGAGGTATTCACTTTTTTTCTGCTCCTCTTGCAATTGGATTGACTTTTCCCATTGTGTAACAGGCCAGGGGCAAGTGGTTCCTTGGCACCAGCAGGAGCCATAGCACTCACCCATCTTGCAGTGGATGACTTGAGAGAATGAGGAGGTTTAGAAGGAAAGCCTAGGAATAAGTGTTACTGGTTTTACATCTACGGAGAAAGGAGGATGTGTGCATTCCAGCTTGAGGGAATTTAAAGCCCTGGGTTGGATTTTCATGACTGTAATCCTTCTATCACAAAGCTGAAGACTGAAACAACATTGTTAGAAAGATGCCAACAACACATCGTCCTAAGCTTCTGTGAAAAGGTTTTATTGGTAAGGTTTATTAGTAGGAGGTGCTCTTGGGAAGAGGTGTTTTGGAAACCGATTCTGATACCTGTGCCTATGGCTGATGACTGCTGTGGTAGGCTCTAGGGTAAATAATTGATGTAGTGGTACAGAACTTGGTGGGGCTTGACAGATTTTGACTGATGCATAACACCACATAACAATTTGGTTTAGACCTTTTATTGCGTTGAAAGGAGATTACAGAGTTGGTCAGAAAAGCAAGAAGGTCTCTGTTCAGTCAGTGAGATGAAGTAAGATCATGAAGGAGGCTCATGCCAAGTAAATCATCCATCTCCCACTGTTTAAACTATTCACAGGCATGTCATCCCATCAGCACACCACTCATGATCATTCCTGTGAATGATTTGGAGAGAGCTGTAAGCTCTGTTTCCCCTCCATCACTCACACATATGCATCTACTATCTGTCAGTGACAGAAAGGAGCATTTTCCCCTACAGTCATTTTTCTCTTGACATTGTGCTTTGATAAGATTAGTAGGTGAATAAACTTAGTGCCAACATGCAAAGCACTTAGTAGAAAGTAGTCCATTAAACAACCTACTTGTTGCTCTGATTTTTCAAGAGATTTTTGCTGACCATAGTGGTTCCATGGAGCCTTACTAACTGTTCATGTTTAGCTACCCAGATAAAAATGAGTCGTGTAAGTTACAGGACTACAGCATAGCACTCTATCTGCATTGACTGGAAACAGGACAGTTTGTCCACAGCTTTGCCGTTGGAAATGGCAGTCATGTCTTTTGCCAAACGTCAGGGAACTGCATCCTACTTTGTAGCAAAAAAATATAACCATTTTGAGTCTTCTATCTGTTTAGTTCATGCGAATCCTCTGGTAAAAATAAATAGTCTGTTTACTGTGCTTTCTTTCTGGACCTGAAAATCTAAACAAGATATATGTCTGCATTTTTTCCTGCCTGTAAGTCATAATATAATTAATCATTGCTTATGTGTTCTTGCACTGTAATTTTTTACACAAAGTGATAAGACAAATGTTTTTAAAATTTTGGCTTCAGTTCAGCAATTCACTTAACTGCTTTTTCTTAAAGGCATTTTCAGATCAATGGGACCTGAAGCACATCTTTTGATGCTTGGCTTAGACTATGCTAGACTGCGTTTAGAAAACTTTGGGAAAAGCTGCATTTCTTGTGCCATCCCTGGTCTTTGTATAAATTATTTTTCTTATGTTTGAAATGCAGGTCATCGTTTATGTGGTCTCTTGGGAGGCAGCAAGGAACCTTACTTGATGAAATAGATAGTTATGATTTTTATCTGACCTTTGCAACTGACTGTCTTAGGGCAAACTTGTCTTAATACCATTAACAGTAGCACCTACTCCAGTAATACATGCAGAGGGATAGACAGTGCGTGGTGGGGAATGCCATATGGAATGGCAAAAGCCTGGGTTGTGAGAAAGTGTGCTTTGTGGTGGTGGAGGTCAGCTTGGAGCTTCCTGACTGCCTTGGGCCTCCAGGGAGTGAAGAAAGCCCCACACCGGGCCATGTGGGTAGAAAAAGTAGAGCAGAACTGGGAGAATTTGAGAGAGATGGTATTAAAGAAGTGGTGGGAGGGTGGAAGTGTCATTTAGTCCTCAACTTGCCTGTTCCTGGGCTGTCCTTGGGTTGTGCTTGTTGCTGAAGACTGTATGTGTTAACTGCACCTTCCCCTTCTGATTTCCCACAGGAAATCTGGTAGAAGTGGTTTGAAAAGTGGAAAAAGGAGAAGCTTCATCATAAATGCTATAACATGTCCTGCTGTTAAGACATAAAAGCCATGTCAGATAAGTAGATGTGCACAAACAGGACAGAGCCCCCAGAATGTATTGGCAGCTCTGTTCTTGACAGTATTCACCAATGTCTCCACCTAAGTAAATTAACTTACCCTCTGTCATCTGCTGTATGGAGCACGTGCGTGGTGTCTCTGAAGCAGGCCAAAGGAAGGGTCACTGCCAGGTTAACTCTTTTACAGAGTTCCTCTTCCTGAAGGAGTGGCGAGAAGATTTGTGAATGCTGGTCCTCATTGCCAAATTTAGTGTAATTCATGGTGGTCAAACACTGAAGTGTCAAAGTTGTGCATTTTACCAAGATATTTGAGTGCATAACTTGATGTTTGACTGGTGACTTAAAGGCTCAGTGCAGTCTCACATTTGCACTGATAATTTCCTGGCAAGAGTAAAACTGTAGTTGATGTGGTTTTTTTGTTTGTTTCTTTACACTTGCATGTCTGCAACTGAAACAAATACATTTTTTTTCCTTTGCTGGCACTTGGTTAAAAGCATGTTTCACTGCTTACCATCTGTAGAAGCTACTGCTGCTCATTATAAGCTGTATTAGTACAGTGTTTTGGCTGCAGTTAGGAAAGGCACTGGTTCTGTCAATGGTGAACATACCTATGGGCAGACATGGTACCTACTTGACCCCCACACTGAAATGGGCATATATAACCCTATAGCTCTGCCTACCCCTTGAGTATCTGTCCTGCCTTCACCCTCTGTGCTTCCCCACCACAGCGATGCAGTTGTACCCCATATCTCTAGCAAAGCCAGCTGCAGGGCCCCCACCAGGTGGTTTCTTACCCCTGCTCTTACCACAGCCTGTCATGCCTATGCAGTCACCATCTCTCATCTCCATCCCAGGGAGGAGACGGATAAGGGCTGCTTCCTCTGGCTGCTCGGCCAGCTGGCATCCTGGGAGAGCAGCCTCTGTCCAACCTCCCGCTTGGCTCAGCCTGGGCTTCCCCTGGGGTGGTTCTGAGTACATACTGCTCTTGTGGCATCGGCTGCCAGAAGAAAGATTATGGAGGGGAAGAGGAAAAAGGAGAGAAGTGAGCCAGAAAGAATACACCAGGCTTTCTGCATCCTCAGGAAACATCCTGAATGCACACCAGAGAGACTGCCTCCCTTCCTCAACAGTTGTAGTGCTTCCTGCAAAAGCTGCCTTAGATGCTATAAAACATTATTGCTATAAGACTTAGTCCTGAACTAGGCCTTGAGAAATCTCCTATGGGCTGCTGCTTCAGTGAGTTGTGGTGGTGGGAATGACTAAGGCTCCAGAGGGGACTGCAGCAAAGCAGAGCAGCAGGTGTGAGCAGCCTGAAACCTGTCAGGCATGGCTGTGTCCCTGTGCAGAGCCACTGCCCCAGCAGAGAGTCAAAGCCTGTGTCAGTGGCCACAACACAGCTGGTCTTTAGGTTGATCTCTTCTGTCAGGTGGTGGCAGCATAAATCCATGGGAGACACCTGACCAGTGGAAAAAGGGAAGTGGGAATTCAGGAACCCATGTTAAAATCCAGAATCTAGTGTTGTCTATGGCTGGCTTAAGGAGCAGACTTCCTTGTTCAGGATTTGAGAGCTTTTATGAATATCTTTAAGACACGCAGATGTAAGGCTGGCAGTCAGTTTTTGGTGTGTGCATGTCTGTCTGCATGCTTGCTTTGCTCAGAGTTGCTGAGTGTCTGTCTACATGTACCTTAGTGGTGCAAATACCAGCTGTGTACATGGTGGAGAGGGAAGGCACTAAAACACTTAGGAAGATACTTGTTTTTTTTTTACCAATACATTTTATTGCCTTGCCTTAGAACAGGTATAAAGTTTTATTATTACGAATTTTCCTTGAATCTGAATATCTTGTTTCCCTTCTTGCACAGAAGGATGGTGTGTCACTGAATACACATCTGTCCACTTTAACTGAGAGATTGCACTGTTGTAAAGTGCACATTAGATAGAGCAGTACAACTTTATGTGCAGGCAAAGCCTTAGAGGTAAAGACTACACGTTATTGTACCATAGTAGAAATTATTTCCGATAGTAATTTGTTAGAGAACTTTAATGGGTTTTACCCTTAAATATTCATTCAAAATCTTACGCAGGTTACTGTTATCTAGGCAAGGTCCTCTGTAAAGGTGTGGGTGAACAAAACGTGTGGATAGTGAGACGTCTTTCTTCCAAAAATTACCATAGGAAATAACTGGTCTCATCAATTAGCATTAATTTGGTGTCACTGCTGTGATAACAAGCACTTAAGAACGTTGATCTCTGTGTCTATGCAGCGCAGTGATGTCTTAGCAGCCTCAGACGCTCTGGCAGGGAGGACCATTGAGGGATATTTGGGGTACCCGCCAAGTGTGATGGTGCTTCTCTGAACCCTGCAATCCTCTCTGGCAGTGAAGGGTGTTTTTCACTGAGCCAGAGAGGGCAAAGGATAACATCTCCCCCAGATGTGGTGCTGCCTCTGGTGCCGCGGGATCATGCAGGGTCACAAGAGGCATCCTGGGTGGTGGCCTCAAGGAAGGACTGCTCTTGGCAGCTGGGGCCTCCTGTCCCTTGGCACACCTGCTCCAAGGTGGTGGCTCATCGCCTTTGCCTGCCAGGACGCCCAGGGCTGCCCCCGGTGTTTGAGGTGCTACATACCAAATGTGAGCTGATCAAAGCCTTGTGGGCACTGTTGCTCACTACTTTCCCTGGGCCCACAGGCTAAAAATAAATGGGTATTAATAAGATGATGTTGGCAGCTCCAACAGCAGCAAAAGTTTGTCTTATGTTGTGCCTGTCTTTCCTGACCTTTATTAGTGCTACCACAAGAGCGTCAAAATATGCAGTTCTTTAAATGTTACAAACAAACAAAAAAAGGTGTAATCCTCTGGGTGACTAGTAGCAGAACTGAAAAGGTCTGATGTGCTGATGAAGAATGAAAGGCTGGAATACTTCAGGAACTATAAGATTATCTTTCTAGCCCTCAGTTCCTAGTTCTTCAGAGGATGTCTGTGCTGGTTACCAGGCTGGTATTCCCTGCTGAGAAACTGAACATACAAGGACAGTCCTTACAGATTTCCTTAATGAGCTTGCACTTATTTATGAATTTGCCTTTCTGCGGGGGTGGTGCTTGTCACGATGTCCCCCAGGGCTTATTACAGGGGCTGCTTTCTCCATCTGCATCAATTGCTTGGGATACTTCCTCATTACTGCAGCTTGGCCAGGTTTGGTTCTTCGGGCAGAGGAGAGGACTGAAAGAGTTTTCTGGGTGATGAAAGAGGGCTTCAGCAAAAGGCAAAAATAATCCTAAATGTAATTAGTATTTTGTTGTTGTTGTTTTTTAAGTGTGGGAGATAAGCCTCTGTGCCTGTGTTTGCAGCACCGGAGGGAGGGACAGCCCAGTTAAGAAGGAGAGCCGAGAAGTGCCTTGAGCGCCTGTGTGCTCGCTGCCTGTGTGGGTTTCCCCTCTTCCCTCCGCAGCCTCTCTGAAGTGCACTCTGGAGTAAAGTTTGCCTTTGGTGCCGATGGCCTCACGCTCCGCACGTAGCACTGTCGTTAAGCCATCATCTCGCTGGCCCCGAGCCAGAGCTCCGAGGCGCAGGGGCGGACGGGCTCTCTAAACTGAGCAGCCTTTATTGATACATCGATGCACTGCGCATGTTTACAGCTGCTAATTGGAGACTTAATCTGAATATCCTTGACTGAACTAATTCACGGGCAATAGCCTTTTAAATTTCAGGTCCTGCCGCGATGGTATGCCTGCTCTTCACAGCACGCTAATCGCTTCTGGAGCGGTGTTGCCGCTGTGTGCGTGCAAGGCACAACGACCCAGTAACAACACAGACCAAAGCGTAGCTGTAGGTCAGAGGAGGATGTAAAATAAAAATTCTTGCCTGATTTTGCATTTGCAGAAGATGAGAAGCACTTGAAGTACTGGAAAAAAGTGTTGATTGATATGCACACAGACATATGTAGATTAATTAAGAATCAAGAAACAAGAAAGGAGGTTAATTCTTTTAATTATTCCAACAGGCAGAGATGCTCACTGCAAGGGCAGTTGTGATCCTATGGCAATTTCAGATTTATTTCCTTAACTTTCAGTGTTCTGTTTTCTCCTTGCTGTGCCCAGAGGCTGAATACAGAGAATTTGGGTGGTGGTCTGAAAGCAGTGTTAATTTACTTGGCTTTTTAAAAAATGTGAGCAATGTAGACAGTATACAGTGCTAGATGAATGCCTGGGACTCTCTTGCCCTTGGAAACCTGCAGGACTTCTTCCATGGTCAGGTCCTTTCAGAGTTTCTGAATTGCCCTTTGACTTTAGGATCCTGTAGGATCCCAGGAAGTATCCAGCAATAGGAACAGCTCAGCAGAGCTCACTGCTGTCTCTCCAAAGGCTGGTCTGCAAATGCTCCCCGTTCTCTTGACAGTTGCAGAAGGCCACTGCCTACACGGGGCACGGCTGTTTCCTGCCTTCCCATTTCACAGTGGCACTGCTCTGGCAGCCGGCTTGAACTTGAAAGGCATCCAGATTTATTTCCAAGTGTGTGTTCTGTTAAGAATAATAAAAAAAAGTAGTCGCAGGCTCAAACAGTCCTTCATATTAATAGGCTATGAAAAACTAGTTTTGTTGCCAATCATTAGGAAAGCTTCCTAAATCGCATCACAGATTCATTTAACAGGGAACTAATTTTTTTAAGGAATATCCATCTGTGATCTGGTTTCCTCACACTTTCCATAGGATCTGAAAGCTTATTAGTGGCTCCTTGAGCTAGGTAACATGCCAGTCATCAACAGCTGTGTGGCATGGAGGTAATGGATGAACAGAGCTTTCATGGGTAGCACTTTGTTTCTACCCTTAGTTCTTAGAAGAAATTTAACAAGCAGGAACAGTTTTCCATCTTACAGTAATCAGAATATTAGCAGGTCATAATAGACTTTGGTTTGGTAAGCAAAAATAAACCAGTGTCTTAGCATCTTTTTCCTGCAGATGAAAGAATAGTCTTTCCCACAATTCCCACCCTCAGGCTGTTCCTCGAAAAATTCTTTCAAAAGTGCTCTTATGTACCTGCAAACAACAAGCAAGCTAGGGTGCATGCCAAAGAATAAATAAAATAAAAAAGGAGAGATGAAGTTTCAGCTCCTGCAAGATCTGAATCTGATGATCAAGCTTGCGTGTAAACAAGGAGAAGCAAGTACCAGACCACCTGGTGAAGGTGCTATCCATGGAAACAGGATTTTTTTTTACACAGTTAGAAGTAGTAGTTTGACTGAAGACTGATAACCAAGTTATAGTGAGGAAATGAGGGACCAGTTTCTCATGCAATACTGCCACTGAAGCCCCTTTCACGTGTTGCTTGACTGAAGTGAGCAGAATTTTACTCCCTTTTGCAACTGGGTGGTTCCCTTTCCTACAGGTACTAAGCTAATGTCTCTGATTTGTTGGTGTTTCAACATAGTTTTTTCCCCTCCTTTCCTTCCCTTCCCGTCTCTATGGAGCATTAAGTTAGACCAAGGTTCCCAGTTCATGCGTCAGTATAGCAGTTGAATATTTTAACTTTCATAAATTCAAATAAACTAATATTTAATAATGTTCATGATTATTTATACTTAACCATTTCTGCTATGTGGCAGAAAACACTTGGGTGCAATAAGAAATTACTTAAGAAACACTCCATCGCGTTTGAGTGTCAGTCAAGCCTCAACTGAGAATCTCTTGCCTTTGATCATGAAATGTCAGACTACTCATGTTCTTTTAATGTAGAGCATGCTGCGTGCCTTTCCCTTTCTGGATGTAAAGAGTCTGCACATCTGTGAACTAGAATCAGGTTGAGCACAATATACGTTTAAAACTAAGAGAATCAAGCGAATCCTGGTAGTCCTCCTTTCTTAGAGGACTGGTCAAAAGTGATGTTTGTTTACCCTCAAGTTCAGAACTGAGAACCACATATTGGGCTGAAATGTGGGAAGTGTGCAGCCAAATAATAATGTACGTGAAAGCTGCAGTGGCTTACATTACTGTTAATTCTTATTAATACCTTGGTTTTCATCATAGTGATATTGTAGATCAGCATTGCTATGTGTCTATATAGAACCTTTCAACTAACTTTACATGTAACTTCTGAATTTGACTGTTAGGTGTCCAAGCTATACACAGAGATGATCTACAAAAGGGATCAAAAGTAGCTGCTGTACAGTGAGATACTGTAAAAATCTGTTACAGAAAGTGAAAAAGCATACTGAGGGGTCTTTAGCTTAATCTGCAAGGGTGGTTGGTATTGGCTGGATTGAGTTGCACAGGTCAGGATTTTCTCTGCTGGTGGCAAAGATCATGCTAATTCTGAGAGAAAAATATAAGATTAGTGAGGGGTTACAATACCATCTATACAGTCTGCGGTGGGAGTGCACTGGGGCCCTGGCTTAGTGCTAGTGGGCACTGAGAGCTGCTTCTTCTGACCTGGTGTCACTTCTGCTTCCTATTACACACTGTTCATTTCCACTTACAAACATCTTCTGGCTGAGATATTTTCTGAGATATTCTGTTCCATGTATCAGGCTGCTTTAGCATTGCTTATTTTGTAAATCGTGTCTCACAGCATGGTCCCGGCCATCAGCTAAGAGAATTTGTTTTTCTGCTTGCTCTAGAAGCACTTGGAGACTGGGAAAAATCCTCTCAATGGACAGTTGTTTTTTATCTGCCTTCAAACTTTGCTAATGTCCTGCAGTTTGACTTGTAGATTTCTCTGGCTGACTTGAGTGTAATACTTTTACTGAATCATTGATAACTTATTTTTGCAAGCTTCTGTGCAATGTGGAATTTACTGGTGATTCCTGGGTCCTTACTAAAGCTGGTAATTGCTGCTTCTTTAACTTGTGGTTGATTTGCACCCTCTTGGGAAAGTGAACATCCCTGAAAATAACAGGGCAGAAGCTTCAGTCTTGATGATTTGCTTTTCATTTTCCAAGTTTTGTAGGGTTTGATTTATGACTGTTGACTAGACTACCAGAGTATTGGTCTTCATGTGGTGCTGTGTGACTCCAAAGACATGCATCTGGATATCAGTTTTTAACAATTCAGCTGTTTTGTAAGACAGACTCTTCTTTTTCAACTTAGAAAAGAGGAGTGTTGCAGAAATTTTCTGAGTGCTTGCACTGGGAAGTTAAGCCAACCAACAACGATTGTAATATGGTATGGAAAAAGTTAGGTACCTTCCTGCTTACTTCTGCCTGCTGTAGTTAGTTTGATTAGTGTAGATTTGGAGTTGGTTAATGAAGAGAAGAAATGGAGTGTGCTTTTCTGGACACAATAGCCAAAAGAGTAGGAAACATTTTTTACTGACACTCCATGTGCACACCTGGTAAATGGTTTGATTATTGTTATCGAGCCTCTGGCTTTTGTAGCCAGACTGTGCACTAAACTGGCAAATAACAGTGTTCACAAATTACCTAAATTAAGTCTGGGTCACGCATCTCATCTCCTGTTTCTTGTTTGCTTTAAATGAATCCAAAAGTACTGCTAACAGCTGGAATCCCTACTGAGGCCAGCTTGATCTGCTCTGGAGTTGCTCCAGCCATTCCTCTGATAAAGTTTGATACCGTTTCAACAGTCTCTAGGAGGACCAGAATTATTTCCCTTCATTGTTTAAGGTTTCATTCAAATAATTTGCTGTGCCAGGAAAAAGGGTATTTCACTTCTGCTTTTCTTCTTTTGCTGATGCTTCTAGCAAGCTTTTTTCTCTTTGCTTTTCTGAAAGTTAAGCTAATGTGGCTTAGTGTTAAGTTACAGTGTGGCCCGTGCTTTAGGATTCTGTGGGAATTGTTCCACTTAATCTCCAGGGATGGAATGTTGCAGTTGCAAAAGGTGCACATTATAAATAAATAAATTATGCATTAATGTTGGAAAAAAAAGCACATGTTCTGCTTAGAGAACGTGTTATGTCGGGGAGACCAGAGAAAACTCTGGCATTTTGCCTAGATTTCCATAGTAAGTAAAGCACCTAAATCTCTTTTAGGATCTGCCCTTCAGTCTGCTGTTCAGTAGCTTTTTGTTTGTGACATTAAAAATAGTAGTAATATTGGATTGATTTTTAGGTAGTTCAGTAATCTTGGAGTAATGTCTACTCTCCAAAGAGAGACTTAGGGCCACCATGATTTTGTGCTGTACATCGACTTGAAAAGGAGGTATTATCGGTCAGCAAAGTTGTATTCTCATCATGCATGATCCCTTAGGTGCGCTGAGCAGGGCTCTGCCCAGCTGGGCCTCGCTGGTGGTGTAGGTGCCCATGCCCTTGGCAGCAGCTGTGCCACACCCAGCTCAGCCCTCCTCCCTGCCCGACTGTCGGAACTGCTGCCCCTTCTCCTTTGTACTCTTAGCTCTCAGGATGTGTTGGGTTTGCAGGGCAAGGTTTTGGTTTGAGGGGCTACCAGGGTTGTTTTTGTGAGAAACTGCCAGAAGCTTCCCGATATCTGACAAAGCCAATGCCAGCTGGCTGTGAGATGGACCCACCGCTGGCCAAGTGGGGAACTTGGGACTGAAGTTGAGCCTGGGAAGAAGGGAGGGGTAGGGGGAAGCTGTCCTAAGGTTTGGTTTTATTTCTCACTATCCAACTCTGATTTGATTGGCAATAAATTAAATTAGCTTCCCCGGGTCTAGTCTGTTCTGCCTGTGAGAGTAACTGCTGAGTGATCTCTCCCTATCCTGATCAACCTATGAGCCATTTTCTTTCCCTGCTCAGTTGAGGAGGGGAGTGATGGAGTGCCTTCAGGGGTACCAGGGTCATGTTTCCCAGTGTATGAAGATCCCGTTTTGCAAAAGGTTACTATTTTAATTGTTAGACCTAATGCAGCTCACTGCGTGTGAGATGGGTGAAGGTGCACCTGCATGAGGTGCTGTGCTAGTAACTAGGATGGAGAAATGCACAAGGTGGGTTATCCTCACCAACGAGGGCACAGCTCCCTCAGATCATTTTTACATTGCAGATACAGCTGATTTGTGGTTTCCATCAGACTTACGCCCTTAAACTTGTTTCAAGGTCTATGCTGTAGGCCAGCCCTTACTGCTATTGCCAGGCTGACAGTGAAATGTAGTGCAGCTCTGGAGCCATTTGTAACAGCCGAATGACAGCAGAGCAGACAGGATCTCCAGCAAGGCATCTACTTAACTGCCAGTTGTGATGGAGAAGGGATTATTACTTGGAATTAAAAGTACTTGTTTTTGTTTAGCATAATGTCCTGACCCTGCAGGCCACTACTCTCTAGGCATCTGTGGCTGGAGATGTGGAGAGCAGGCTCTGGTGATTTACTGCTGCCTGCAGGTACTGTTCAGGCTCTTGTTGTGGGGAGGAAAGTTAATTCATACGTGACTGACTCCTGTGGACAGATTTTGTTCTTGGTAGCAGAGGGTTCAAGGGATCCACTGCACTGGCTGGCAGTAGCTCATCTGGGCTGGTGTTTGTTGGCACAGTAAAATTTCCTTTAAACCAGCATGTGCTATACTGTACCTGGTCATGTCCCATGAGAACAGCATGCCTTTTTCCTGTGCTTGGAAGAGAAAAACAAGAGTTTTGGGGTTCCTAGATAAAATTTTCAATTGCTCTTAGTAAAGACTATGCTGTCAATCTCCAGCTATCAATTACATTATCAACTGTGTGTATCAGATCATTGGAGCAGGTCATGCAAGTGGTGCACAATCATATCCTCATTCTGTGGGACAGGCACGTAAAGTACTGTTATATCTGAAGTTAGGGTTTTATGGTCTGAATGGATGGAAAAGTAGATGGGTAAAAAACTGGTTAGGTGGTTGGACCTGGAGGGTCATGGTCAATCAGACATATTATACCTGGCGGCTGGTACCAAGTGGGGCACCACAGGGATCTGTCATGAGACCTGTCATGTTAAACACCTTTATTCATTAGTAACCTGAAACAGATGGCGGAGTGCTCTCTTCAACTGTGCAGAAGACACCAAACTGAGGGGGAGGGCAAGGCTGCCACTAAAAGGAAACCAGATGGACTGGGGAAACAGGAACCTTATGAAATTAAACATGGGCAAATCTGACTCTGTCCCTGGGAAGGAAGAGCCCCTTGCAGAAGTACATGTTGGGGGCTGCCAGCAGCTCTGCTCTGCAGGGGAGCCTGGGAACTCTCAGGTCATCCTGGTGAACAGTGAGCTGAACTTGACCCTGTGGTGTGCTTCCCCAGAATTTATTTATGGGACCTCAGCGCATAGATTGAGGACTGATAGTTGGTCTCTCCTCATCTCTGCAGAAACCACATCTGAACACTATCTGCAGTTTTCCAACTGAATTTACTCCATCATTTCCCATCACTCGCTGCTAATACTGGCAAGCAATCTGGAGATGTCAGGGGAGTGGGAACAAGACTTCTACTGCAACAGCTTTAGGGGTGATCGATATCACTGCCAAGTAGCTCCAGGAGTGAAGAGTGACTGAGACAAAGATCTAGTACCCTACCAGCAGTCTCACCTGCTCTTCCCTGCATTCTGCTTAGGCTGCTAATCAAGTTAACTAAGTTTAATATGTTTTCGCTGTAAAAAACCTTTTAAGACCTGTTGATTGTCATGTGGTTTGGAGTAATTCATGTTGGGCTTATCTCATCATTCAAGGTGAAATTTAAACTGTGAATTAAGCGATTGTATCAGCAAGTCTGAAGATGATCAAAGGGAGAAGTATGCTCTGAAAGCTGTTTGGTTAGTTCTGTGGCTCAGTCCATGAAAGCAAACATACACTGCCCTGTGCAAACACAGCACAAAGGAGTTGCAGCTTTTTGCAGACTTTGCTCTATTGACTTTTAGCAACGCCTCTTGGGGACCCTCACTTTGAGTTGGACATAGGGGTGCATATGATAATGACTACAAGATATGAATAGAGGAGGACTGTGGTAGTAAAGCATGACATCCTGGGATTGCTTTCTGCTTTCATTATGACTGGAAAATTGGTTTTGCAATGACTGCTTATCTGTAGAAACCCAAGCAAATTTCAGTTGAAACTGCCTCAAAGTCACGTAGCTAGTAACAAGCTTGTACATGCATATGAGTGCTGTAGTTTCTATTTTTTTTCTTTTATTTTAGTGTATATATTGTGAATTATGAAGGGTTTTTTCTCTGTGTTTTTTTTTTAAATTTTTATTTTCCTGTTTTGAATTTCACACTGGCTGAAAGATGTTTGTGCAAAGATAACTTCAGGTGATGTGTGCTCTAGGTTTTGGATTGATCATCTGAAAAATACTGAGCCAAACTGGTGCTTAGCAAATTAAAACCAAAGATAGGCATCTTGTATAATTAATTATTTTACGATCTGTATCTTTCAGGCTATGGTTGCTTGCTATCCTGGAAATGGAACTGGTTATGTTCGTCACGTGGACAATCCAAATGGTGATGGGCGCTGCATCACTTGTATTTATTACCTGAATAAGAACTGGGACTCCAAGGTGAGTAAGCCATTGGGTTGAGGCAGAACAGGAAGGAAGAACTACTTCGGAAACAGAGCTTCAGAGCTGTCTGTTGTTTCTGTGAACTCTGATGAACTTCTTAACTGCTAGTTCATTCTTCATCTCTTTCTTTTTTTCTGGATGTTTTTGGCAAAGCTTTGGAAGTAAGAATCTGAACTGTCTCTTTATCATCCTCTCTCCCATTCAACACACGTACTATTGTGTTGCTACAGGATAAAGCTATAAGCACTGGGCCGTATGCTCTTAACACTTTGTTTAGAGGAAACAGCAGAAAAAGAAAATCAGTTCACTACAGAATAAGTAGATTCTAGGAGCAGAGTAAAATGACAGCCCACATTTGTGACTTTATTCTTAATACTTTAGGCCGACTTGCAGAAGATATTCAGGCAGTTCCCTTTTTTTATTTGTGAAGCAGTGGGGCTTAGGAAGAGGAACAAACACATGGTTTGATTCCACCAGTGCATCTCTTGACAGGATGGAACTCGTGTTTCTGCCTGTGTTACTATAAGGCAGTTAAGTCAGCCTTGAATGTGCCATACCTTTAAATTAGAAACAAAAGAAGGGTTTCTAAAATTGTGGGACATCTCTTTGCAAGTCTGTTGTAATGCAGCACAAACTGTTCACGGGGGTTATCAACTGAAAATTGTCCAATATTTTTTGCTTCTCTAACCTCTTTTTAGGCCAATATGCTCTTTAAGCACACGTAAATACTATGAACCCCCATAAGTGAGTTCAGATACAGAGGCAATGCCATTGAAAAATGCAGTGTTGCAGAAAAGCATATCCTGTTATAGAGAGTGTGACAGTGAAACATCTCAATGTAGTAAAATGAAGGAGGAGATGGGGGAGGAAATACAAATATCCAGTTTATTTTGTGTGTTGCACCCTTATCCAAATACTGAGGAGGCACCCAAGTGAGCACTAAGAAAAGCTAATTGAAATGCCGGACACTGATGGAGTTTATTATGTAGATGTGATGGTGATTTTATATAAATGTATGCTGGAGGACATGCCATATAAGAGTATAATCATACTGGGCTTTGAAAGCAACCATGTGGCTTTAAACCTGACTTAATAGTTTCTCACTGAGGTCTACATGTAGCATGGAGGTACCATGTCAGGTCAGTGCTGCACTGACGGCATCTGCCCTGCACTCTGTGATGCAGCATTAAAGTCTCCAAAGAGCCCTCTAACAGCAGCAGGAGCCAGGGTTCATCTTCATCTCTTGAAATTTCTAGAGTGTGTGCAGATCACCACCAGACCTTTTTCCTGAAAATCTTGGCACATGGAAAGATAGAAATTATATGGTGGAGGAACCAGGCTGTGTTATAAGTAGGGAAATTGGTGGCTGGGATCTATAATGCATTTGAGAAGTTTTACAAATCTAACAATAAAACAGACTTCACTCTTCCCAAGTCATAAAAGTTAATTCCTAAATGAATTAGGAATTAGAATTAGAGATGTGACGGGGAGCTCAGAAGTTTCCCAATATTTGCTGCATCCCAGTTCATTTGCTTTAGAGAGAAGCTTATGCTGAAACATTACAATCTATTCGATAAAATCAAAGTGACCAAGGGACACGGTAAGGTTTTCCAGTGTTGTCATGTAGCTGTCATGTTTATCATTAGGTGTTTATTCTCCATTTGTTAGACATGGAGGAGGGAGAAATAAGTAATTTTTCGTGTGGCTGTTTATATGTGTAAAAAACAATCTTTCCTTTTCTTTCAGCTGCATGGTGGAATTCTTCGAATATTCCCAGAAGGAAAGTCCTATGTAGCAGATGTTGAGCCAATTTTTGACCGATTACTTTTTTTTTGGTCAGATCGAAGGAACCCACATGAAGTCCAGCCTTCTTATGCAACCAGGTAAGTAGCATATTTAATATTGGCTTTTGGCTAGGAAAAAAACCAAACCATCTCTTCTACCAATATTTTTATCCAAAATTTTAGCCATCATGTTTAAATACATGTGCATAAAAATAGACAGATTTTGAGTGAATTTCCTCGTTTTGAGTCATTGGGAATTCTCTCATCAAGTAAGGAGGAGCAAGTTTGAATAATACATTTCCTTGTGTGTTGGAAAAAAAAAGGCCCTTAACCATTGACAGGAGAAATCTTCCAAGCTAGGCATAGCTATTTAGCTGGGAGGTGCTGGGTTATTCTTTTGCCCTTGTAACACTTTAGGGATTGTTGGGACTACCATGTGTCAGCAGGCTGTGAAAAGCTGATGTGACGCAGGGCAGCCCCCAAGCTGCCTACAGGCATCCCAGAACAGAAGAACATGCAAAGGTCTGGAAGCTGCTTTTGCCCTCTGTTACCAGGGGCTGTGCTCTCTTGTGGCTCCAGCAGAAATTCTCGTCTATATTTCTATCTGACTTTTTAAAATACACACTAAAATGCTGTGTTTGCCTATAAAGATGAGTCATTTTCGTTCTACTTTATTAGTCTGCTATTCTAGTTTTGTTTTTGCTTTCTCCATGAGCACAAAGCTCCAATGCTCTATTTTAATATCAGAAGTGGAAAGAGATGCAAAGTTTCTTTTGTTTATAGATATGCCATGACCGTGTGGTATTTTGATGCCGAAGAAAGAGCAGAAGCCAAAAAGAAGTTCAGGAACTTAACCGGTATGATTTTTTTATAAATGTTCCCCAGAAAGAATTGAATGCATTTTGATATTTCCAAAGTCAGAGACAGACCAGGAATGGTTCTGTAGCTGCAAGCATATGTAATGCATTTTTAGAAAGCTTTTTCAATTCTAATTGCTGGTTATTTTATGCGAAGTGGAGAAGTTATGATAGAAGTTTCAGGCCTGGCCTAGAATCCCTGGTGAACTAAATGGGGAGAATGGGAGAAACAGTTTCTGATTTGAATCCCAAATGACTGTGATTTTTTTCCTACCCTGGGCAGCTACTTCAGTCACAAGGAGTCAGCTCTTCTTTTGTTATTTGAGAGGTATATTTTGCCGTTTCCAAACCCTGTTAAGTACTCGGTTTAGACTTTCACAGACAGTTTTATAATTATGTTCTCTAAATGTTCTGAACGAATAGAGACTGTCTTCTGTATTAGTGAAGGGCAGAAGCCCACAGAGAGGTGACCCAGCTTTCTAATTGCAGCCACACTGCCTGCTGCTGTAGTAATGACACATGAGCCACAGACTAAGTTATCTAGATGTGTTCTAACACCCTACCTGGGACCACGATCTAAGGTTTGCTGTTCAGAGCAGTTTAAGATCTGGTCTTCAGGGGCTGCCTCCTCAAAATACAGTGTGGAGAGCACTTGTCTTTTAAAAAGTGTGTGCAGCTGGGCAAAGTTGTAATTAATCAAATGATTTTCAGAACAGACTGTTGTCATCTCTGTAGCTTGTATGCAAAGCAAATACTGGTTTAACCGTTAGAGAGGATCATGAAAAAGGGACCAAGAGGCAGTGGGGGAAAGTATCACTGATCTGGGGTCTCAGAGTTTATTGGACTACTTAATGAATATTGCATGAGTCATCTTCAACTTGAACATGACAATTGTACCAGATCTTTTTGTGACTGTCCTTGTTAACATGCTGTGGTATCATATAGCAGTTCAGTCCATACAGTGGATTCATGCCATGATTCTGATATGGAAAGTGTTGTCCATTGAAAACAAACCAACTTTTTTTAGTTTCTGAGTTTTCAAATAAATACAGTCAGAACCCCCTGGTTTAACCACTTCTTACTTTTTTTTCTTTTTGATGTAGATGCAAGGAAGAGAGAAGCACCTCTTAATGAAGACTAACCAACTGTTCATGAACTCTTTGTGAAGAAATAAGATCCCAAAGATGACTTCCATTTCCAGCAAATAAGGGAAAAACATTTTTATGCACAAGAATGCACCAGTTGTGTCTAGAATGTGCATCTTACGCTCATGGTACTTTAGGCAGCCTCCTGTCATGCTGCATCTGGTAGAAGAAAAACTTGTTTGCTCCTTGCCTTTTGCTGGAAAAAATAACCAGGGTTAAAAAAAAAAAAAAAAAGTATGTGATACTCAAGCCTAGTGGTAGTGGCTCAGCCAATTGGCTTTTGATCACTCTTGTAACTAAGATAATGGTCATTGGAACTAGTGGTAAAAAACTGAGTCTTATTTGCACTTTATGGGGAAAAAAAGTTCTAGTTCAATGAGAAGAAGCCTTGCAAGTTTAAAATCAGTTGGCAGACTGCTAACAGGCACAGAGAGATATTGGACATGGATAATTAAATTGGGTATTTGTAGAGTGTCATTTTATGGTCTGTCCCAAATGGACCTGTTGATGTATTGTTCATAATTTTGCTATGCAGAACATTGGTTCATCTCTTCAGTAATATGACTTCCTGAATGTTTGTCTACACAATCATCGCATTTTCCAGATTTTGTTTGCTCTTCAAGAGGCACGTTCTAGCTGTGCAGCTGTACTGCCCTTTCTGTCCCAGGACCGAGGGGAAAGTAGTTATGTATCTGTTCACAACTTCATAAAAACTTCTTTTTTTGTTGTTGTTTTTTTTTTGTTTTGTTTTTGTCTTGAGCAGGATGGGTTGTATGTTTTTCTGTTTTCAAAGTTTGGTAAAGCAGCTGTTCTCTTGCAAAAGTCTGGTAAACTTGGAAGGCTTGTGGCACACAATGCATTGGCCCTTAAGGCCAGTGATCTGTGGAGAGGTGTTTGCTTTGTGACTTCTCCATCTGCTATGTTCTGTGTGACATAGATATGAATCTGAAAAAAAAAGATACGTCTGGCAGTCTGACAAATACATGATAAATAATGAGTAACTTAGACTTGATTTTTATGCTGCATATTCTTAGTGAACACACTTGTTTAATTTTGCATGCATACGTAATTTGAATGAAACTGCAATTCTGTTTCAATTGATCTGTGATGCTAGGTTACTACTACTGCTGTGCCTGAGCTGTGAGAGCAGAGTTATTCAATGGCAAAGCACACATTTTTTTTCTCCGTTATACTAGACTCAATGAGTAACTGGTGATCTATCTCCAATCTGTCTAAACTTCTACAACCAGCACTTACTATGCAGTTCAGAATAGCTCTTAATGAAGCTGGGAGCTGGCAGTGGATTTATTTATCACTCACACTAATTGTTTTGAACCTAGACTTACTTGCATTCATTTTTATTTCATGTTGTCAGTGTGTATGTCAGACCCTATTAAATGTTCCAAGTAGATGCCCCTTCAGTGTCCCATATTTTCCTGTGCCACCTGCACATGGTGGTGAAGGTGGTCTGTCTGAGCTGCTGGCCCCTGCACGCTCTGCTGGGTTGTCATGCTGTGATGGGGCTGCACTCGAGCTAGGGAATGGAAAAGTAGTGTGCAATGGCACCTATTAAACGTCAGTGACAGAAAGGTAACAAGCTGCATAGGACAGAAAAGAAATAACTTTCATGACGTAAAAATGATAATAGAAAATGGAGTCTTTTTAAAGCAGTTTTTTATCTTAAAGAAAAGCTGAGCATCCTTCAGCCTGCCCACAAATGCTGAATGTAAATACAGCACTGCTAGGAAACCCCTACTCTCTCTGGCTTCTCCCAGAGTTCCAGCTATGGTCCTATAGGCCTGACCACTGTGCACCTTAAGAGAGGAATATGAGGGAACATGTGTGACAAATATTCTTACAACTCAAGACTAGAAAAAGACAAAAAACGTGATAAATGTCCTTTTTCTGTTAGGAAAATCATTATTCTACTACAGTTGCTTCTAAGTAACACACCAGAGACTTGAAGGAAACTTAGTGATAACTTGAAATTCTCATTCTGAAATGTTCATGTGGGAAGCAAAAGAGTTTAGGCTCTTCCTTGAGAGTGAGAGGTAATCCATTGAAATGTGAGAGGTGTTGGAAAAGATAGGATTACTATTTAGAGAAGGTGATGGAATACAACCTGTTGTCTTACTATGCAAAGTTGATAATGGCACATTAATTTGAAACTCCCACATGATTTTAAAAGGAGGAAAACCAGATAAAACAGAGAAAATAAATTTCTTTGCCTCTAGATACTACAGCCTTAAAATGAACTAGAAAGTACGCATTGTTAGTACACATCTTACTGGAGCTGGAACAGTGGAAAAACAATGTGGTGGAAGGGGAAAAGCTTTGTGTAAGGGCTGAAAAAGGAAGGTACTTCAGTTATCACTGTTGCTACCACCAGGTTTCTGCAGTGGTCAGTAACATGTGAGTTGAATGGAGCAGTATAGTTGCATTTATTGTAAACAAAGTACATATTTTCATTTTTAGCCAATATCTTCCTCGTCTCTATTACATATGTAGAAGACAGAGCAGTTATTCTATGGCAGAGTGTTGTCTTTATTAACACTTGTAATCAAGTGCAAAAAAAGTTGAGGGCTTGAGAGCTTGAAACCAATTCCTCAGTCCTCTGTTTCAGATCTCTACTTTAGTGGGATGATCTCCTTGAAGAAGCTGTAGGTTAATTGGGGGTGGGGTGTAGGGGATGTTTGGTCATACAGGAATACACAGGTGTGATGTTTTCCACATAGATTTCTCTTGCCTGTCTCTAGAATTGTTGCAAACTGGTCTATAAGAATGAAATTGTCTGTCTGTGTGAGGGAAGCAGGCTGCTACAATGGGGAGGGTATTTCAAAGAGGCTTTTTCCTTGTGTTTTGTCTTCATAGCAAACTGTTTAAATTAAATGGCTAAACAGCACTTGTCAGCCAGTTGTGAAAAGGGATGCTTTTTCTTTTTTTTAATCTTTAGGTAATGTGCCTTCCTTGTTCTTATCTGTGAAGATGTTTCATGCTGCACATGCATGTCATGTCATGCAAGTTTTTGATGGCTCTTTAAAAAACATGGTTGCCTTTTCAGTTGCATGGGAAAAATGTGCAGAGCCACAAAGCTGCAATTTTCAACAGAAGGTTTTCGTTGTGCAGGGAGGAAAAAAGGCCAGGAGATAGTGCTGAAAATCAAGAGACTATTTTTATTCTTAAACCTGTGACCACTGGCCTTTTGAGCAAAGTAGCCTCTAATAAATCTTTTTCTCTAGATTACTTCTGGTTCTATGAAGAATGACTTCTACAAAATAGTGTCTAAAAAGTTTCACTCTTTTTTTCCGTTCTATTTTTAAACAGTTCTAGTCCTTTGTGTTTTTTAAAAAGTTGGAATATATTATATGTATTTTTCTTGTTGTTGCAAAATAGCTGGCTCTAACACCACTTGCATCTAGAAGAAAATGTGTCTATTTGCAGGCAAATGACTAGTTCTGCTTTGACTGTGATGTACTCCCAGCAGATATCTGAGAGTGAGTTATGATTATATCTTCTCTTGTCAGGTTGTATGCTGGTCAACAATGCTGGCACTTTGCATTGGATTCATATAGAAACCCCTAGTAATATTTTACCACACATCACATTTTGTGTTCCTGTTACTATTAAAAAAAAATGTCGCAGGAGTCAATAAACACTGGGTCATGTTAAACACTGTCCTGTGCAAATCTCCTCAGTCTTGTGTGTTACTGTGGCTGGGGATGCAAGGGGTGGGTGCAGTGCCATGCAGCTGCATGTAGGGTGACACTGAAAGCTGTATCCACGACTGTCTTCTGCTGTTGGAGAGATCTTTTTCTGTTGCCCTCAGCTTGGCACATTTCCTTGGTCACTTCCTGCTATTTTGCAGTTATTTACCTTGCTAGTGACCCTCTTCTTGAAATGCCTATTTGTTTTCACGCTCCCATTGAACCAGATAACATTCTCATGATTCAATTGTTGTCTGATAAGTTTTATTTTTAACAGTGTTCACATCCTCCCCCTGCTACTTTTCCAGTCTGAATCCCACTGTTTTCTCCTGTAGCTGTGTGGGAGACTTCTCCTCACTCCCACTAACAGTGCAGTTGAATGAAAGCCAAGGCACTTGCACTCATTTGGTAGAGCTGTTAACTTTCTGATCCCTTTGCAATCTTAGGAATAGTGAGAATTTCCCTTTTCCTATTTAAAACATGGTTTCTATCATGGAGGGCTTGGATTTGACTTGTGGGGATTTTTGTTGAAAAGAGAAGAGATGCCTAAATAATTTACCATTTATTTAAGCATTTCTTAAACTGAGGAGTTCGTGGAGCATAGGGAGAAGACCTATGGAAAGCAGAGGGGTTTCTCTTCTGAGCATGCTCTTCAAAGAGTAAAGGTTTGGAGGGACAGATTGAGAAGAAGCTGGCTGTTGGCCATCCAGCTGCCAAGGACTTTGAACTCTGACTAAACTTTCTCTAAGCAAATATGTTTGCAGTAATTGTTATCTTACAGCTATTTAGGGGTTTCTTTCCTCCCCCACCTACCCAAAGGGATATGGCTAAATATATTTGCACTGACAATTCTCATGACTCTTAAGAATGCGTCTGATATCAGAGGTTGCACTGAAAATTGCAAAGGGGCATGACAGTGGAAGAGAGGTTAGTAAAAATTGATTCCTCTTTCCCACATAGTAAGTCTCTATGGAGTACTTCCACTTCAGAGAGTTGGTTGAAACTTCCATCCTCTTCCACAAGGCATGGAGTTTTTTATCTGTCTCACGGAAAGCACGGGTAATTTCATCTGCATGTGTGCTTATTTTAAATAAACCACACTGGGTCAACTGCAGTCAACAGCAGTTCGTGCGTGGTGGCAGAGTCAATGCCAGCGTGCCCAGTGCTCCTTTGCTGGGCACCCACAGTCTTCCTGCTAGAGAGGAGGAAGTTTGTGATGCCTGATCTCAGACAGCACCCTGGACCTGATCTGGCAGGAGGGGAATCAAGAGTGTAACTGGCACTTAAAGCCTGCTGTGTGTGGGGCTGGTGAGAAGCATGGAAAGAAAGACCCTGTAGTCCAAACTAGTAGAGCTGTGAAAAATCACTTGTGGTTGCATGGGTTCACAGCTCCCATCAGGCTGCTGGGCAGAGGGAGCAGAGCAGAGAAGTTGCTTCTGAAGCCAGGCCCAAGTTCTCTCCAAGAAGAGTGCCCAATTCTGAGCGTACGCTGTGGGAGCCTATGCAGAGTCTGGTCACATCTGCTCTTCAGGATGGGTTATCCCTTCCCTGGCAGAGGATGTTGAGTCGTTCAAGTGGATGAGAGACAACGGTTGCTTTCATTGTGCTCTCTTGCTGAACCAAGAAGTTGATTAGCTTCCTAAAAGGGACCTGGCATTCCTCTGCAGCACCCAGAGGTTGTCAAGGACACAGTGCTGATCCACCTTGAGCCTGGGAAAGGTCTGGTTAGAATGCAATCATGGCGGGTTGGTGTGGTATGCAGTGCCTGCAGGTTGCTTTTAGTTTACTAAACACTGTATTTCATGCCAGCTTTGACACCTGTCCTGCCTGTACAGAGGTTCAATGGATGACCTGTGTTCATGACTGTGATACATGGTAACACACCATCCCATGCTCTAAGCAAAGGAGAAAATGCCTGCTGCTAAGAGGTACCAGCCACTTCTTTTATAAGAAAAAAAATCAAGGAAGGAAAAAAAAAGACATCTGAACAGACATGTAATTGTCAAAGGAAGAGTCTTAACAGACTTAAGCTCAGCTGTCTTCAGAGAGTTTTCAAAAGCATACGGCAAATGCTTCTGTTTCAAAGCTTATGCTCCTTTATCTATGAGAAGCTAAACACTGGCTAATTCTTTAATTAGTTCCCAAGATGTTTTTCTCTCTAGCCAAGGCTTGCTACAGGATAATGATTTCTTTAGTTTAAAAACAAGTGTCAATACAGAAAGTTGTTCTGATTTTTCTTTCTTCACATGTTTTATTTTACTTTCTACTTAGCTTCTGCTCTCTTCATTCCCACCTGCAGTATTTTTCCTTGATTCGGGAAAGGTTGATTACTTTATCTTAGCTCCCTGTGCTGCATGAATGGGAATGACAGAGCCAAGCCAGTGCTGTGGTCTGGGTCCAATTGTACGAGTGCAGTGCTTGGGTCTCTTCCAGGGCCGAGGAGATGGAGGAACCTGAGCCACCATCAGTTAAACAGCTCAGTTCCTTAAACTGTAATGTGTAAATGTGTAAATGTGGCCATGGGTACCCAAGAGCTGCACTGCATGCCAAAGATCTACATTTGGAGCTTCCCAACCTCCTGCCTACAACCACAGTCATCTCCATTTATTTGAGCAGAGTTCCCAGAGCACCAACGCACTTTGAGCTAATTTGTCAAGAGCTGCCTAAGTCTTGATGGGGCTGAGTGCACACAAATCTGCTGGGCCTGAGTCCCATGTGGTGCTGTGGTTTAACCTCAGCCAGCAACCCAAGTACCACACAGCTGCTCATTCCCCACCAGCTGGACTGTGGAGAAAATCAAAAGGGTAAAAACTTGAAAATTTGTAGGTTGAGATAAACATGGGGAAAGGGAAAGCAAAAGCTGTACACACTAAGAAGGCAAAATATTAAGTCACTGCTCCTCCTGAGCAGGCAGGTGTTGAGCCATCTCCAGGAGACCAGGGCCCCATCAACTGTAACAGCGACTTGTGAAGACACACACTATCACTCCAAATGCCCCCCTGTAATGGGTTAGAGTTTGAAAACCAGGCAGAAACACCAAAAACGTAGTGGTTTCACATTCACCAAATTTTTTTTTGTTAAATGTAGTGTAGTGGTCTATCTTTCTACTATGGAATAGGATTAAAAGAAAGGCAAAACAGGCTCAACTTAAAGATAGATCTATTAACACACACTAAAGGGCAAACCAAAAAAAAACCCATGAAACCTTTTTAAAAGCACTCCCCTCAATCTTACCAACAGTTTACTTTTCTACATTTTCAATGTAAAGAGACAGAAAATCAGAACTCTTAAGTCAGTATCACTTAAAAAATAGTCTTTCATTCAGTCTTTGAGAGAGACAAGTTCTGCCTGATTTTTCTGGTAACTTTTCACAAGAGACACAGTCTGTTTGTGGCTTCCAGCTCCCACAAAAGCAGCCCGCCCGAGAATCTGCATTTGTGAGTGTCCCAATTCTTTTTTCTTTTCCATGACTACATATGGGCCGTGGACTTACACATGGGGTTTCACCTTTTAAAGATGCACAGCTCCACAACAAAGGATTTCTCATTCTTCACTGGTGACAAGGCTTCAAACATCTCATAGGATCACTAGATTACAGTTCCTAATTCAATATCCACTCAGTAAAATCAGAGATTATAGTTTCTAATTCCATATCCACTCAGTAAAATCAGACACCTTTGCTTGAANCTTGATGTTACCTCATGGCCAGGCCCACAGCAAAGAGGAAGTTTCTCAAAATCCCACCTGTATTTAAGGCGTGTGACCCATGGGTGTACACTTGTATCCAATTGGCCAACCTGGCTGTCAGTTTTAAAGCAGATCACTAATTGGTTTTTACCATTCATGCCAAACCAATACACCCTCTTTTCCTCCTTCTTCCTCCCACTTTGTATACTGAGCATGATGTCACATGGTCTGGAATATCTCTTTGGTCACTTGGGGTCACCTGTCCTGGCTGTATCTCCTCCCAGCCTCCCACCTACTCCCAGCCCCCTTGCCATTATGGCAGTATGAGAAGCAGAAATGGTCTAGACTCTGTATGAGCATTGCTCAGTGATAACAAAAACATCTCTGTATTATCAAACCTGTGTTCAGCACAGATCCACAACAGCCACTGTGAAGAAAAATAACTCCCCCAGCCAAAGCCAGCACTAAGACAAAAACAGGAGGGAGAGGAATTGACCCCTCTGCCCTTCTCTGACCCCTCTCTGTCAGTGCATGGATGCAGGATACCAAAGGTCAGACACCAGGCTTACCCAAGGAGAGTCAGACTGGCTTCATTTGTCCCACAGGAGGAGATCCTCAGTATTAGGCTACACCGTTTGTCCATGTGAGGAGGGAGGAGTGTGACCTTTGTGCTGAACCCATTGAAGTTGTTACATTTCTGAGGGAATTAATATCTTTCCATTGACTCGAGGAAATTTGTGTGAACTTGGATATTACAGCTTCTGTCTTCAAGAAAAATGTGGGAAAAAATGTTCCCCTCTCAGTCCATTGGAAAAAAGTAAGTATGATCAGAGATCTACAAACTATAACCTGTGAGGACAAGCTAAAAGATCTGGTACTGTTCCTTCTGGGGACAAAGAGAGTGGGAAGATAAGTGAAGGAGGAAGTAGAAGTATTATAAGGGTCTTAAAATACAGGAATTGTTACTGAAAAGAATAAGTAGTTTGTTCTCTATACCTGTGATGCATTAAACAGCAATAATGGGATAAAATTGGAGCAAGGAAGTTATAAGTCATTTGTTGGGAGCAGCTTTCTTATGCCTGGGATGCTGAACCACTGGAGTGCCTGAAGATGTTGTGGAGTTGCCCTTACCAGAGATGTGGTTGGAGAAACGTCTGCCAGGAGTGAGGTAAGTAGAAGTGATTTTTTTTTTCTTGGAGCAATGAGTAAGGACCAGCCAGGCTAAATGACATGTTCTGTGTCATGGCAACATAAGCATTATTTTGGAACTTACGTGGTCAAGGCATCCCATGAATGGAAGAGGTATATGAGGGTGTCCTCTTCCAGTAAAGGTTATAGAGACCACTACCATGCATTGTTGCAGGACTAGACCCAGGAGTGAAGTTCAGCCCAACCCTGCCATGAGCAGTTGTTGTCCCCTGCCCTGTTATTTCTGTCATGATGCACTTGCAGTTACCACAGGCACGCACTGCACAGCAGGCTGGGCTTGGTGAGCACCCCAGCAGGGGGATCCTGCTGCCTGGCACTGCTTTGGGCTGAGCAGCACCTCTTGTCTTCTTGGGCAGCAAAGAGCTGAACTCACATTTTCTGCAGCATTGCTATCTCCTTTTGAACCTTCTTGTTATAAGATAGTTCATATAGGTTACACTTATTCTCTTATTTGTTATTCAAGCCTAAAGCTGTGCATTCTGCTCATCCTCTTTTTCATGTCTCAAATTCAAGAATTGCAATCCTGAGTGTGATGCCCCTTTGTATCTAGACTCAAGATACGGTAGGAAGCAACTTCCTCCTGTCCAGAACAGCCATGAAGCTGGTTGGGTGCTCCGTTTCCTAGGAAAGGTGTTATAGGTCATCAGTCATTCACTAGTAATGGAAATAATATTGGGGGGGGGGCAGAAGGGAATGATGAAGAAATATATGGTGGGGTATCAGAAGTTAGCCTTTGGGGGCATGTGGTTTTAAAGGCAGGAACCTCCCCTCTCTTGGCAGGTTCATGCTCTGATTAAAAAGAATGTGCATATGTCTGAGAGTTAGTGTTTGCTACATCCATTAAACATTTTCTCCCCTTTACAAATCCATGTTGCTTTCCAAGTATATTTTAAGTAATTCTCTGCTGAGTCATTAATTCACACATCTAAAAGGTCTTGAGTTAACTAATGTAATCATAAATTCAAACACTTTGGATATCAGTACTTGAAACTAGATGTGTTTATTATTTATATTAAATACTATGCATAGTTCTTGTACACTTTCTTTCACTTTTAAAACTGGCAGTTCATCAAAATTTTTATATGAGGTTGGAACCTATGCTATTGTTGCTGCTATAAACATGTTAATATCATAAGCTAAACATTTCCCCTTTATTGTTGGTGTATTTCCTTTGCTTAGCTCCTGTGACTGTGCCCAGGGAACACATGAAAATTATTGGAATCTCAGTTTCCTTTCATTCCCCTGGTCTGAAAATCATGACCACAAGATGCAGACGAAGCCATTTTGGAGGACATGGGGGTGTCCCCAGCCTCTGCAGGTGGCATGCCTTCCCCAAGCTGGCTTGGTGTTCAGAAGGGATGGATCCCTCTGCCACCCCCACTGGCCAGAGCACCCTTGCCAGCACCCTGACCACCATCACCCTGTGCAGCAGCACAAAGGGTCTTCTCCCCTGCCATCATAAAGCTCAGTGTCTCAATTTGCTATGTCCACTGCTGATTTCAAGGTTTCTGTACTATTATATTTATGCTCTGTCTTCTGAGAGTTGAGGAATAGATAAAAGCACCCCAGCTCTGAAGATCCCCTGTTTCATCACCCAGACCTGTGCTTCTGCAGCAGCAACCCCATGGTGGGTTTCTATAAGGGCTCCCTTGGGCAGACTGAGGCTCCTCAGTGCCTTTGGCACCCATGCAGGGCTGCAGATGTAGGGTCAGCATGTGGCCTCCCATTCTAAGGTAATATAGACTGGAGAGTTCTGCCCAGACCTGGAAAATGCAGCATCTGCCACAGCATCCTAGGTATTGCACAGCTTAGGCCTTGCTGCCTCAGGAGGAGGCTCACAAAGTGATTTTCATGGTGGCCCTGAGATTGGCTCAGCTGGTCAGAGCATGGTGCAAATAACACCGAGGCTGTGGGTTCAATCCTTGTATGGGCCATTCACTGAGTTAGACTCAATGATCCTTGTGGGTCCCTTCCAACTCAGAATATTTTGTGATCGAAGAAAAGCATGAGCTGTGTGGGATGGGGGTGGCTCTACAGGATCCTCATCAGAGTGTGACACTGGGACTGCAGGCTCTCCTCTGCCCATAAATGCCTTGGTCTTGGTTATTACCTGTGAGTTTGCAAAATTTGATTTTAGGCTTTTCTGCATGCTATCAAAAGTTCTTCAGATGGATTTCTTCCTCCCCAGCTTCTCTCAAGCTGAATCCAAGCCTTACTTCTTGCTCTTTTCTCCTCCTTTGAAGACGTATCTCCAAGCACCACCTCTGCCAGATCCTGGTGCCATCTGGAAGCACAGCACCATACTCTCCAGCCCCAGCAGCTGCCAAACACCAAAGGAATGCTTAAAAATTGATCCAAAGCTGTATTTCTAATTGAAAGTGCTAAATTGTTGGTGCACAGCCCAGAAAGTCTATGTGGGTTCAGTAAATACTCTCCCCATTATTTAGTAAATGGCTTTACAAAGAGCTAAATACAGCTACAGAATCATTAGGGAAACTGGGCAGTAATTAACAGGCATGAGGTGGAATCCCCTTTCTTCATGGATCTCCCAGGGAAGAAGAACAAAGAAAACCCATGGGCACCAGCCTCTTTCCTCCCAGGGCAGAGAGTTTTAAATCAATCCCAGTTTAAAGTACAGGCACCAAATGGAGAAAGTAGTGAGTGTGTCTTGGAGACCTTTGGAGCACTTGAGAAAACAGCCCAGGACTGGGCGTCACCCCAAGGGGACACAAAGTGTTTGCTTACCATTAGGGCCAAATTATCCCAGACTTGGCTTGACACACAAGTCAAGCAAAATATGTTAATTGACATTTAACTTGCTAAACACTCTCCCAGTTTGCACTGGGAGTAGTAGCATCCTTATGTGCAAAGAGGGTTTTTGGCTCAATCCTCGCCATGTGTGTGATCTTAGTTGTGCTTTATACTATCTCATTTTCTGCCCTTAAAAAAATCCAAGCAAGAAGGCAAGCCCTAGTTTTAGGCAGGAACTGGAAAAATGCAGCACAACCCAGGGGAGACTGGAGCTGTGGAGGGAACAGGAGAGTTGCCCGAAGCAGTATCTTCCATTTTGTCAGCGTGTGCTCCTTTGATTTAGACAGGACCCCAGTGACCCAGGGCACTATGAAGGGGACAGGCCATGTGGAACACTGTGAACGTGGCCCTCACCATGCAGGAGGGCATGCACCCCCTGCACAATGAGATCCACTGCACTGCCTTCTTTGTGATGGATGCACGACCCCACAACCATGTCATTGTGGTGGCCACCCAGGCCTGGAGCGCTGCTGTCAAGATAATACTTCATGGACATCCAGCAGGCAGACATGAATACACTGTGGGCCATGGCTTCACATCTGCTGGAGGAACACGTCTTCCCGTTTGAGTCTTTTGAGCTCATGAGGCAGCTTAGGAAACAATTCCAGGACAAACTCTCTAGTGTGTGAGAGCTGCCAGTGTCGGATGCCTGCTTCTCACCTTGACTAGAAGATGACCTTCAGAGGGCTGTTTGGGGTGGCTGCCCTTGCTGAGAGGAGCGTAGGCAGGAAAGCAACCTCCCCAATGGGGAGATGCTGGGGCTTGCTCATCTTTCCTGATGGGAGATAAGGAAATTTTGCAAGCATTGCAAGCGTGTGTTTTTCTTCACCTGTGCTGAGTAGCTCTGGCCCAAGCCAGGATGTTGTGGTAGCAGCGATGGAAATGTTAAAGAGCAGGGAATGCAGAGCTGGTTTCCCTGGGTGTGGTAGGGCTGGGTGACACATCCCAGAGCCATTTATATATTTCACATCCATATATATTTTAATGTGGCTCTAGCAGGGTTACCTCCTATGCAGACACGTGTATGGCATCCACTGCATGTTTGTGTGTGAGAGATCCCTGGCCATGTGGTGCTGCTCAGGAGTGTCTGGCTGTGAGCCAGGAAGCTGTTTTGCACCATGACGGCGCTGGCACAGGTTGGGACCTGTCTGTCCCTCCCTATGCTGGTAGACTGCTGGAGACCTGGCATTGCAGCAGTCTGGTGAGACCTTACCTGTCTCAGCACCTGTTGAAGGGCAGAAGGCAGCTGCCAGACTCTTCCAGGCAGTGCTTCCTTGCCAGGGACTGCACTAGTGCCCTGGGGAGTCTCAGCTTCCTGGGTTGAGGGAGTCCAGGCTGATAAGATATTGCTTCCCAGGATCCTGATATGTTCTTGCACCTGATGCCTTTGCCTCCAGTGCTCTGCCCATTTCCTGCCTGCCCTGCTGCCTAGTTCCCATTGGCTCTACAGGCTTCTGGCTGCACAGACACTCAGACCTGGCTCCTGCAGCACGTTCCAGCTGACCTCCAGCTTATGCTAGCTCAGCTCAAGCTACCAGCAAAAAGATTTAGCACTTGGGTAAATTAGAAAGCTAGGGCAGTTCAGAAACCTTCCCCCACTGTGCCCATGTCTGCACTGGAAATCAACAGGAGAGTGTTGGGGCTGGAAGGGCTGGGGTTGTGTGGGTTGTCCTGGTGGCTGTGGCTGCAGTGACAGGGCAGGTGCCAGAGCCAGGGTCCCCATGTGTCTGACTGATCTAATGCCTGTTCTGTCTTGCTGAGGTGTACGTGTGTGTGGAGCAGGAGCATGGCTGCCAGCACAGCTGCATCAGTACCCCCAGCTCCTTCTACTGTGGGTGCAACACAGGCTACAGGTTCAATGTGGGTGGAAAAACTTATTTGTTTAAAAACCCTTTTTAAATCCTATGTCTTGTAGGGGGGTTGTAGTTACGAGTCTCATGGAGGGAAGCTGATGCGCAGCAGAGGACCCAGGGAGGCCTGCAGCAGCCTGGGTGCTCTCTTCAGTTGGCTGCTGCTGCCTGGTTTGGAAATGACTGCAGATATTCAGCATTCCTAAATCCTGGCCAGTCACCTAGTCGTTACAAACCCATGTGCAGTGTTCCTGTTCTTGCTGAGGCTACCATGGTCTGGGCTGGTGAGCACTCCCATAGGATATTGCAGCACGTGAGCCTCACCTACAGCTGTCTGTGGACTCCTTTGCTTCTCAGAATCTGCCCATGACTATGAAGAGAGACCCAGGAGCATCCTCATTCTCAGTACCACTCCTGAGCCACTGAGTTACTTTGGGCTGCTTTTTCCAAAGCTATCCTGCCTGGCCCTTGGTAGCCTTAGAGTGACATGTTAGCATAGAGACAGGTGGCAGAACAGGAGACCATAAACTGCAGGTAAATGGACCCAATGCCAGTGAATTTGCACATCCTTTAATTTAGAAATTATTGACATTAATGATATTGCTTGTTAGGTTTAGTGAGTTGCCCAGAGATGAGCAGGTGGGGACACTGAGCAACCTTTGCTGGAAGAATGACTCTTGCAGATCGAACTTAAACTGCAAGAGTAAGCCATGGCATGGTCATTGCTTGTGCACCATGCAACACTACAGCTTGAATACTCTTCAATTGTTCATGTGCAGTCTTAAAACATACTTGCAGTGGAGAAACCTGCACAGTGGTAGCTATCTAACGTGCCTTTCCTGAGCACCTGCTGCTCTGCAAGCTGCTGGTCAACACTTTCTGTCATGGCTGTGGTGGCACATTGAAAGAAATTATCTTCTGCCAGTATTTAAGATGAAATTACAGTCGAGGGCTTCTCACTGATGCCTGGGAAATGTGAAATTTTCTTATTAGAAATGTCTCAGAACATAAAACAACATAATCATGAAAAGAATTTAGTATGAGTCCTGGACAGAAAGTAATACCAAAGCCATTCAAACCCTTTATTTTTATTTTCTGAAGTAATGAATTGCACATATCAGAGCATACACTTGTCCTTTTAAGTATCAGAAGAAAGATTATGAGAAAAGTTCAATAAATCAAACATGGAAGTGTTGCCACCAAGTGGTACAAGCTGTATTAGGCAATGGCTCATAACTTCTAGATCACAGCGATGTGTCTGAGATGCCCTGATGTTTTATAAAAAGATTCCTTTTCGCTTTTTTTGGCTATCTTTTTTTTTTTTTTTCCCTGTGTGTGTGTGATTTATTTTTCTTTCCATGATGTTAAATGATGATGCTTGCACCCATCTCCATGGAATCACAGAATGTATGACATGCCTCTTTCAGCGGCTTCTGGAGATGCAGGCAGTGGAGAGGCAAATACAAAGGGCCTTCTGGATATATGGATGTCCTGGCAATCTTCACTGCAGTCCCCTGCCTTTTTGGGGTGTGGCATATCCCTCCCTCCTCAGCCTCACATGTGAGCAGAGAGAGTGGCTTCGCAGCAGAATGTGTCCCCCAGGTCTTGAAGACTAGCTAAGGAATTTCCCAGCCCTCCCCTGACATTTTTAGTACAACCCATCCTGAGGAACTTGGGCACTTTTGAAATAATCTGCAGATTTACATGATTTTTTAAGGATGCTTATGTGTGTGGTGAGGTGTTTTGTTTTTCAGCTAAAGTATTAAGCACTTTGCACTTTAGCCACATATTTTTTACTACTGTGCAGGAGCTGAAAAATGCCCTTTGCTTCCCAGCTCTTTACAAAGCCTAGGTTATTAAAAAAAGGAAAAAAAAAGAAAAGAAAAGAAACATTTTCTGGAAACCAGACTGAGGTGCTTCTTTGCTATTTATGTTATGAGGCACACATTATTCTTGAGAGATGTCTCTCCATGGGAACAGGGCTCCCCAGAACCACCTGGGGCACAAGGCAGCAAAAGGCAGTAATAGGGGGTGATGTAGAGACTTGTGCACATGCACACACAGATCCCATCTCTGGACGGGCGTATTTCAATCCCTGCTTGCGCCGGGGTACAGAGAGTCTACAGGTCTCATGCCCTTCCGCTTCCTGTGCAGCGTGACCTCTGGCACCAGCAAACTGACCAGCTGATTGGTCTTTTCTGCTGGTGGGTGGGAAGATGATGGTGGTGCAGGAATATGGAGAACTGAAAGTTGTGGTGAGCCCTCATATAGATAGTGGTGATAGCGCAGTGCTGGATTGGCTGCTTGGATTAGTCAAGCATCTGGAATAGGAGCCCAACAGAAACAATTTAGGTTAAAAAAAGCGCTTTTTCAAAGCTGACATCTTTTCTCAGCTTTTTTTCCTTAACAACCTCTCCCTTTCTCTCTGTAATGTGTTTCTTAGGGTGCAAACCTGAAGTTCTCATTTTTTTTTTAAACATTGTCAGTGTTACCACCATTATCTTCAGAGCAAGCAAATGATAGAAAAAGGCAGAATCAATCACCAAGCTGCTTTTATACCTAGGTGTGGTCTTTGTTCACTACAAATCACAGTAGAGAAGTTAAATTAATGCAGCTGATCAGAAAGATCCCTTAAAGATCCACTAGAAGGGAATTGGGGTGTGTGTGTTGTTGAAACTTAGCAGGAGAAAAGGTCTCCAAGAATCTTGCTGCATGATTTCCAAAGCTCTTACAAGTCTGAGTACATTTCTATTTTATTTTTTATCTATTTTTAATTTTTTTATAGAGAGAATTAAAATAAATGCAAAGGGTGATGTTAACCTCAATAACACCTAGCATTGTAATCCAGAGGGAAAGGATTAAAATTAGGATCATATCTATGTAAAATATGTCTTAATAGGAACAGGGAGATTTGCCTGAAATGGCTTATATTTTAGTCTGTTATACAGAGTAAGTTTAACATGATCATTTTTGAATAGCAAATTATATTCCAACATGTCCGTCTTCTCTTTAGACATCACAATTGTATATAGTTCTTCAATTTCTTATTTTTACTACTGCTCCTTTAATAAACAGTTAATAGAGATAAATAAGAAGACAATATAATAAATTCACTAGCAGATGAAATAATTATTTTGGAAAATATTATAGCAAAATTAGGTTTTCTTTCTTTTCCCATGAGGTTTTGCAGATGGAAGAGGCCAAACCTTAAGATAGAGTTTGTAGATGTCTATATCTGTTGAATATCTGTTACACCTATATTTGTAAAAAGAGTATGTATACTTTTTTTCCCCCACCGTTGAATTCTTTTTCTTACTGAAGAGAGGAACATAAATAGAAACTGTTATAAAACCACGTAAAAATGAAACAGAAAGGAGCCACTGGACAATTATGACTTCAACTATAATTCTGTTCATCAACAAAGAATAGTTTTAAGCAAGGTATTTGACAACTAGACAATGAGTTCAAACCATCTTATTTTTATTAACATTTTACAAAGTCCAGGAAGCTTTCTAGTTGTTTCTACTTTTGCTTAGATACAGTGCCTGTTCTGCAGTTGTTAAATCTCTAGTGAATCTCTGTATCTTGTTGAAAAAAATAGAAACAAAACAAAGTAAAGGAAAACCATAAAGCTCAAGTATATTTTTTTGAGCAGAGCGTGCATATTTTGTTGATCAAAACGATAGGCCAAATATTATAGACCTATAGTGAGGTGCGAACAAATTTGGAGGCAATTTGCCCAAACTAAAATGAGCATGAACAATAGGCAATGTACTAGCAGCAAAGACATGTCCCGCTTTTTCCAAGGCAGTAGGTGACAGATGTGGCACGCAGCATGCCAAGGGCCAGGATCATCATCTTTGGACCCATCCCAGTCCTGCTGACCTGTGTGCATCTGGAAGCAGATGCCCTCAATCCATCAGGGACAAGGGGGTGAATGATTTGGTTTGCAACCTCTGACTTGCATGGCAACTGACTTAGGTACATGGTCTTCCAGACTAACCTTTCCAGGTATTGGCAGGTCAAAGAACCAGAATCATTTAAGTTGGAAAAGGCCTCTAAGGTCCCCGAGTTCAACCAACACCACTGTTTATGCCACTAAATCATGTCTGTGGTTTGCTTGTCTTACTGGACTGCAAATGAGGTTTAAACCTTGATAATGACCTCTGAAGAGCAGCAAAGAGAAAGAGTTTCTGGCCCTAAATGTTTCACTTAATTTATTTGTTTTGAAGCTGTTTTTGAAGGAGGGGGGGAAATTATCATGGGGCATTGAAGCTGAAATACCTAAACTTTCCTTCTTTTTGGTGTGTAAGAAGAGTCTTAAGCATTTAAGTAATTGAGCTATATAGCTAATCTTCTTTCAGCACTGAACTTTAAATTAGGTAAAAATATATTAAAGGATTATAAAATAATTGTCATATTAGAACTACAGGGCATGAATGTGAACTCAAAAGACCTTTCCAGACACGACCCCCTCACGCTCAGTGAACGGGTACAGTGGAGCAGCCTGTTTCCACACATGTAATTTCAGCACTGTGGCATCTTGTCCTTCCACATCCCCAGGGTAACACACAGCAGGAAAGGATGCTGTCACACAGAGCTGCTGCAAGTTTTCAAAGGTATCTCAAGCACTTGCACTTAGAGCAAGCAAAAAAGATGGTGAAGGGCCTTGAGGGGAAACCATATGAGGGTGGCTGAGGTCACTTGGTCTGTTCAGCCTGGAGAAGGAGAGACTGAGGAGAGACCTCGTTGTAGTTGCAAATTCCTCATAAGGGGAAGAGGAGGGGCAGGCACTGATCTCTTGTCTGTGGTGACCAGCGACAGGATCCAAGGGAATGGCCTGTAGTTGTGTCAGGGGAGGGTTATATTGGATATCAGGAGAAAGGTTCCTTACCCCGAGGGTGACGGAGCACTGGAACAGGCTCTCCAGGGAAGTGGTCACAACATGAAGTGTAACAGAGTTTGAGAAGATTTGGACAAAACTGTCAGGCACATGGTGTAACTTGGGGATGGTCCTTTGCAGGGCCAGGATTTGGACTCTATAATTCTTGTGGGTCACTTCCAACTCAACATATTCTGTGATTCTGTGTTTCTGTGACATCCGTACACTGCTGAGCTTTTTTTTTTTTTTAACTTTTTTTTTCACTTCCCCCATATTAATTTCTTTAGGGAATATCCCAGTTTGAAGACCCCTACCCAGAGTTTTCTTTTTCCTACTTTCTCTACTATCTCTCTGTGTTGTGATCTAAGAAACATCTTTGGGGTTTGCTAGTAATTAACTGTGTTAATGGTGTCACAGGGCTGCTTCTCCAGAAATAGCTACTGGCATGAGCAGAACTTGTAATTTTCCAGATGCAGTATTTCCTCACTTTGTGTGGAAAACCCCAGGAAAACAGAACAGCACCTGTGAAGAACAAATATAACTGCAGTTCACTGTAGCCTTTCAGTACAGAGTCATGAAAACTTTCCTAGATCACACATAAGGCTCTACTGTAAACTGAGGCCTTTCCAGTCCCCAAGTGTCATTGCTGGCATAGCTGTGTTTTGCCCTCCCTGTCTGCTTCCCTGCTAGCCCATATCCCTGTGGTGCAGGGCTGTGAGGCACCCAGCAAGGCTCTGGGCTGGGCGGTGCAATGGGGGCCTTTAATGTTGCCTACATATATGACTCTGTGCTTTTCCACAGAGGTAGTTTTGACATTACAAAGACTATAAATACAACCCACAGCAGAAAAGTACAGGAAGGAAGAGTAAACCCCTAATAAATTACACCTTAAAAGAATCTGAATAGAGGAAGGAAAAATGTATCTCCAACAACAGGAAAGTTTAAAAGAAGCTTGTACTGAATATATAAATTCACATGAGAAAAAGGTCTTTACTTCTCTCAATGTGGGAAGACACAAAGGTTTCAGTACTTTATGCTTAAGTAGGGAAAAGGTCAAGACTCCTTTTGCCGTACTGTGGTTAAAAAATCATGCTGTTAAAATTGTATTAAATGGGACTCCTGATTTCTTGTAGCCACAGATTTAAGAGCAATTGCTTCTCATTTACCTTGTCCAAAGCTTTGTCCAGCAAGAACCTGCCATTGCACTAAGTAAAAAATATTGTGTAACTTACAACAAAATAAATCAACCTCATCCTTCTTGCTACCCCATTGCTTTGCACATGGTCTGTCAGAGAAAGCCGCTTGTCTGTTGGTTTTGCTGGTGGACTGTGGAGAAAGGGACCTGAATTTGAATGGAAGGTGCTGTAGCATGAAGGTGTCATAGCAAAATTGTGTTTCCCAGCCTCCAGCCCAGTGCTGCAAAACTCTCCTTCTTCCCTTTCTAGTAAACATGATGAAAAAAAGACATGCTATATAAATTTGCATGCAACACAGAGTGAAGGATCATGCAGTTTTTACAGACAAATTTGAAGATGAATTAGTCTTTGAGATACTGTCTATTTAAGGATTATATCGTTAATAACCTAAATTTGACACACATTTTTCCCCCCCTTCAGTCACTACCTGCAAAGCCTCTCTGAAAATTATCTCTTATGACGTGGTGTCATTAATAGCTTCCTTCAAGGTTTCTTTTAGAAGTGGCAGAAAGGTAAATAAAAATGAATTAATACAGTGTTTTGGGTTTTTAGGCAAAATATGCAAATACCTTACTGACAAAGCCTTAGTAGCATTAAAGGCTTTCAGATCCTATCCTCAGAGGTTCTGCTTGTAGACTCAGAAGCCTTTAGGCAACCTTTAACTTAGTTTGCATGTAATACATTCTCCTTCTCCCTCTCCCATTCCCCCGTAATGTCCTCTTGGACCTATTCCCTCTGGTGCAGTTTCCAGCTTCACAGTTCATGAATTTTATTTGCAATCAATAAATAAACCCATTATCAAGTTTTGTATTCTCATCATATATCGTCGTTTCTCATAAACCGTTTCACTGTATGGGTCAGCTTCACTGAGCACGTGCCACTCACCTTTATAGCTCAGCAGAGGGCTGTCGGGTATGTGGATGGGATGTGTTTGAAGATCTAATCAGATTTCAGTTGTAATGAACAATTATGAATAAGACTGTGCTACCATTTATCATTATTATCATTATTTTTAATACTATCCTGCTGTTTTGAGTTAGTCATCAGCACTTAAATACTCCTCGAGCCCTGGTCTGAACATATTCTTACACTATGGAGCAGAGGTTTCCAGACCCACCCATATCATCAAAGAAAATGTTATTTCTGACATATAACATCACAGCATTTATCAGCTATTTGAGATAACTAAAGAAAAGCTTCTTGCATGCTCCTTACAAGGCCGTCAAGTTCCCACTGTGGCAAATTGTAAAGTAACTAATTTTGAGAACCAGTGACCCACCACGATGAGTCCCTTCTGGTGGCTTAGGCAGATTTCTTTGGGCAGCATTAGTTTGGGCATGGCATGAGAAGGCAAGCCATCTTTGTGGTGATCAGGCCCTTGGACAGTTACTGATTTGTGCCTTGAATTTTATCTGTCAGCCCAGACAGAGTATTAAATGCTGGTGTCACATGCAGTTATCAAATGATAGTATTACAAGGTCAACTGACAAATAATATTCTTACATGAAGACTCCAAATTGCCTACTTTGCTGACCTCAGACAGTGGGGAATCTTGTACACAAGTGAAAAAATTAGTCTATCAGTGACCAAAGTGGGTAGAAGCAAGCAGAGGGGGTCAAGGAAGTTGGAAGCAAGCATTCCCAGCTAAATGCTCATTCATAAGCACAGGAAAATCCAGCAGTACTTTGAGCTTATCCTTATAACACTGCCATTGCTACTGGGGGATGTGGAAGTGATACTATTACAACAGTACACCACATCACTACTGATGCAAATACAACTGCTAACAGCAGCAGCAGCGTTACTCAGCAGTGCTGCTAAGTAGTATCATGACACACTTTTATGGAATTACAAGTAATTGTTTTGTTAGATTCATTTATTTATCACTCTCTCAAATGTTTTATTGTCCTCTGGACCTGACCAAAATAGATGGGGAGAGGATATTTTGAGTCAACCCAAGAATCTCTCAAAGGAGGTACTTCGGATTTCCCACTTTTTAGGGGTCTGTGTTGACTACAGGGAGGTATCTTTCCCTCTGTAGTCTCTGTAAGAAAGGAATGTTTGTGTTCATGGTCAAAGCAAAGATCTAGAATATTGCTGTGTTTTAATTCAGTTTCAAAAAAACTCCTCTTGTCTGCATTGGGACATGAATTTAAGTAATGGAAATAAGTGCATGACTAGGTGAAAAGGTCTGTCTTGTGGCAGCATCACGTAGCCAAAGTGGTGCGTGTTTGGGGCAATCCACACCTCAGCACCATGCCTTTAAAGAAATGCAAGAGTTTTTGAGCTTGTATTCTTCTTTTTAAACTTGGTACTAAGCCAATGTTGAAGTTAATATTTATGGAGTTTGGGAAAATTGTTTTCAAGGTATGATTTCTGGTAATATGAATTTTCATATTCTAAGCAACCTAATTTTAACTTTAATGGCCTTAAGTGTACTTAGAAATTTTGTGCCAGATCACTTTTGGTGTATGGGCATGTTCGAGCTGTGATACAAAGAAGCAGAGAAGGCAAATGTCCTGCAGACACTTAATGATGAAGTTAAAGGATGTCTCCTAACTCAAATGTCTGTTCCCACCCTCTGTTTTCATGGATGCTTTCTCTGAAGTGCATTGTGGATTCCTGAACGTACAACTCATCTGCTGCAGGGTAACAGAGAAAACAGTAATGAAAAGGTACTTTTGATCCTTCATAAAACTTCACTCTTTACTCACAAAAATATGCCAGAAATAATAGGCAGAAAATTACAGTCACCACAAATTATTTTGCTGCTGTTCTTGTTTACATTTTTGGTTCACTTTTTATTGTTCATAATTTGTCTAAGATTTAACTATATATATGCTCATATATTGAGCATATATAGAGTAGACTTCTCATTAGTTTCAGCAAGGGTTTTACCATCAGATGGGAGGTTACCATCATCTGACCTCTCACCCATAACCAGATTTGTTTAGTAAAGCATTGTCATAATTTCTGCTTGAAGGGTGCGTTATATAACTTGCTGTCAGATGTCTGATATATTTTCCAAGGTGTATACTTATTTAACAGCTGATTCTTTAAAGATATTAGGTAATTTGGATTGTATATATAAGTTTATGTGATGCACTTGATATTAAACCATGTTTCTTTGACTGTGGAAGTCCATGTAGCTGTTAGGTATCTTATGCCAATGACAAGACTATGTTTTACCTGCAGATACTAGATACTAAGAACATAAGAACTCTAGCAACACGATTTGCCTTTTTTTTTTTTCCTTCTGTTTGAATATTTGCATAATAAATACATGATAGTCTTACTTTCTCTTCAGAACTCTTTCACCATAAAGCACATGAACAGTCTTCTCTTCCAAACAGGGAAGACATGCTCCAACTATTTCTGTATACCCTTATAACCCTTATCTTTAAGTTATGCTTCTCTGTATTGACCTACTGTGTCTGCAAGTTATTTTTCTAAGCATGTCTGTGCTGGCTGTTACAGGGTCAAGGCCTTGAACAAAAGCCAAACTATTTGTGGGGGGCTTCTTTCCTTTGTTTCAGTGGATGTTTGCTAGAATATCTAAGTCCTGCAGCAGCACTGACTGTCCTGAACTCTCCCAAAGCAACATCTCTCCCACCATGCATGGACTACCACATTTCTGATTTGAAGACACATGGGAACCATATGTGTATATATAGGATATAAGCAATAAACCTCCACAGGGTGTAGGTTAGAAGGGTCACTTTGTGCACCTTGGGTGTCCTATGAGGCAGAAGGCTGAAGGTAGGTTTCCTGAGGGATGTTTTTGACTTCCTCTGGATCTCAGTGTGCTTGATGCATATGTTGTCAAACAAGCTCAAGACAGACTGTTGGGACCAATTTGCCTTCTCCTCCCAACTAGAGACCACTACTATGCTTACACCATTGAGGGAGGTATTTCCAGTCACTGAGGTAGAAAAGCTGGCAAAACATACTTAATTTGTACCTAAACTGCTCCTAGGATTCACTTCTGAGACCCTCTTTCCTCATCCTGCTTGTGTGGGCTGCTAACTTCATACCCCAGCAAGCAAGCAAGGGGACATGGTGGAGTTCACACAGCTGCACCTCGTAGTCCCTGACCCCCACCTCTTGCTGAGGAAAAGGTTGCTTTTCTGGCATTAGTCAGTAGAGATGTGTATTCAGAATAGACACGTTTCATGGGAAGCAAGATCTTGCATCTTAATGGGATATTGGGAAAATTTTTGCAGTTGACATAGCGTCCACACTCTCCAGCACCTTGGCCAAGGTGGGAGATTCTCTTGGCATCCTTTGGCTGCATTTGTACAGAAAGCAAATACCCATGCTACCTTTTGACATACATCTTAGGCAATGCAGACACAGTTCTCTCAGAAGCTGAGGGGCAACATTCTGTTGAAAATGAGGGTTTTGCAATGTCTTTGTGATTTTGACTTAATTACAGATGAATAAAAGCAGAACCAGTTCTCATCCTTGGTGATCACATTCACTTCTGCAGTAGAAACAGGCTAGGGAAATGCAGATAAAAGCTTTTGTTTTCTCCCAGGGAGTTCTGGTTGAGACCCTGGGGAGGGATCTGGCCACTAATAAGTTATTGGCAAACCATCAGACCTGGTACAGCTAACTTCAGTGTATCAGTGATTTCCATCTCTCATCTCCACATGAAGCAACCTTAGGTTGCATTTATATGGCAGGCCCCCTTTGAGTCTGTGTCCTGATTTAATATCAATCTAATATAGATTGGTTAGAGATAGTCAGCATGGATTTACAAAAAGGAGGTCATGCTTAACAATCTTGATTCATTTCTCTGAGGAAGTGACAATGAAAGTGGACAGCGATGAAGAAGGAGATATAATTTACTTGGACTTGAAAAGGCTCTCGATACAGTGCCACATAACAGATTAATTTATAAGGTTAGCAAGTAGGGGACTGATAGTAAAATACTCAATTGGATATAAAATTGGCTTGGTAACAAGGCCCATAGAATGGCAGTAATGCTTATAGATCATGCTGGGGAAGTGCTATGCACCCTGGGGTGTGTATTTGAAGACATTCTAAAGATAATAAGGATGGGCAAAGCCAAAAATAAAGGTGGGGGGAAAAAGAGGAAAAATGCTGCCCAAAAAGAACACATTGAAGGCTACAGTCTCATGAGAAGCAAATGATCATGCCAACATGCAATCCAAAATTTCAGGTAATATTCAGTGAAGAAAATTGTCTAGGAACTGAAGAAGCCCAAGTCAGGCACATAAAACTACAGGTCTTGTAGCAAGGCAAAAGTAGCAAGGACTTTTCCTTTTAAACAGGAGAGGGCAAAACTTAGAGCTTCTTCAAGGTACCAATGAGCAATAAATGGGAGGCATGTTCTCAGAAACTGATCTTATCCTGAAAAGTCCAAGATCCATTGGTCCTTGCTATAAGGATGAATCATAGCATTTCGGTTGTGTTTTCAGCTCCAAGAAATCTTTGGAGTATCCTGGTTCTTTCAATTTTCTCTGATCTAAGGAGGCTGGACTTCCTGAGATGAAATATTTTTTTGTCACTGCCTTGCAAGGTGCTACCTTACATGCTGTAATAAAGCAGACAACTGGGCAGAAGAAATAAATGAAGTACAGAAGAGTCAACAGAGGACACTAAGAGACCTCAGAAATTCACAGTACTGAACAGAAATTGGAAACTGATTTCAGTGAATATGCACCTCCTCACAGTGTAAACTTCCCCATCTCTTGAATGATATTAAAAGAGGGTCTTGGAAGGCTGTGCTGGTGACACTAATGTGCCATCACTTAGTACTGCTGTCAGTTCAAGAAAATACAAGCTTTGATGTCCAGCAGAGTTTCCACCCTGGCTTTCATATAAAAAACCCCGTCTGCCACGCCCACTCTCACAGACCATGGGTGAGAAGGCAGTCTTTGCAGGCCTACCTATGCCTTCGCCTCACTCACCTCCTGTTTTAAAGGTAGGAATCTCTGGATGGATCAGACTATGCAGCTTGGGAAAACTGGGAAAGGCTTTTTAAGTAAACAGAAAAAGAGCTGCCTTCTTAGAGTGTGACTGTTGTACAGAATTAGAAAGGAAATGATACAGGGTAACAATTAGCCTGATTCATTGGTCAGTGGTTCATGCTATAGGCTGTGCTTTGTTATTTGATTATGAGTATTGGCTCAGAACTTTGGTCTTGAAGCCATTAAAGTCATTAGTCAAGCTCTCATTGATTTGAGCAAGACAAGACTTGACCCTTTGTGGCTGTCCAAAGGACAGAGATAAACTTTTAAATCAATCAAGAGCATAGACTCATTCTGCTGGGGCCATATGGTTATACATCCTGTTCCTGTCATTTCTGCTATAAATCTGTGAATACTTTTAAAGCAAGAGGAAAACCTGATTCCTTTCCTTTTGCCAGAAAATGTTATATTCCCTGTTATTACAAACAAGAAAAACAAGGAGTCCTTCTGCTCAGGGAAACTTGCAAGAGGAAAGGTAATCTCAATAATTCTCTAATTCACTCTCTAGAGTCAGTGAAAGGCAATTTGAGATGAAGTACTGGGCAATACAGTCTCCTGTCCTCAATGCATGCAAACCTTCTCCCACTGACATCCCATAAGCCTTTATTGGGTCCTGATGATCTTTTTGCCCAAGCATTAAGTCAGTATGCATTGCACTGTTGGTGTCTACAAGAAGATCCCTTTTTTCCCACATTGCATCTAGTCTGCACAGCTCCTACAAGTTGGGAAAAACTTATGACTTCCTACAAATGTAATCAAACTCATCGTTATTGACTTCATCTGCTTGGCTTTAGACTTGAGTCACTAAGCTCTCCGTATTTACTTCTAGAGTATGATACTTCTAGAAATGTGAAATGTATCATATGAAAAAAGTCTGAACAACTCTGAGTTTTTGTTTTGCTGAAAGACCCACCTCATGGTGATATGGAAATAAAAACTGTTCTTCTACTCTCTCTTGCTGACTTCAGGATTCTAAACAAAACTGTAGGGGAGAACACCCAACCTGATTCAGGTAAATTAAAAGAAGAACTCTGAATCCTTGGCTTATCTCATGTCCTATTGCTTTCAGGAAGATCCTGTTCGGTCCTGTTAAGGCCATGAAGATGATTAGAAGTCTGGAGCACATTTTTTATGAAGACAGGCTGAGACAGGTGGGGTTGTTCAACCTGCAGAAGAGGAGTCTTCAAGGGAGACCTCCTAGCAGCCTGCTAGGACCATAAGGGGGTTTATAAAAAAGGAGGAAGAAGGACTTTTTTTTTATATGGACAGATAGTAACAGGACATGGGACAATGGTTTTAAAAAGAAAGAGGGCAGGTTAAGATTAGATGTTAGGAAGAAATTCTTTACTCAAAGACTGGTGAATCACTGGAACAGGTTGCTCAAAGAAGTTGTGGACAACCCATCCCTTGAAGTGTTCAAGGCTGGGTTGGATGGGGCCTTAAGCAACCTGATCTAGTGGGTGGCATCCCTGCCCATGGCAAGGGAGTTGGAACTAAATGATCTTTAAGGTTTCTTCCAACCCAAATCACTCTATGATTCTACGATTTGCTGAAAAAATGTGGATGTGATTTGATAGGTTTTATGAAAATAGCTTCAAATTATCACTTATGAAAAAATGAAAAAATAGGTGAGAGAGAAAGAAAGGACCTTTATTATGCATATACACATAGGTACCACTCTGCTCAGTCTGAAAGCCCATCTAGTTTTCTGGGGTAGCAGATCTGAATGCCTGTGTGCATGCATGTGCATGTTTTATAAAGGGTTTGATCTTACCTGAGCATCTGTGGCTATGGTGACATCTCATTTGTTAACATTTCTGTAGGCTCTTCAGTAAACTCACTGGATAGATGACAGTTCATTAAATTAGTTGACAATGCATATCCAGTTTTTCCACCCTCCTCCCCCAGCCCTAAAATGAAAATAAAGAAATTACAATGGTAAGAAGGGAAAATACTATGCAAATAGCTCTGAGAGCACTGACACATTGAAACTAATGCATTTCCTAGAATCATAACAATAAATGTGCTGTCAGGGGCATGGCAGTTACTCCAGTGACACGGCCACTGTACAAAAGCACCAGTGCAAGCTGTCAGAGCTGATTATTTAAGTACTCCTGAAATATTTTTCTTTCATTGTAACTTCTCAGAGTCATGAGGGCGTGAAAGAACCCTTTTCCTCTTGCAACCCTTCAGCTAGCTTTTAAATACCTGCATACATCACCTTGCAAAACAAGTGGGCTAGGAACAAATTTTCTAGAGATGGCAGTTACTGAGATCAGTTGTTTTGGGATATGTTTTTGGATGAAATGACTCGAGAAAGTTTGCTCAACTTCCTGCATGGCAAAGAGTTCTTCCTAAAGTATTACAAGGTTAGCAGCTAGGCCTACCCCAAAGAACCCTTTTCAAAGGGCTCAACATTTTCAAGCAGTTGATTTTGTTTATTAAAGTTGCTGCAAATAACAGAGATAGACAAGTGCAACAGCATTACTATGAAAACTCCCCATGAAATGGCTTTTCCATAATTTTCTTTAATACATGACCTTCCTCATTCAACTGCAAATCTTAGAGCAGTCTGTTAAGTTTGACTATCAACTCCATGTTCTGATGCATGTGTAGGCAGTATGGTTGAGATATAAAACCCCCTTATAATAGCTCAGAAATGCTCCTCTCAAGCCCCTTCTTGGAATTACTGGCTTTAGCAATACTGCTTAACACTTATTTGGAACAGGCATGTTATTCTTCCATCAAGCTTTATTCTGGTCATTCTTTCAATCTGCATTTAAATTCTGTTTTCCTCTCGGTTGGCACTGGCAGCCTTAGCTACCTCATAAACAAGATGCATTGCCAACTGGAACATGCTAGCAGAGCTGAAAGCAGCACTGCTAACCTCTGCTTCTTTCTACCCCCTGCAACTTGGAGTTGTATCAAACTCAATGCTTGGAGCCTGGGAAGTGGGCATCCTGAACTGCTTGGAAGCTCAAAGAGCCTGACTTCAATCTATTAAGGTACTGAGCTGGCTCACTGAGCTATAATTGTGCACATTTTTTTTAAATCAGCCCAGCAAGCCAGATTCACAGACTCTTCAGCTGAGTGTCTCTTTCATGGTAAAGAGTTGTACTGCAAACTCTGAATAGACAGTTTTACTCAGCATTTATAAAGCAAACAGAATTTGACCCAGAATGACTAGCCCAGTAGCATTAATTTCTAATTGGACACACAGAAGAGAAGAGATTAGGCACTCAAAGTCGCTTAGAGATTTTGGCTCTTGGCAAATTTACATTCTTAGAGACTGCATACTCACCAATACCAAAAAAAAGATGAAATTTAGAAATATTTTTCACAGGTGGGAGAGGCACTGTAAAGAAAGGCAATGAATGATGAACTGTGGTGGCTGAGAAGGCTTCCACTCCCCTCCTGTCCCACCCCCAGCCCATCCTCTGTCCATGCAGCAGCAGCCACAGAGCCGGCACACAGCAATGGGTACCTGGGGAGGCATCTCCTGGGCCTGAGCTTCTCCCTGCTTTTCACTGCAGAGGCCAAAACCACTTGCTGTGGGCATTTTTTCCCCACAGAATTTATGCAGGTTGCTCCCTTTTTGAGGCCAGCCACTCTGTGTGGATATCTGTGTAATCAAAACTGTACTTGACTTTTTTCCCCCTTTCATTTGTGGGACCAAGTCTTTTTGCCTTGTCAGCTCTGCACTGGCAAATGTTTCTATCTACAGTTGGTAAGGCAGAATGTCTAGCAGCATGACACCAACAACTTACAGGTTGCCACTCTGGGGAAGGAAAGTACACATTTAAAAGAATCAGCAGCCAAGGTAGGATATAATGTGACTGAAGAGTTTCACTGTAACATTGTAGAGTAGAAAAAAGAAAATATAAAGTGCATTTTAAATGATTAATGTACAAAAGCTGACCTCTTCCAGTGTGCATTAATCAAGGAAAAAATGCACACTTTCTATAGTGGTTAATGTTGCAGGTCCATTATTCAGCTTTGATAATGTGCATAAAAATGCTCAATATGACAATGAGTTGGGGTAGCTGAGAATTTAGAATGGTGGCAAGTTTGTTGTAGTATTTGGATTAGCATTCTTAACCTACATCTTGACAGCTTCCTTTCTTCATTTCACAAGTGTTAATAAAATCTTGCTTTTTCCTCTTTCATTTTTGGTTATTTTTTTTCTATGGTATTTTAGTTGTTTTCTTTTCTTTTCTTTTTTTTTTTTTTTGGTACAAAACAATTAAAAAATACCTGCTCAAACAAATACTACCAGCATTCATTAGTCAGGATGGTTATATGTAAAAGAAATGATGCCAGATAGTAACAAATCCAAGAGAAGTTTATTATGAAAATGGCACCTGCGGGATGAAAAAAATTAAGTTACATAAAGACAACCATGTATGACATGTATGAGAATCTACAAAAGTATAAAAAGAACCCTGTTGTAAATGAAGTATGTACATTTCTGATTTGCAGCATTATCAATGATCAATGAAAAAAATGTTTCAAATAAGCCAGGCACTCAAGAAGTTAGATTCGGTTAGCTTAACACAAAATAAATGTACCATAGCTGTCACTTTTTAACATTTTAATTTTTTTATATTGTAGAGTTGGTAACACTGCTAAGATTTATACGAACAGAATCCCTTTCCCCATTATTCAGCTACTTGGCACCAGTCTCCTCATAAAAGATTTCATATATTTGTACAAGAAATAGTTAAAAACACAGACACAGTCTTCACAGGTAATGAAGTTTTTTTTTCATTTTGTAATTTTAAACACTATGGATTTAGACAGCAGCTGTGATTATCTGTTAGTTTAAATCACCAGAAATCATTTTGACACAACACAGAAACATTTATAAAAAAAACCCAAAACAACAACAGCTGTCTAGCTGTTCTTTGTAGCTGATAGGTGCAGTCCTTTGATTGTTCCATAGCTAGAGCAGAGCTTCCAAAATTAAACTTTGAATTTCCCAATCAGCTTTCTTGCCTTTTTCAGACCTACATAAAACCTTCCCATGGAACCTTTAAAAGCTCATTAATTAAATTTCTAGCATCCAATTCCTTTTTTGCTATCACTCCTCTGTGACTTGGACCTACTTCTCAATTCAAAGCTACTGCAGAAATTGACTCAACGCAGTGAGCAATGAAAAATTTGAAGGACAGCTGAGTTAATACATTAGCATTGCACACATAAGCGAATATATCTGACAATTCTAAGCTCAGTTTCCTTTTAAAACAATGCCAGTTGACCTTTGAAAGAATTTCCTATCTCACTGGTAATTGCTCTACATATTGCTCTGCCAGCCTACCTAGGAGAAAACCAAAGAAATGCACCCTCTGCTTACAGTTCGAGCACAAGGACTCTGGGAAGGTTAACAACTGAGGCTATATGGCGTCAATTTGCTTAATATGTCTGAGCGTTACTCTGTAGTGCATTGTGGGGTACACTGGAAGAGTAAGTCATACCCAGAATTCCTCTGTGGGAAAAATGGCTCCATTAACCTTGAGCTAGTTAAGAGTCTTTTATCTCTGAGAGTGAAGAAGAGAGAACGAGAGAGCGAGAGAAAGAGAGAGGGGAAACGTGTGGAGGAGGAGGGGAGAAAGGAAGGAGGGGAGAGAGGTTTGAGAATACACAACAGCAAAGCAACAGCAGAAATTAAAAGGTATACAGACAGTGGAAGCAGCATAAGGTGACATTACAGAGGAAGGCCACCACACAAAAACCACTAACCCCCAAGAATCACTGGTTCACTAGGACTGCAGGAATGGGACTTTACCACTCCGGACTAGAGATAAAGCACAGAGAAGACAAAGGACAAAACAACTACATTAGCTTAGTATATACTGCATATAGTAACACACATTGAAACTGCAATGGGACTGACAGCCAAGGACACTTACACATTGTACACATTACAGTTCTCACATCTGTTATTAGATGCCTTAACAAACAGCTGCCAAAGATGGAGTGGAAGAAGAATTTATATTTGACAGTCATCTGGAGTGTTTGACACTACACTGTGATTTCTGGCAAGAAAGACAAAATAGGAGATTTCTTTTCTTTTACTTAATGTGCAGTTTTCAGTTGTAGTTATCTATTTCAAGCTTATTAACCCATCCTTTAGTTTTAAAACATATTGGTTTCAACGCTAGAAATAAGGAAAAAGAAAACAACAAAAAATACCCAAATCAAAGAACGAAAAAGAAATTTACAACCTTCCCTCTATAATATTAAATGAAAAACAAAATAAAACATGTTAAATAGTTCTTCTGTTTTTTGTTTACTCTGAAGTGTTATTTGATGTTGTAAAATTAGCCTCAGTTACACTGAGAAAAAAAAAAGCAAAACAATATGCACCTAAGAAACTGCTCCTCGCGTCAATTAAATTGAATTTTTTGTTTTTAAGCTCTTTTTGAAAAAGGCTTCCTGACCCATTTAAATTTGATGTGAGGCTATGCTTGTTAGTTTGGAGGTAACAAATTTTAAGTCCTGCAGCAAATGTTAATGAGGGCTTTTGTCTTAACTAACCAAGGAGACTGCAGCACCCCACTATAAACCAGTACGGAACACATTCTTTCCAAAAAACCCAGCCCACAAGCTGCATATTGTATGAAGACATTACAGATTAATAAATGATAGCACCATGGTTTTAGAAATTAAGTTAAAGTTTCTGTAATTAACATTTAGTCCAACTTTTTAACATTCTAGTCACAGGCCAGAAATTAACTTTTTAAGAACCCAAATTATTTTATGTGCAAGTAAGAAAATCTTAACCATAAAAAGAGAATTAAACTCTGCATAAAATTCTAAAATACTATCCCCTATTTTAAAGGAATTAGGAACAAAACCCCCTTTTCATTTGACTTAGTCAAACAGGGCACATTGTTTATGCTTGTCTCTTTTAATCTTGATCATATCAAGATCATTTTGAAGTAAAACCAATGGTTGTCACTTTAAAATCTCTTTACCACAACACTGAGTATTCTATGGCAGAGGCATACACATATTAAAGGCATCTTAATAAAGATGCAAAGGAAAAAACACACATCTTAGAAGAAGACAAAATGGCAGGCAACTGGTACTTCGATTCTCTGAAGGCAAAAATAAAAAAATATCTTTACATTAAAGAATAAGTCAAGTTAAAGAGAAAGGGAATGAAATGGGGACCATCATATTGAGATAATAAGCTGACCTGCTCAAATTCAAAGTGCTAGAATTAAAGGTCTAAATTAAAACATAGTCTATGCCTCAGAGTATAACACTGAACACAGTATGTGGTCATATTTCAATCCTCTTTCCGTTCCAGAGTCTGTGTAGTGTGAATGCCATTGCTGTACACAGGAAATGGAAGAGTGGAAAAAAGTCCTTCGGCAGTTGTGAAGACATTCCCTGCAGGCATTTGGGTCAGACTGGCCCCACTCACAGCACTTCCAAACGGTCCCGACATGTTGAGTCGGTGAACGTGGTGGTAGAGCATTTCCATCGGTGTTTTAGGATCTAGCCCAAAGCCGGGGCTGTTAACATCAACAAAGTTAACAGCATGGGTGTTGGGGAGGAGGTTGCCCTGCATGGCTAAAGTAACTTCAGCTGGAGCATACCGAATAGTGCCAGTGGTGTAGACCCTCTGAGCAGCAGTGCTGGTCGCAGCAAGGGTTCCCGTTACCCTGTGAACCAAAGGAAGCACCACATTGCCTGCTTGTAACCTCTGAAGGGCTTCCAGGTCCCCAGTGTACAACAAAGAGTTGGACGCTGCGGGACCTCCTGGATGTTTGTCCCTTGGAGATGCTGAAAGTGGGGGTGACAAAGGGTCAGAGGACACTGGAGCCAAGGCTGAGTTGGATGAGGTGCTGAACTGAGTTTTACGGCTGGCAGTATTTTCAGTCCCTGGAGGGGTGAGAACAGAGTCTGGAATGGAGACATGTAAACTACTGCTGGCTTGGGGGGAAGGGAAGTGCTCGGAGCTGGGGGGCTTGGTCATACTGTAGGGTGATTCATTCCTTGAGATTTCCCTGTTGGGTGGGTAATTCCAAATACTGCTATCATTATCAAAATTGATAGGTTCTGAGATTTCTGTTTTAATTTTGAGCACTGAGGCACTGTTTGGTGACGAGAGCAGCTGGGGCTGGTCCACCAAAGCTGAGTCAAGTCCATTTGGACTTGAGGTGCTTGATAGCCTTCTACGGGTCATGCTGCCTCCCTTTTGCTTTTTTCTCCTCTTCTTCCTCTTCTGATGTTTGCTGGAAGACTGGGCATTTACTTCACCTGCACTGTCTGAGTCCTTGGCACTGTCGGAGGTCAGTGATTCACAGTTCTGCAACCGCAAGTCTGACTCACTCTCAACATAGCGCTCCACCTTGATCTGCATAGAGCCAAGAGTGCCAAAACTGTCCTCAGGGGCCTTTTGATTCTCGAAGTCTGAGTTCTCAAAGCTGTCATCACTGTCCCTGCTGTCCTGGTTGCTGGAGCTGTTCCCATCCTCATTACAGTTCATTTCATTATCTGACTGATTTCCTGACTTTTTCCTGTCGGATTCAGGGTCTTCACTGTTTTCTGACTGGTTTCCTTTCTCATCTGACTTTGAGTTCTCATTGTCCTCTGGAGCAAAATGAAAGTGAAACAAAGCATTAGCAATAGGAACATAATATTATAATCCAAGTCCAGATTTCTACCTACCAATGAGATTGGATTTGCTTTAACCTTTTTTGGCAAAAGACATTCTATTCTGAAGAGCTGCATTTTTTTTTTTCAGTGTTGTGTTGGAAGAGTTTTGATCACCATAAGTATCTCTGACTCAAGACATTTAATGCACTAGAAGCCTATGCTATATGGTTGCACCTCGATTGAGGGGGCCTTTTCATCTGCTCACTGGACAAGAATCATGTTGACAGCTGTGAGCATAATGGCATTGTAGCCGTGCCATCCAAAGAGGAGTCGGTGAACAATCCCATTATCACCGTTACGTTCTGGTGATTGTTCTTTCACATCCATGTTCTCCTACAGTGGGCAGGCATCCACGTATAGCACTATTTACTAATGAAGATTCTAGTACTCTCATCTCATTTTCCTCTGACCATTGCCACTTTTGAAGTGGCATAGAGTCTCTGGCTGCAGGGGAATTACTGCTGATTTCTTCCAGTGTGAGAGGAGAAGCAACTCGTATGTATAAAACTGAATGAATGAATAAACTAGTTAAAATGAATAAATAAACCAGTTTATTGTTAAAAAAAATTTGCTATGTTGCTGGACTGTCTTCTCACATTCTTCTGAAAGACAACAAATATGAAAAAATACTGAAAAAATAACCATCCAGTGAATTAAATTCTTTATTGATCCAAATAATCTAAAGACCATTGAAAATAGAACAGCTACAGCACTGAGAAGCTGTCACTCTTCTTGCCTGAATTAATTTAATTATAATTCTAATACGGGTGAGATAAACACTCTAGCCCATTGGACTTGGAGAGCCAAAGCAGCTTTGAGACTGAATATGCTCCATTATCACACTATGTTTGAAAGGGTCACGAAAGGTTCCAGGAAACCCCGTCCCTTACAGACCAGCCAGAAATCTTTTGTAGCCTAATGAAAGACGTTTTTCACTCATCAGAGCCAAGTACTACCCTTTTCAATATCCTTGTTTTAGATGGAGAGGGGAAGGACCAGTTTGCCTAAAAAGATATTGGTTACTTCTGGAGCCATGTCAGTAATAAACTATTTCCCAGAAGTGCTGAAGGTGGGTTTGACAGGAAGGCTGCCCGAGCATTTAGGACACTGCACTTCACAAGTCACTTAGTGAGACTTTTGCTTGTGTGAGTAGCAACAGAGAGACACTTACTTTTGAAAAATAAATCCTACAGGAACAAAGTAGCAGCTATAAGCCCCTAAGTCTCATGCAGTTTTTTGTTCCACCTAGGACTGATTTTGTCCTTCAGTTTTTTCTTCCTTTTTTTGAAGATGCTTTCTTTTAAGGCCATGGTTTCTAGCTGGGGAAGAGCGGTCTTACAGTGAGGTCGTCTAAAGCGACACAGTATTTGCCTGGGATTATATCACAGCTTGAACTGAACTTGTTGGTTTCATCCAAAATACTGTTCTAATTTCAGGTCCTTCGGCAATTCTATTTAATTCCTTTGTAATAAACAAGGCCCTGTGTCTTCCGTCTTCCAAAACTCCCAGACATCTCCTGCTGAGATGTAGATATCTGTGCACCTTTGGAATGCTGTCTTGCTCTGCATCAGCTTTAGAAGTCATGAACATACATGTACTTCTCATGTTCTCACCTAGAGAAACTCCCAGTCCATATGGGAAATGCAAACTGTTCTCCACATATGTGTTATTTGGCTATTTAGGAACAAGACAGCATAAAGGAAGCACTGGGAATGGATGAAGAAATTCCCAATGACAGTGGTCAGCAAGCCTGCACATTGACTTAAACCAAGCTGTCAAAGGAGAACAAATAAAAGGAAACAATGAAAGAGAATAGCCACATAATTCATATCAATCATATCATATCATATCATGTCATATCGTATCTGTAATATAATAGCCTGATCCTCTTCTTGTTTTTTCCTTCATTTATATCACTGTGATCCATTGTCTTGAAACTGTTTCTGGTTGTTGTCATAAATATGAGAGAAAAATCATCCATCTATCTGCCTCTCTATCTAGCCATCCATCCATCTATCCATCCATCCTACCTACAACAGCTGAGTAACATCTCTACTTCTTGGGTGACAGGAAAACACAGTTCTTTCAAGGCCAGATGATTTGCACCTGTGCCTAGGTAACCACTGTTAAAACTAACAGGGAATGTGTGAACCATCTGTACACTGGACCATCTGCAGGACTAATTTACACACAGAGCTCGAGAAGTACATTCAGCTTTTAAAAAACAGCTGAAGTCCCAGACTTAAAGAGGTTAGAAACAAGTTCTTGAACACACACATTTTAATTAAATTTAACTTTTAACCCAAGAAAACTCTCAAATTTTTCAATCTTCGCTGCCCCCTAGTGAGATTCTTCAAGAATGTATTCATAAAGGGAAAAGAGTCATAAAAATTGACGGTAGAGACCTCTCTGTAGAATGTCTGCCTACTTTGGAAAAAGAAGAACTTGAATTTTATCCAACAGTTGTGATCCCAAGTCCTCTGCACAAGGCATAATATCTGTTCATAAGCACAGCTGGGAAATCAAATATTTGGTTTGGTGCTATATAGGCAAGAATGCGTGAAGAAAGTGAAGAGAAATTCTGAGGAAATGGAAATGCTAAGGTCATTAAAAGATTTTGCTAGTGTTTTCCAATTTAATTTTATGGATTTTTTTTTTTTTTTTTTTTGTTATAATGGAACAAGACTTGAGAAGTAAAAGAACTGGAAAGCTGACTGTGTGGCGTTCATGATATGAACCTCTTGTGGGTGTAAAGGCACACCATGCATGTTACCTGAGTTATCCTTTGAGTCCGATTCAGAATCAGAGGTCTCTGAGGATTCTGAGGTTTTCTCTGGCAGATGAGGAAGTTGTGCAATATCCATTGGAGTGTCCTTGTACTCTGGGTTACTGAAGAGGATACAGCAAATATAAACACAATTGGATGATTTGCAGTTTCATGATTTTTTTCCTCTTTTCATATCAAAGTTCAGGAACAAAGAACATAAATAGGAAGAATAGCAGAGTAAACACAGAAACATGTATTTTTGGCTTCAGAGTTTCACAGCAGGGATTTTGTGAAGGTTTATTTTAATACTGCAGTCAAATACTTTTATTGACCAGGTACTAAACCTTGTTTGATTCTAGTGAAGTTTTAGAGCTATCAAAGCATCCTTACTGAAGTGGGAGATCATGGCTTGTGTGATATCTAGCAGTAAAGCTACACTGTGTAATCATCCAACAACAAAATATCTTGATTTCAATCCCATTACTGTGCCTGGGAGGACAGAAAGGGTGTTTTTACTTCCTCAATCTGTTTCTCTCCCACTGGCAATGTCTATTAGAGTTATCTCTGTAGAAATGTTCTCTAGCAACCCTGCCAGAGTCCTTTCAATACCTGTTTTTGTCAACATTCCAGTATTCCATATTTAATCAAGCATATTATACATGAAGTTATTAAGAAGGTGCTCAGCTAGGGCTAAAGAAGCAACCACTGCTCCAAAGAATCTGGCCAAAAATTAGATAAAATAGGTTATATATTTTTTAAACACTGCACACATACATCCACATCAGCAAGAAACCAAAAACAACCTCTCTAACTATGTGACAGATGCACATGTGCATGTTAAGATGCATATGCTGGGGATAAAGAACTGTCAACACACCCATTATAATCATATCTTCATCTGCTCATGTGGTGCTCACCTGTGACTTGTTAGCAATGAACATGACTGCAATCTAAAAAAGCTACACTGCCAGAGAAATGGAAGAAAACTCCTACAACACTGTGCTTTTGCTTGGTTTGTACCTTTTAAATTGTGTTCCTTTCTTAAATGCATGCAAATGCAAGGGAACAGACATAGCTAAATATTAAGTGGTAGAGAATATTAAAAATAACAAAGTCTTTAATAATGTTGAATAGGTGAGCATTTCCATGCAGTTGAAATTCAAGTCTGGTAAAACAGAAAGTCCACAGTCCTGCATAGAACAACATGAGGCAGCACTGGGGGTGCCTGACACACTATCACAATGACAGTATGCTCATATTCAGCCTCTTAGAGTGTACTGTGAAAACTCAGAGTTCACACCGTTCACATTGAGATGCCACATTACAATTATCATCTTTATGGCTTTGTTCTGACAAAGTGACTTTATTCTGTTGCATCCCAGGGCAGTCCCCAAATCTGCCCCCTCCAAGCAAAAGATGTTTGAGGGCTTTTACACTGTGAATAACAAGTTGCCAGAACAAGAATAGCATTAATCCTCCCTGTCACTATAATTAGTCTATCCTTTTACAGACAGCTGAATCATACTTTCTAATGCATGGAAATGTATACAGACCAGTACTCCTGCTAAGAGTAGACCTAATTATGCCTTGATCTGTTATTAAAATATTATTTGGACATTTGGATCTTTTATGGATTCCAGTACAAGGAGAAATCTAAATTAAAAATACAAATTCGGTGAGGATGTTAATATTTCTCTAACAGAGAATGGAATGGAATACACTAGAAAAATCAGGTTCTGGGAGGAGACCTGGGAAAGACCCCACTGCTTTTCTTTTTTAGGTATATTCTGCTTGTAGAGAAAATTATTTTGCGGGATGCTTGTGGACTAAATTTCACCTATTGTCTGGAAAGCAGCAAAGGGGACAGACGCAGCTGTTCATAATTCTTATGGACAACTTTTACACCAGAGCTGGAAATATGAGAACATTTCTGGGCATTTTGAGCTCAGAAGGCTAAGGACCAGGGCAGTGAAGCTGTACTTCCAGTTCAGAATTGTCAGCCTTTAGCTGACTTCTTGAAATGCTGCATTCTGCCTCACACTTGCAAAAAAGAGACAAAAAAGTAGCAGGATAAGGATATATTCAGAAAAGTCTGTGCTCAATCAAAGGCCAAAAAATTGCAAGTCCCAGTGAAAACTCCACTGCTGTGCAAGGTTTCCCACTGTACCACTTCAATGCTCTCCTGCCAGGGGTTGCTTCCTCCTCTTCCCCAAAAGGGGAATCAAAAGCATTTCAACAAGCAAGTTTAGGCAGGCACAGCCTCTTCAGGGCTTGCTGGACTTGGCATAATAAGTCACAATCTAACCCCTAGACATCACTTTGAACTCTCATGGCATCAAAGGGAATTTAACAAACCATGACAAGCAACTTAAAAGGAGAACAGGCCAGAAAATGACAATTGCGTTTCATGACAATCTCAAGGTTTCAAATTTTATTTGTTTGTTTGTTCTGCTTTGGAATGAAACAGAAAATCTCCCAATCTTATTGAACATTTTCACAAAACAGAATGTGTTGAAAGGCATTTTCAGATGAGAAAGGTCAGGTTTATAATTCACTGTCTCTCAGTGACTGTTGGTTTTCCCTTGAGCTCTGAAACCAGTCCTTTAAATATACTTTGGTAAAACAGAATTTCTCAGGGAACAGCCTTTCATTCAACCATTACTACTATTTCTATATAAAATAGTTCTAATATCTTAAAATAGTACTTTATAGTACTTTCATTTTAAAATCCTATTATGCATTTTTCAGTGTGAATATTATCTGATGCTTATAGGAACAACAAAGTAATTTGAGCCTTTTTTTGTCTGGAGGAAGTTCCTCTCTCTGGAGTGAACTGGCAAATGCCTTTCAGATATAACATATTTTTTGGCATACTAGGAAGTTGCTTCCCTGCATTTTTAATATCCAAATAAAACAGTGCCAAACACTTCACACCAGATTTTATAAAACAACTACTGGAAGTTGGTGTAGATAATTTTTATCTTTGAGCTCAGATTGAGGAGATTTCAGGGCATGCAATAAAATGGTGGAGGGTTTATTTCAAGATTGAGGCAGCATAATAATTCAAGAATATTCTCATGTGCTGATCTACAACAGACGTCCCAATAACTATAACAAAATGGCATGGCTTTTGACGTGGACTATGTGAAAAGTTCTTAACCTTCTGTAGTAGGCTAGACCTAGACCTCTCAGTGGCAGAGAAAAGCAACGGGGAGAGCAGTTCAAGCAAGAGAAGTGGCTGGGAGACCTACCTGAGGAGGTAATTGACCCAAATGATGTTCTTCTCACTTGCGTTCTTGGCGTTGACAGCTATGGTTGCGCTAGATTGTATCCAGATATAACCTCCGTTCTTCTGCATCCAGCGGTAATACTTTGTTACACACTGACCCTTATTCAGCACTGACAGGAAAATACAAACAAAACACAAGCAAGACAAAGTACATGTTAGAATTGTGGTAAAATGACCTTCATTGTACAATGTGACACAAGTGTAAGCACAAGATACTTGGCTTCCTTTGGATTTAATGCCAGTGAGATGACAAATAGGATCTGAAGTTCAGCATAACTAGCTACACATTTTGTAAGTTTTTAAAGTATAATTTTAATCTGCTTTTAGAAACTCTAGTGGAAGAAGAAAAGTTAAAAAACCCTCTACAAATCTCTATGGTTCTCAGAATACTTATTGCTGTGTGGACATTTCCAATGCACTCGATGTCAAACTGTAAAAAAAGAAAGGGAAAAAAAAGAGGCAAATTTATATGTGATTTATTCATAGCTCCTAGGTAGGCCTCTTTGAGATTCTGGATATTTGAAAGGTTTGGGAAGATACTCTACCCCTGCTGCTTTGATCATTTCTCCTCATTGCAGGCGATATCAACCACTGAACTTATACATCTGTTTCTTTGATCTTGTCAAACAGAATTTACAGTTCTCAGATGAACCAAATTTCCACTGGTCAGAGGGGGAAAAGTCTTTGGAGAATTTACTTTTTACCAGGGCAAAGTAAATCCACCAACAGGCTGAGAAAGAGGCTTAAGGGAGACAGAATTGGTTAGAGCCAGAGAGTGACAGCTCTCTCCGATGCTTGAAATATGCTAGGAAACAGAGAAAGAAGTAAAAGCAATCAGTAATGTGAAACGGTGCCATTAAATGCTCACAGCAAGATGGCTTAAAAATACAGATGTTTAAAGTAATACTTCAGACAAAATATTGCCAAGTTGAAACGGATTTATTTTGTATCTGATTCTTCCGTGTCAGGAGAAGGGAATGAAAGGCAAAAGGAAGGGAGCAGAACGGTTTTATAAAACCCGTAAACTACACAAAATCTGTGCACGGTTGTTGCTGGAGCCCTTTTCCTCCCTGCGTTCCTCACAATTCCCAAAAAGCTTCGTGCACTAGAGGGCAGTGTGCCTTCACATTCACCGCAGGCTTTTGTCATGTCCTTGTCTCCGTCTGCTAAAATGAAAAACCTCTAACTGCTGTAATAAATTTGGCTAAATTAGCTGCTAAATGGTTATCTCAAGTAATATGTATTTGCATTAATCATCTTGCTCTAAACCAGAACAAGCCAGAGTCCTAAAGACGTAGTAAATTCATATTGTCCATTTAATTACGGCTAATAAGTGCTTCATATACAATAGTTTCATGAAGTAGATTTTCTTTTTTTCTTTTTTTTCCTTTTCTTATCCTTTTTTTTTTTTTTTTGTAAAGAGGAAAGAAAAAAGTCACTTTGGAAAAGGATAAGTATTTAAGGCAGGTGAAGTTGCTACTATAAATGTGACAAATGACACTTTGGAGCTTTCAAGTTAACCAAATGTCTATACCCCCAATTATACATATGAATGTATATGGATTTAGATCTACATCTAAATCCATGTACAGCAGATATCTACAGAAACAGATGTTTACAAAGGCAACCATACAAAAAGTGATGCTTCCTTACCTTGGAGGTATCCCCCAATTCCCACTGCAATTTTTCAACTACTAGGGAAAAATATGCATGTAAAATAGTGCCATGTAAAGTGAATGTGAAGTGCAAGTTATGTTCAGCTCTAATATAAACAAATATTTGTATCTGGGTCTTGTTGTTTTTCAGCAACCTCTGCTGAACTAAGTTCGTTTCTAGCAGACATCAATATTTCCCTAAATTTTTACTTCTGTATTTCAAGCTTTAAACAATCTATGATAATTCATTGTCTTCAAAACCTCATTATACAGCAGAATAAAGATAAAATATGAACAACTGACTACCCAGCATTTCTGTCAAACCAATATTGTAAGCCACTTTAGAAAACAATCTCACATAAATTAGCCCAACTTTATCAGTTATGAAGAATAAGGGAAGAAAAGCATGTTGTAAGTTTTGATTATGGTAGGCATTTTCATTTCAGTAAAACAGTACATTCAAAATACTCTGCTTACAGCTGAGTGTAAAACTGACGTGCACACAAGTGTGGAGTGGTACCATCTCTCTTCTGGAAACATAAATACCCACATTTGTGTGCAGGAACTAGTAAAATCTATCTGCAGTTGCACCTACTGAATAAACCATTGTCTTCCTTGGAACGGTTTTTTTCTAGGGAGTTTACCATGCCACACAGATGCCAAAGGACAACTGTCTACATACACATTTGAAAATCAAAGTACCAGGTGAGTCACTAGCCAGCGGCTGGAGGGCACACTGCAGTTCTGCACAGTGATAGTAATAAGGACTCAGATTCTCCAGCTCTTTTGGTCATCCTAGACAAGTCCTTCATCCTTCAATAACTTTTATATTGGTTGTTGCACCACTGGAAAAGTCTGTGTCATGGACTGAACAGAGCATTCATTTCAGAACTATGTAAAAGAGGAAAAAATGCCTGCTTTCTCAAGAATGAGAATTCAGTGCTTCAGAGATATATACAAACCATCTATACTCAGAGTTAAGGCTCCCAAGTACAAAGAATACATCCAAAGAATGTCTGAAATACTGTATTAAAAATGAACTTTCTATGAAGTTCATCTACCTGCAAATTCTCACTCTATTTTTGGCCAGCTCAGATATATTACCAGATACACAGAATTTTCCTTGCTGTATCTGTCTAAAGCACATTTCATATAAGAGATTTGTGGATCACACTCTGAAGGAAGTCCCACAATTCAATATAAAAATTCTCTCTATAAAGAGATTCTTTGGCAGGCAAGCTGCACTGTGCTGCTAAATATGGTTTTTACCTCCTTTGAGAGTGCACTAGGCACCCCCAAGTCAGTTTGAAAATTCACAGTATATCTTGGAAAGAAATTTCTAAATGTGATGAAAGAAAATAATGAAAAAAATTGAAATGTTTTCTAATTTACAGTATTTTTAACTGGTAGCATTGCCAACCTGCAACTTAGAAATTAGATGAGAATTTTGAGGCAAAAAAAGCAATTTGAAGGAGGCATCAGGGAGGGAAATCTATCCAGTTTATTGATAACCTAGTGTTACTGAGTAAAGCCCAGTTTTACTCTAAAGATCTTCAGTTTGCAGGTATGGAGAGAACATTAATTAAGTTCCTGATTTTGAGAAAAAAAGAAAGCAAAGAATCAGTCCACTTTAAGCTCTGATTGTGAAGTTATGTTTTATAACTAGCAACAGACCATGCATTTCAGTTTAGCATAAACTTATGAAAATGTGATGCCATGTAGATTACATCCTGAATTTTCAGGATGTTTTGTTTTCAGGCAAATCCCTCACTCACTGAGCAGTGCAAATAATTTTATATTTGTCTTTGTATTATACACAGAGCACCCAGTATGGCAGACAAGGTGAGACTTGTGACCACATTGGTGGGATGGCACACGTGACAGGACTACGCAGGATTGGGTTATATAATTTTTATATATATATATACACACACACATATATATATACACACACATATACAAACCCTTTAATCTAAGGGACTAACTGAGGGTTAATGTTTTAAAATTGGTGACCTTTATGTCAGCTGCACAGATATATTCCTTAAAATGGTAGATGCTAAACCTGATTAAAATTTGCTGAAGTGTTACCTAGTTCCTCAATTTGAATTCAATGGTTGGCTTTCAAAAAGTGCACAGTATGTCATGCTAAGAAATAAAAAACCCCTCATTTTTTTCTCAAAGTATGAATATATTGCTGTGTACACAGTTCCCAACAGAGGGATTTCAGTTTTCCTTGGTAGCTTTGTGCCCAGCAATATTCTTGTAGTGGTGGAATGAAGGAGGGGGAAAAAGAAGAAACAGTCAGTGTTCTTTGCAGGAACCTATTTCAGTTAGAAAATTAAAATAAATCAGTACAAGTTTGTCTTCAAAAATATGGTTACAAATAGAAAAAGAACATAGTTTCTTCCTGTAAGGCTGTTCTGAGAAATCAAAGCCAAAGCTTCTAAATGGTGAGTTGTGTTTTAAAAGAAGGAAGTAGCTTAATTCAGTTTGAAGAGGAGATGAAGAAATGGTGTATCAAAAGCAGTCTTTTAGCAAAGTCTCTTACAAAAGGACATTTTACTCATGTGCATATGCATTTAAAAGCTACACTATATTGCGTATTCAGGTAAGTATTGAGTAAATAGGAAATGATGAGATCATCTTACATATTCACACAGCTTCACAAAGAGGCTCTTTATAATTGGTGAAAATATTGAGGCTACATCTGCTGTGCTATTCACCCTTCTCCTTGAAATACCTTTATCAATGACTGGATGGTATTGATACTGAACTCTTCTCATGGTAAACTTATAAGAATATTTTTAATTTACTGCACAAGGATGAAATTGCCGTACTTAATACTATAGTCGGATACTTAACTGCAGCCACAAGTACTCTTTCTACATTCACAAAACTGGCAGACGAAACATGAAAAGGAATACTGACTCTTTAATCTCTACTTCTCCACCTAAGGCCCAAGGCAAGCTGACAGGGTAACTTCGTTCTGGAAACAGAGAGGTTTTTATTTTTTTAATTCTGGATTACTTTTTCTTCTGCTTTTGAAAACTGTGGGCTATAGGGGAATGAACCTGGCATAGATTTAAAACACGAACAAGTTTCTTTATCTGAAAAGTTACAGTCCTTGATGCTTACAGGAAGGTCATTTTCAAAAGCCACAGGAAAAGTAGCATCACAGCCAGAAAGAGTGCATTAAGTGCCTTATTTGCTTGTAACAGAAACAGTTTTCCATTTATAACAGCTCCAAGGATCAAGTGAGTCTTTGATGTTGTAAGGACTTTCCTATAGATTTTGCAATTAGTGAGCTAGATGTTTTAAATAGTGGGTATCCGAAAACTGGATTTTAGCAATGAAAAATATTTAGCAATGTTAAATGATGCTTGCTACAGAATTAGGATCTAGATGATAGGAGACTTGTAGACATGCATTGAGGAATCATGTGTCAGCTACGTCATTCTCCACAAACAGTTCTATTTTGGATCTACTACATGGGGTAGAGTGAGGAGGAGGGGACTTAAGCCTGGACAGTGCGTAAATGCACTGTCTACCTCCTGGGCCAAAAGCAAGGCCTTCAGAGCAGATTGCTTGGTGAAGAATGCCACCTTCCCACCACTAGAGCCCCTGTGGGTCGTGCTGCTCAGCCTCTTTTCATTGCATACATGTCCTTACCAGCCCTGTCTGACTTACTGTATCTCAACAGCGTTCTTCTAAGAAAAATACAAATATGATAACTGCTTCAAGAAAATAATGGCGCTGTGAGGCTTTAGAAAGCTGCATTTTACTCACAGGATATGACAGTAGAAAGCCCTGAGTGCGGGAGAGAGAACATCTTTTTTAGCATAGGTAGAATCTATTGTGTCAATACAACTGACTGAGACCTGCCTGCTGCTGTGATATGAATATCAGAGAGTAATAGTTTCAGGTTTATAAACATAAATTCATCTTTTCCTACTCTAAGCAGGAAGTAACAGATCAGGTTCATGAAAGAAAACGACCTCACTGATATTCAAACTCCCACCTAACTTCTTCATTCACCTAGGATATTCTTTTAAGCATCTACAGTCACTAAAAATGCTTAATATGGCAATTGATTAATTGCTTACTTTGCAATATGAAATACTGTTTAATCTTCCAGTGTAGGGATGTTACATACATAAATATGTGATAAATTAGACAAAATTAAGTATCAACAACCTTGCAAAAAAAACATAAAGAGCCTTATGCAAGCATTTAGAAAAATTTGAAACCTTTAGAATGTTTAAAAACTAAGCCATACTTTTCCTGCCTCTTTGCAGAAAAGCAAATGTTAAAAGCAGTCTGAGTCAAAACTTAAAAAATATGGATTCATATTAGGATTAAAGTTTGTGACTTGCCAAATACAGTGAGGAAGGCCTTGCATGCTGCATGTGAAAATTATCTCAGATTAGGAAGAGGAAGATGTTTAAAATCAATTCTATGTTACCTGTTTACATGACATCAGTTCACAACAGCAGTGCAAATTTACTAAAACTGAGCAAAGACACATAAAATAGTGTGTCCCAACACTGTGGAAATCATCATCTCCTACTTGAACAACAGAGGCACTTTTCTTCCCCTCTTCTTTTTGTGATTATTTTAACATTCCATTTTCCCACGGTCCAACATCTGAAATGACAACTTTATAATAACGCATAACCATGAATATTAACAAGACTATATAATTCTAGGTAAAATGTTTATTTCAAAACATTATGTAGGTATTGATCAAATGGAATGCAATGTATTCCTAGAGGCACTATTCAATAGAAGCTTATGGCATGCATATTAGAAAACTGTTCTGTGGTTTCTATAGAAAAAGTTGATGTAAATGAACTATATAAGTTTATTTTATGACAGACTGGATTGAAAAATGAGCAGTAGATTTTTCTACCTAGGATTCTCTCAGATTTCTTCTCTTTTTCTTAACGTTTTTTCCCCCGCTCATGATTTGTCTCTCTCCCCATGACTTCAATCCTGCCATAAAGTGATTTTCTTCTGTTAATATTGAAATGGTCATTTTAGAAACCCAAGCCTGCTTTGAACATCAGCTTCAGACAGAACTTCCATTATCATTAATGATCTCTCTGTTCAAACTGTAGGAGAAAATGAAATCCCAGGTCCAAATTTTGCCCTTAGCTACTAAAACTCAGCATCAGAGGAGAAATTTGGCCCTGCTTGCTCAAGAAACTGAAATTTGTCCTCCATCTCTCCACTAACATTAATGTCCATCATATGACAACCTATGTAAGATTAATGACTTTAGAATATAACCCTTTCCATGCCAAATGTATCTGCAGACTATGTATGATTACATCTCCCAAAAATAGGAAAAGAGACTTTGAATTACCTAGACTAAAGATAGTCTGTTTCAAGGGACAGGATCCCTTTAAACATGCTTTCATTTCTGGGATGAGAGTCCCTGTTTGGATGCTAGGGCTGAGTGAAATGAGTGATTTCCTCAGGCTAATCTCTAGAGGAAAGGGATCCAGAGCACAGTGTCATGGTGGTGTGGCACAACCGAATGTTCAAACTCCCTCTAACCACCACAAAGATTCATCACCATCTCACATCTGACAGCAGATGTTTTTGAAACATACTGTCCCTTTATACCAGACAACTTGTAAAAAAACCCTACAGATTTCCACCTTTGTCCACAGGACTTAAAAAGATAGCTTAGAGGTAACAAAGAAACGCCTCCAAACACAACTTTGTAAAATAATAAAAAAAAAAGAACTTTGGAATAATTATGCATCTTGTGATCTCAGAAGCAATACTTAGCAACCTATGGACAGTGGGTTAAAAGGTTTCAAGTGTTTTGAAGGACATTCCCAAAGGACTGAGGCAAAGTCCTGTACCAGCCCACTCACTTTATAGGTTATCAGGCATCAAAACCAACATGGACCCACCACATGACACATGGATGGCAAAGCCTCAGGTGATTTATGCAGGTTCTTTCAAACAAGTGCTAATAAGATCTACTGCCACACATTTGATATGTGCTACACAGTTGACTGATACTGTTTTCGTATCCCTACAGCTTTGAAAACTGTCTCCCTTAGACACAAGGTCAGAAGTCCAGACCTTTGAAAAAGAAAAAGAAGAGAAATAGCCCACAGCACTAACAGGTTTCTAAAATCCTGCAAAAATCTGCAACAGTTTCATCATACCTTCATAGTGACATTTTAGGATGGGGTATTTCACAGCCTAGTAAACTACAAACAAAATCTGTAGTCCATTCTTGGATTTTCAGTGGGGCAACACACTCTGATTTACAAAACAAGGTGATGGAAACTTCTGGTTGAACCTCAGCAATTAAGGTAGAACAATATGTGACTGAAGTACTTTTGTCTTTTTAAAAAATAGCATATATTTACATCCTCTAGCAAAAAGTTAGCACAGAAATAGTTCGGTGGACAGAATAAATGTGAAGCTGCTGGACGTGTACAGTAATATCCTCTATTCCCATGGCTTCTGCAATTTATCAGAAGAATAATATCAAAATATAATTTTGGGGTAGGAAATTTTGTGCATGAAAAGACTTAACCCCCCCTCCCCACACCCCCTGCCCCCAAAAATTATTAACAGAGAAAGTGGAAAACACAGAAGTTACTAGCAGAAGTCAGAGCTCAGCCTTCACTCCATAACCCCTTAATGCAACACGTATTTATACAGCTGGTATTATGTACACTTTTAAGGTCAAAATAGGAGATTTTGTGTGCAAATTTCAACTAACTATGAGCTATGGAAGACACAATTGAAAACCTACAAACTGAAATAGGAATATACTAAATCAGTATTGCATTAGATTTGATTTGAAGATGAAATCACATCAGGAATTAAGTTAAAGGGTTATTGATGCAAACAATCTGAGGCATTTTTCTAAATAACTGTATATTGCTGAGCTACAGAAAGCGAAATTCTGCAACTAGGTTTAGCAGCTAATGATTTAAACAGCTTAAATATTTATCTTTGTAGAGTTTTCTGGTTTGCTTACTATCCCAAAGATTGGGTTCTCCTGATAAACACTTATCTACTTTACATACAGAAAACAATCGTTCTATAGAAAAGAATTTGCATTTGAAAAACTGAAGTGTTAGCGATGGATGAAACACATAACCACAGGAAGACTATGTGTCAGTGTTTTATTAAGTGCGCGGAGAATCGGGGGGGGGGGATTCACACCCAAATCCCGACTCTGATTTAACATCAAAAAAGGACAAGTTTTATACCTTTCCGTTATACAACTACTTATTAATTATTAAGCCCCACATTGTTTTAAAGCATGCAACCGTGGAAGCTCTGGTATACCTTCACTGGATTAAAACAATCGTTCTCCCCCCCTTAACAACCACTCGATTTTATCACATGATTATACAGGTGCAATTTCACATGATTCAATAGAAGCTAGGAACTTAACATTTTGTTCCCTCCCAAACCTAACTGAACTAGCTCTGAATCTATTGTACATGCTCCCTTGATTCCAGATTTCAGCCCTATGCTAACAGAAGCACAAAATATCACAAAGATTGGAAATTTCCTGGGATTAAAAATGATTTCTGAGTGTTTTTATGGTTAATGGATAATTAAACCACCAAATATTACAATAGTAACAACTGTCCTCCACACATACAAAAAAAATGTAAGTATCACCTGTCAAGAATTGAGCCAGCCATGAGTTAATAGTATATAAAACAAGGGTACAAGGCACACATAACTGCATATGGCAGACTGTTTCCCCCCTTCTTCTAAAGTGCCTGGCTTTGTTAAAAAAAAAAACTGTACAAAGAAATTAAGCTAGACAGACCAATACCTCATGTAACCCAAAGAAGAATTTGCAGGGGCAAACACATCTTCAGGATTTCAAAGCATGGCTAAAAGACATGACAAATACACACTCTTGGGTAGGTGTACAATCTCTTAAGATTCATTAGGACTGAAAAACAAACACTGGGCATGTGCTAAAACCAAAGTCCATGATCCTTTTTTGTCTTATATGAAAATAAAAATAATTTCTTTACATGCTTCCATTTCTTCCAGTTTCTTATCTCCTGTTCCCTCATCCTGCTGTATCACTGCTATCTCCAGCCAAAAGGACTAACGGGTGCCAGTGTCCAACATAGAAATCTTTGCAGGCCCATATTATGGACAGAGAGAAAGATTGTGCAGGTGATCACACCATCACTTCTGCAATACTTTGAAAAGAACATATACTAGGCTGTCATCAGGGTGCCAGTTGGGCTTAGTTTAAGAAATAGCTAAACTGTGACATTCTATCAGCCTAATTTAGCATCAATCTTGCTTTCCAGAGATGATAATAAACTTGTACAAACATGAGATTCATTTGTATATTTTAGCATTTTATTTCAGTCCCTGAATGTAAAACCTGACATTGGAATCAGTTTGATTTTTTTGGTTATTGAAGATATTAAGCACTACAAGAGCATTGAAATTTCGATCTGATTAGGATAAAAATTCCTCAGGATCAAAACACTTCTTTTTTTCCCCCTACAGTTTTACTAATTGTGAGCTACTTGACATTGCAGAGTTATTCCACAGCATGATAGCAAAATATGTGAAGTATTTTACTGTTAGAAATTATCAACTCATTCTATTTGTTTTTCATGTGTTTGAGGTTATTAAGAGAATAAAAAATTATAACTGATGTGCATAAGTTAAAAGGGTTAGTTCAACTACAGCTGGTAGGCTAAGCCACTAAGCAATATTTTGTAGAGCAATAGATTTTTTCTACTGAACATACATAAAAGAAATCATGAATATATAACTGATTTAAAAGCAGACTGAGGGGGTAATATTCCTTGAAAAATAGGGAAGCCATGAAAAAGGTGAATGTGGAATAGTTTATTATCAGAAAGACTGGATTATTCTAACGACTGGAAACCAGATAAAGTAGATGAGAGGAAGTGCTACCAAACATACTCATCAGAGACCTTTGCTTTATGGGAAATGAACTGCCCTGGCTCACTGTTCCTGAGGAATTGTATTTCTTATAGCAGTAAATCAAATCCTGAAGAAAGAGGATGATATTTTATAAGCAACAGCTGACGACAACAATATCTTTCTTGTCAGAGCCAGATTTCTGAATGTAGACCTCAATTAGGATTCCAAAATGAAAAGTACCGTCTTATATGCCAATACCTATTGGTATGTACTTGTGACAGTGTTCTTGCAAACAATATATTAATTTTGAAATGATAGCATGTTGTCATATATTTACCCAAAAGTATATTCATGGTTGCCTTCAGAGGTCTTGGCTTTTGTCCTTCCTTGCTGCTTTCTTAATGACCTTCATTGAACAGTAACATCAAGTACTTGATGTTCAATGAAGACCATTAATTTTTTACAATTAAAAAGAAGATGTATACTCCTACACCATTTGACATCCACTCATTCTTAGCATGAAACGAGCTTCTTAAAAAAGGGCTGTTACAGACTTCTGAATGATAACAGTGTCAAAAAAAGGGAAGCACATATGCACATCATCGTGCTCCCGAGAGCAGCAGTTGCCCTTGCTGCATTCTATAGAGAGTGCTAAGACCTGATACAACAGTAGTTTTATTGATCTGCTTGATTTCTGGTGTTGATTTGACATCAAATGTATCCTGCTAGCTAGGGATGTTCGTCACTGATGTCATAAGAACAAGGGCAGTTCTACTCATGCAGGGACTCATGACTTGGTGAGAGTGCATGAACTGCCCTATGCTTGACACACAGGTCAGTCCTGCAAGGCTTTTATGCAGCGGTAAGTAAATGAGAGGATCCTATCACCTTCCCCATTCTTACAAGGGGTAAAGTAGAACTGGGCCATGAGGCGTCTTTCTAGGGTGTTAGTTCTAGATGCATAACTATGAAACACAAAACATTCAATTACAACTCTTTCATGCCACGTATCCTAATGAAAATCTCTGTTACAGAACTAGGATTAGAGACTGTATCTGTGCCAGGGTACAGACAGACCTGCAATTTTTGAAACAAAATTTGTTGCAGCTTAGTCAGTTTCTGTGGGTTAGCTGAGCCAACAGCTGGGCCATGATGCTGGATGTGTGCAGGCTGTCAGACTAGAGAATATTTTAACTATGATCTCTGTGAGAGAGACTTGATTTGTAGTAAGTCATATCTATCATGATTCTACCAGCAATTTGTTCACAAACACAGTGAAGATGAACAAATGAGAAGATTCCCAAACTCCTGAAACCATGAAGCATTTTAAAGCAGGAAAGAGCTTAATAAGGTAGAATTGTAACACCAAAAATTTGGCTGAGAGATTTGTGAAAAAGCATGATCATTCAAAGTTCAAATGAAACAGAATAGAAACAACTGCCATAAACTTTTATTTCTGTTTGGAAAAAAAAAGGTTTCAATAGCTTATGTTATCTATCATGCCATGTATTATGGTGTTGCTCTAAATGCAGGCATATGTACAGTTGGAGTATGAATGTTGTTTTATTAATTCATAAGGGCATCAAGGCATAACTAACATAAATCTCTTAACAGAAATTTTGAACCTAATGGAATTTTTGCTATTTACTTCACTGGGCTCAGAATTCTAGTCCATTAAAAATTGTTTTTTTAGGGCATAACACCCATGTCCATTGAAGCCAATGAAAGCTTTTCCACTGACCATAACTGACCTTTCATTAGGGCAGTAGTTCCTTTACAAAAGCCTGTTGTCACTGCTATAGTCTTGCAGACCTTTTTCACAATTATACTTGTTATGGTCACATTCCTGAAACTGCTTTTGTCTTCTTTTATCTGAGATAGAGTTAACAAGGCCTGCTTTTCTAAGTTTCTAATGGACAGCTATCATCTGAAGCTATCAACAGCCCTCTTGATTTTTTTTCCTGTGTGATTTTGTGCAATGTTTTCTTCTTTGCTTGATTTCTCTTTGATGTCTTTGAATATCTTGGATGAGAAGGCAGGATGTAGTGGTCTTACTTTTTCCTTATGCTATATTGTCAGTAAATAGGCAGAATACCAATTTTACTTGTGTTTCTTTTACCCTTACATCTATGATTGCAATTTGGATTTCTTCTTGTTTTAATCATTAAAAATAATTTCATCTCCTGTAAAAATAAACCAAGATTTTTGGTTGTGTTCTCCATCAAACACAACCTTTTCAGTTCGCTACTTTCTCAAGGCCTGCTTTGTTTTCTCACTAGTGCTTTCTATCCATTACTTTAGCTTCCAGGTCCTCTTCAAAATATTGCACAAATCTGCCTTTTTTTTTTTTTCTTTTAAATTCTAATTCTAAGCAGTTATTTCCTATGTTGTACTGGCAAATATCCTGTGGTCTCTGATTTGGGGAACCAGTTTTGTGGTAAACACAGCCAGTGTTTACCGGTTCATGAATTTTAGCTCTAATTCTAGTTTTACTAAACCAGGAGGATTTTCTCCTTCTAGTTTGGTTTGAATTTGATTTTAAAGGATTGACAAGTTTCTGTGAAGTGTTTTGGGGTTCTACAATTTTTTCTCTCGGTTTCTATACAATTTTTATTGTCAAATGCTAGAAGTTGAACATCTCTCTGGGCAGAGATATGAACCACTTTGGCTTCTCCAGAACTCATAGTTGGCAGATGTACTTCCCCAGTTATTCCCAAGACTAATTTAAACTTGAAGATCTTTCATAAAGAGCATGAGTGTGAACATGAAAAGACAAATGCAAAGTCCTGTATCTGAGATGGATGGACTGTCTGGATTGTTGCTTTGTGAAAAGGGATCTGGGGGTCCTGCTTGACCTTATGCTAAGTATGAATCAGCAGGGCTGTACTAAAAAGTGTACAGCCAGCAGAGCACAGAAAGTCATTATCTCCCTTCACTCATCACTCTTTAAATTGCACCTGGAATCTAATTTTAGGCTCCTACCATAGGAAATATATTGATAAATATATCAGTGAGCTCAGAAGAGGTCTGTCAAGACACCCAGGGGCTGGTGTACTTGCCCTGTGAGGAAATGCTATGGAACCAGGCTTGTTTGGCTGAAGACAAGGTACTTCAGGGGAACCTAGCAGCATATCTGCAAACAGGATACTGCAAAGATGGAGCCATGAGCTGCACCATCGACACAGGGAAATTCCAACTGGATAGGAGGAAAAAAAACCCCAAACCACTGCCAGGATAACTGACACTTATTAAGATAATTGGAACAGATCACTCAGGGAAGTTGTGGAGAATTTGGAGTTTTTCAACATCAACTGGATAAAGTGATAAAAATTTTGCATCAAATTAGTACTGATCTTGTTTTGAGCATTAGGTGGAACTAGATGATCTCCCAGAGTTCCTTCTGACCTAAATAATTCCATGAACATTTTGTTCCTATAAGGCAGGAAAACAAATACACATAAAAGATGTAACCAGCCCTGTCTACTGAAAAAAACCAACTAGCCTAGCAAGAATAATTATGCTGTAGCCATGCAGCCAAGTTTGTGAACCCCACTATGCTGGATGTTGATAGTGGGAGAAATCCTCTGTGTTTGTAAAGTTTGCGATCCAATCAGCTAAACTGAACATAAAGTGAGAGCACGAACACAGTAAGTTGAAGTGATTTTCTAGAAGCCATTCCTGTCTTCAGGGTCTCCTGAGTCCTAGTCCAGTGCTTATATACTGGACCACACAGCACTCATACTCTCTGCATAGATCTTGAATTTTTCTGAAGATGAATGTTTCATAAAACATATTTTATTTCATAGAGAAGTGGTCATTCAGAAGATTAAGATCTTTTTCAAATGAGATGCTCATCTATGCCAGGTGGTATGGTAAATCTGAGTCATAAATATCTTTTATTTCCTTGGTCAGATAGTGCAGTGAAAGTGCAACTTGTCATTTTTGACTTCCAGTTTCAAGAGAGTTTCAAGAATTTGAGTTCCTGAATTTGTTCCTTCATTTCTCAGCAACTGACATATTCTCCTGCATATTAAATGCTTTAAATTTAAATTATACAAAATTACTTCGTTTATCCCTTTGGATACTGATTTTATTTTTTTTTCCTGCAGAAATATATCTAACCTGATCTTGTGCAAAATACACTTTAAATTCTAGAAACTTCTGAAATCTTTACACAGCCTTATACTGCTGTTGGCTGCCATATGTTGTCATACTCACCTGCTTTGCAGTCAGTTATCCTCCTATCTTCCCTTGTAGATCAAGCAAAGTAATTTGGGATGGAACATTTTTTTCTGCCTTCTAGTGTAGTCATATGGTTTTGTAAAATCTAATTAAATGTGGCTGCATTTGGGCTGCTTCCCTTTTATTAGAAAATGCTAGTGGGACATGATGTAGGGGGAGCTGAATTATTCAATTTGTGACTCTGAACTTAAGAAGTAGTTTGCAGATCATCTTCTGCATTAAGAAAAAACACCAAAGTCAATCATAAATGCAGTCAGTCACTGAAACTTCCAAAGAATTATCTGGCTTCACTGCAGGCACAGATAAATTAGAGATTATGGGCATAAGTCTTTTTCTGCACAAGGGTAAATCAGCAGCCCCATCACTGAAGTCAACAGATCTCAACAAGAAAAGAATTAGGCCCTATGGCTTTTAATAAGAGGAATACAAAGAGTTTAATTACAATGAGTCAAGCTGAACCTCCCTTCCCCCATACACAGACATCGCACATGTTCTCTGGTAAGGTTTGTCTCTTGCAAGATTTTTATACTTTTGTTATCCTAGTCCTAATCCAACACCACCAGTGTGCATAGAACAGGGACTCAGATGCTGTAAGAATGGGGGCCATTTAGATATTCACACATGGGGTGGTTAAAGCACTAGTACTAGCTGAGCTGTAGCTGAGTTCTGTATCAAAAACACTGGTGAAATCACAATTATGCTGCAGTTTTTGTCCTCCATGTTACGACTCTGAAAAACCCAAAATCCTCAAAGAGGAGGCGTTCCTATTCTGTGCCAGGGAGGGAGTTTCTCATGTAAGCAATACTTTAGGGATTGGAATAATGCATAGCACATGTAAATTAACAGCTGCTGGAAATTCAAGTAATACAAATATAATGCTTTATTTCCACATATTTAAATGATCTTATATGTCTAGAAAAAGGCATGAAAATAAATCACACAAAGAATTACATTTAAACCATCCTCTAGGAAAACCTCTGACAAAAAAAAAAGCAGGTGCAAGATGAAGATCCCAGTTGTGGAATATAAATAATAGTTTAGAAGCAATCAGCTGTTGCACCAGATTATTTTCACAAAAATGGAAATACTTACAGTCTAAGTGACTATGTCTAATGCCTTCCACATCTTCAGCATGAATGAAATGGTAACATCTCTTTCCTACAATATCTACAGGGGTCAGATCCATGTAATCACTAATCCTAAAAAGGAAAAAGAACATACAGCCTATAATTCAAGAAAGAAAAGAACAAAAGAATTGTCAAATGACTCAGAAAGTGAAATCTGCTAAAAAGTTTTTTTCAGCATTATATTGTTTGAATGGAATATCTGCACAAATGAGACAAGACCTTAGAGGAAAAAAAAGGAAAGAATTGTTTTTAAAGAAACCTGGAAATTATTTTATCCATTTAACTAAGTGGAAAATTAAATTCTAGTGCATATTCTCCATGTAGCATAACACTAGGACAATATAATTCCATGAAATTGTAAAGCATTAGCGACAATCCAAAATCTTCATTAAAAGACTATGATGATTCAAGGTTACGTAATAAAGTAGAAACATGTTATGTTTATATGAAATGATTAGAGACACATTTCATTTCAACAGATTGGTCTTCTATTGGGTATGTTCATGAAAAAGACCTTCAACCATTTCTTGGCACCAAGTCCAAACTCATATTTCAAGGGATATAATTTAAATGCTGAGACATACAGATGCCTCAGGGTGTTATCTTTTTTAGTCTAATTCATTTGGGAGCTCAGCTTTCACTCTGGGCCCTTTCAACTGGGTCTTTGTTGTTTATTGCACATAGAAACTTTAAAAGCAATTCTGCAGACCTTTGTGTGCGTGTCTGTGCTGGTGTGTAAACTTGTATCATGGAGACTCAAGGTGTCAACGTCCTTAAACACAGCACAGAAATGAAAAAGAAAATTGGAAAAAGTCTTGCTCACAAAAACATTTGAAACTATGTCTGTTTTCTAGACATAGAATATTTTTTTAGGGTTTGAAATAATCTGCAACTATTGTGGTACATTCTAGTATAAGATCAGAGAGAGGAAATCCCAACCTGCCAGCCTAGTAGAAAGGGGCAATCTCCAGGCAGGCCACTATCCTGTGGTCCTGTAAAACATATGCATAGGCTTGTGTTTGAGCAGACCAGTGGTTCCACTGACTTACAGACTGTAAACATGACTGAAATTGAAAGACAGGTATATGGTACAGTGTTTTGCTGAATTTGCTGAAATTGTGCACATGTTTGTAGGCTTGAGGCTTGTTACAGAAGACTACTTCTGCATATCTGAAGGAATTACTGACAACCACTGTCATGGCCAAAAAGCCAAACCTCTTTCATGTGCTTATTTCCTTTTAGGCACATATTAGCAGATGTGGTATCACTGTCCATATTAATCTGGTTATTGTCTCTCTCCAAATGTCTCCAATCCTTAACAGTTGATTCTGAAAACACACAGACTGATCATGCACTCTAGTAGCAGTCTCTTAATTTTGCTTTTACTTATTTTCACCGTCTGAGATAATTTTTCCTCTGCAGGCGCTTTTCTCACTCCACTAAGTAATAAAGAAATCCTAGATTATTTTAGATGGTGAATCTTACATGACACAAATCCTACATTTGCAGAATAGACACAGATTAACATACTACATTTTAGGCAACAAAATTTTACATCCATATTTTACACTCTCAAATTAAAACATTAAGTTTTAGAAATAGCCAGTATACTAAGATCAGAGGGAAGCTAATGTCTGGCTAGTTTGTGCACTGAGTCCAGGATTATGAAGGAGATCTCTTCATTCAGAGGAAAGTAACAAGATGCACCCAAGGACTTGAGTAGTGCCACTCCTGCTCACTGCTGTTTCAAGCAGACAACTGCTTAGAAAAGTAGGAGTACTACTGATCTCACCCCTGCTGATCCAATGGTCCGCTGTGAGCATTCATTTCAGTTAAGTGGCATGGCTTCTGCTCCATACTCCCTGCAGCTGCCAGTAACTCCCCATTGCTCCATAAATAGTGCTTACAGCTTGCCCAGCGTGGATCCATTTCTCTCTGTTTTCATCAATGTTGTGCTTGCTTTACTGTGGCACCACAAAGAACTTCGCAGCTGCCCACAAGTGCCAAGAGTCAAGCCCATATATTCAGGGTGGGATACTTATCTCCTTATCTATAATCCCAGAGGAGAGATCCCAACATCCCTGACCCAGAGAACAGCCTTGGAAAACACCAAGATTATTAATCTGACAGTTTCAATCAGCTGTTCCGTTATTTCCTTCCCATCTTCTCTTTTCCATTTCTCCAGTTTTTACAGTCACATCTGCATTGTAGCTGCTAAGAAATCCAAGTTCTGTCAGTCTTATTTGATTTTCCGTGACTGGAAATCCTGCTGCCTCAGTGAGATGACATTCACCTCCCAGCATTGGCAGAAGTATTTCTACTATTTGAAATTACTTTTATAAACTACTTTTAACAGATTTTTAACAGTCACACAGGGGCTTAAAGTGGAATTATTGTAGCATATATTCAAGTACTACCATATGCATTCTGCATTAGCATGAGATAAAATCCATCACAAACAAGGAAAAGTTTGTTTATAATGTTGTCTTCAGCTTAAAATTTGAAAAACAATAATAAACTCAACACTTTCTTGCTGTTTTACCACAGTTTACCATGTCTTACTAGCTCTTCCTATGTGATTACCAATCAGTGCACCTCACCTGATGAACTTTACAGTTTTCAGTGATGTTTTTCTCAGGCATTTGAAAGTTTTATTGCTACATGAATATAAAGGGAAGGTTTGAGAAAAATGTTTAATTAAAAAAACTCCACATATACAGTTTAGGGCTCATAAAAATGCCAAAATCACAGCAGAGAAAGCATAAATCTTCCTGATTTGGCCTAAAAGTTCATCTCATACTTCACCTGATGGAACAGTTCATTTTTCACATCTATTTGATTCCTGGCTTTTTTTATGGAGGTTGCCAATAAAGGCAGCAGTAAGTGCAGGTGATTTTGTTAAAAGTGAATCTGTTCATTAGGAACTGGATAGATACCAGCAACTCATTTCACAGAGGCCTTTGAAAAGCTCTGCAGTGGTAGCAGCTTTCCATTACTACCTACGTACGTCACAGCAAAATCAAAGACTTAGGGAAAAGTTTTGTTCTGGATCCCATTCCTAAATCCCAGAGCTCTTTTACCAGCTTCCAGATTCTACATCATCTGGATACCCACTGGGTAGAGTCTCAGGCAAAACCCCCAAACTTTAATGCCATTGTCCACTTTTTCTGTGACTTTGTGCAAGCCACGTTCTATGAAACAGTTTTTTCCAAGCTTAAAAATGAGAGTAATATATCCACTTTTAGATAATGCTTGGAAGTGTAGCTGGTGTTCTAATAGTCAAGTAGTACTATCAAAAAAGGTATTGCAGCAGTGCAGCAATGTGGCAGCAAAGACCACCTCATAATTGAAATCCAAGAATATTTTAAGTTGTTTAAGATCCTGATTCAACAAAACAGTTCAGTTTATACTTTTTAATAAAAGTTTATATTGATGTGCTATCCTGATCATAGGTATTCCACTATAATTGAGCAATTATGATTTCTCATCAGAGAGCTTCCACTCAATTTATAATAAGCAGTGGTTGCTGTCACAAGAAAAGCTTGCAGTAGTCACCTTGTTTCTTACACTTTTTAATAAGTCCCCTCACAAAATTTCTTTTGGTTGCATTACCTTCCTTCTTCCTTTCCTACCTTTTCCCCATACCTCAGACTTCCATCAATGGACCCAAACTTATTACTTGTAATTTCCATTTCAGATATTTTCACTATGCTCTAAATACCTATTCCCTGGATTATATTTTTATTTTTCAGGACTCTGAGGTCTTAATGGTCTTGATCAGCCCCTCTGCTTCCCAGGCCTTCCCTCACCACAGCCACATCCCAGACCCCATGGCAGCCTCTGGCAGTGCCCAGCTGCCCCCAGCCCTGCCTGGCCACCAGCCCTCCTGGCCCGACCCCTGCCCACTCCACTGCCTGTGCTCAGGGAGATGCCCGGTGCCAGGGGCTGGAGCTGCCCTGTGCCCCCAGCTGCCCAGCTGTGGTGGGATGGGCCCTGGCTGCCATGTCCTGCCCTCACAGCTCGCCATGCAGAGTCCCCAGTGACACAGGCTCCCAGCCCCCAGGGAGCAGGCAGCTGAATTTAAATCCTCTCTTTCACTCTGAGATCACTCGTCGCTATCACATAGAACATAGCCCTCCCCCAACCAACTCTTCATCACCTGTTCCCATTTCACTGCTGTCTTTCCCAGTATGCCCTTGACCAATCTTATTCTACAGTTTTCCCACCTCTAACTGCAACAGATCCCACCTCTCTAGACTACTATCTAGGCCATCTGTGCTTCTGTTCCATTAAACACTGAGCATGATAGCTGTAATCTGAAAATTAGTTCAAAAATGGAAAACTTTAAAACTTCAGACAGAAAAACTTGTGGAGGGGAGGATACAGGAGCATAAGGATAGGCATACAGGTCAGACCAACGTCTGTCTAGCCCCAAATCTTGCCTCTGAGAGGGACGGTGAAAGATTGTAAAAAGCAGAGAAAACTTAGAGGAATATTTCCTGGTGTATCTTTCCCTATTCCAGAAGACATCCTGCAAATTACAGTTTTAAATTTACCATTATCTTTTAAGAATGTAATAAAAATGAAGCTAGTGATGATGAGAGCCCGTTCAATGCTCTCCTACAACCCCAGGATGACATTGCAAGAGTCAAAAATTTCAAAACTTCTTGCCAAGCTCATGGAACAAAGAACACACACAACTAAAACAAAGAAGTGAAGGATCTAAAGGCTGTACCTATTTTCACAGTAAATGATATTGAGGTCCATATTCACACGAGTGACAAACATGTGGCAGTCAATCCTGACTTCATTAATTGTAGGAGGTGGCAAAGCATGAGCAACGACAACAAGTCCCATGATTTGGCTGGGTACTGTCCGTCCATGTGACAGTGATACTCTCAGACGTAACCGGCCTGTTATATGAATCACCTGGAAAATAAAAACAATAAAAAATACCCAGTGAGTTCTGAATGCAACTGTGACATCAGTTTCTTTTAAAGGATAGCTTTAGTGGTCCCTACAGATCACTTAATACTGCCTAAAATCGTACTAAGTAACTGCCAGTTACTTATTAAAAGCTTATTAATACTGGCTGTCATGGCAAAAAGAACATAACAGGCAAATGCTTCACATTCATCAAATAAAAACCTAAGAACTGCTGTGGTGTTGATTTTTGCTGTGGTGGTTGTTACACAAAGAAAGAAGATCACAACAATGAAGCAGAAATTCAACAAAAGAGAGAGTGGGATAAAACTGAAACAATGAAGCTGGAAATTAATGACGTAATCATTTTATAATATTTGGAAATTGAATATGCCACAAGAAAGACCAGCAGTTTTGAAACATAATGAATTTCATTGAGTTCGCTGCCACCTACACCATGGAGACACTGTTCACTGCCCTTAATTTCTTCTTTGTGGCTGGCAATTTGAGAAGCAACAGCCTAGAGGTGATCTATGAGCTCAGATGCAGGATGATCTTCCTGCACTCACAGTAAAACTTTTAAAGAGTTGGTAGACATGTACTGCCATTGCCTAGTGCACTAGGCATATATGGAGAGCTCTGGAGGTGATGGTTTTCTTTCATAAGCACAAGATAATACCAGAAGATGTTCAGATCCAATGGCGTCCATAACAACTGCATCCACCTTCTGAGAATGCTGCCTGAAATAGAGTAAACTGAAACGCTGGGAAAAGAACAATTCACCACTTCCAGTTTCACTCCTTCAGGAGTTCTGTATATAAATAAAGGGGTTGTTTTATCCAGGAAAAAAATATAAATACAGCATACTGAAATGAAAATGCAAATTGCATCCTGTACTCATGGATAAGAGAAACACAAGGATTGGCAGTTGCAGGCTGTTGCAGATTTTCATCCTCAGACTGTGGTACAACATCCACATTAAGAGAACATTTCCAGGAGATGAGGGCCCCTTTCTCTGTCATCCCAGACTCCCTGCCCAGAGGTCATCAGAGAAGTTGGTTGATTCCTGAGTCACGGGAGGAGGTGGCAAAAATGGGGTACTATGTGCACTGATTCTCATCTCACAAAGATAGAAGACAAACTTTTTACTTCTTATCTGATATTTATAATAGAAAGTGAGAGAAAACAAAATTTCTCATTTTTAAGATTGCAAATCACAAAGTGCATCCAAATTCAAATCTAATTCGTGCTAGTAGATTTGTGATCTAAAACTTGAAATTTGTTTCTTTTTTTTAACCTAATCGTTGAAACATTTCCTTTCACCACTATTTCACATTTTGAGCCTAGCCAGTGTGGTGAATCTGAATGAGGAAAGTGATTAGCTGCTGTGTAAGGCCATTTCAGTTACAGGTTTCTGACCACCCATGTTTAAAGTAACTATTGGCTAAACTCACACTTAATGCATCTTTCAAGGGCAAACTATTCTATGAATATTTGAAAAAGTTCCTAAAGGCAAAGATGCAAAAACAGCATTTCAAACTCACTTTAATTATTTCTTTTTCTTAAAACCTCATTAACTAATGAAGAAATAGCTAAAAGAAATAGGATTAACTTCACAGGAGGGGCAGTAATAGTATATTTTGCTCCTTCGAGCTAGGCTTGCATATACATCTGCTTTTTATCATTATCTGTCCCTTTTTATCATGCAGTTTCAGCTTACTGCAAAACTCAAATCTGTAAATGCTTGGAAAAATGCTGATGATAACTGTTAAAAATATGAAAATTTATCTTATACTGAATGTGCTATGCAAAAGTATCAGTTTTATGTTGTTTTTTTGTGAGAGTCCTTATGCTAATATGTTTGAAGTTGGCACAAACACTTCAGGGAATTTTTAAGCTGTATCATACATATATATATATCTTTGTATTTTTCTAAACCTTCATGTCATTTGCAGCTAAATATCAACATGATTTGTTTTTGAACAACTCTCTATTCAGGCAGTACCTCACTTTTTTTCTGGTTCTTCATCTGAAATACACTTCAGAAGTAGTGTTGCCCAAGAGACAGTTCCAAACCTGCTAGAACCACCATATATTAACGTTGTTGAATTTCAAGCGAATTTGCTTCCAGATTCAATGATTTAGTTTGTTCCTAATTCTACCATGGATCAAAACATGTTCTGAATTCCCATATAAAGTAAAATTTTAGGGGTCAGTACTCAATTGCATTCTGATTCTGTACACTGGGAAATGTACAGCAAACTACCCATCAGTTGCCGTGCCTGTGTGCCTCTAAACAAACTGTATTTCCACCCCTGAAATCCCTTTCTATGACAACATTAGTCAAATGCACCAAGTGGGAAAATCTAATTGGTAGTAAAAAACAATTCTAACTGTCATGACCTTGTCTATATTGTGAGTATTGCCACTTTTAACACTGTTTCATTTGAACTGGGACTAGGTGTGATAGGAATTATAGGGTCAATTATCTCCCGTAGCTAAAATTAATCTCTTTATAATTCAATCCCACAGCACTAGTCTATCATATCCCAAATCAGTATTATGACTTTAATGAAGCTAAATTGGAACAATAAACTGTTTTATGAAGGACAATACTTGGCTCCAGATGTAAATATTTAATAAAAATTTGCTAGGAATATACTGAAAATCAAAAGTAATTGCAGCTCTCTTGTGCAGTTTTCTTTATAAATGCTTCACTCTGAAAAGTTAGTCCTAATCAGTCCTTAAACTCTCTTCTTTCTAATAATGCCATATGAACAGATAGGCACATTTAGATGTCACAGCAAGAGAAGACAGTGACACTGTGTTCTGTCTATTTCAAAAAGGTGGGTGAGTGCTGTACTCATGATCACAGGATCATCAGAAACTTTGTATGTCAAGAGCTGTACAGATTTCCCCATCATTTCTTTATCTACCTCCCAAATTAAATTAATAAAAAAACCTCCTTTTTTATGTTGCTGGGAGCTGGACTGGGTTAACTGTCCAGAGACTTCCTTGCTTACAAACTGTTTATTTTTAGGTGTAACTATGATTCCATGATTCTTCCTACAGAAGCACAGGGAAATCTTATGGTTGAAATAAACCATGTGACTTGATTGAGAACAGAATTTTGCTTAGGCCATTCTGATCTATATTATTGCTTGTAGTATAACCTTGGAAAGGAGGGGGGTGAAGAAAAAACATTTTGCAAAATGAAAACTTTTAACACTGGGAAATGAAAATAACACATATACTGTAAATTAGTAATGCTGAAACAAATACTGTAAAAAATCTTCTGTATTGCTTAACTGCTTTGTTTAAAACAAAAAAATCTAAATCAACTTGGCCTGACACTCCAATATTGGGAAAAAAATTATTTGGCTTTTATTTTTAGCTGATTAGAAAACGGATTTGCAAAATATTGTAAGTACATGTAAACACATGAGTTTATGAGTGTGGGAGTGTTAACAAGCCATGCTGGTTGGACAAATATATATTTCTTTTCCCTGCCATATGCTCTCTTTAGTCATCTGTTAGCGATATGCACTTAGATGTGCTCTACTAATGTCTACTCCTTATAAACAAGCACATCACAAAGACCTTGATAAAACCTTCCCTCTGTCAATACCTAAGGAAAGTAAAGCCCAGCGATCGAAAAACACATCTGGAACCTGCTCATCATCCTTTAAAGCTAAATATCACCTCTGAAGATGGAGATACTTTCTTTGTCAAAAGATATCTTTAAATATTACATCAATTTTTTTCACATACATGCGATGTCAGAGTAAGGACATGCATTACCAGAGGCTATAAAAACCTGCAAGCATGAAAAATCTGTGAATTTCACCTTTCAGATGTCTCTGTGTGGTTCAAAACTTAAACTTCAATTTAAAATAAATTTCTAAACGACTTCTTTTGTTCTCTGTATAAATGACTATGCCAATATATTGTGTGTGTGAAACCACATCACTGGCAGAAGTTGTCCCTCCAGCTCATTTAATGAGACATTACATTTGAAGTCTTAAAATTATTGTGTAGAATAAATTGTTTTAGGAAATAGTCACATATAAAAACATCTGTATGTATTTAGTGTGTGCACCTAGGTATTTAGATATTTTATAAACAAGTCACACACATTTATCCCCCATTACAGAANTATATATATGTTTTGGTCTCTCAAAGATGTTATTTTACACTTCCAAAATCAACACCTAAATCTTTAAAACACAAACAATTTAAACTGATGATATTGTCCAAAGAGATAGCTTACAAACTGTACCCATATTCTCTCATTTTTCTTTCAAAGTGTTGCGTGCTCTGTCACTCACTGATACACACATGCATCTCAAAACCTGTCTGTGACACCAGTGAGACAAATGTATTAACACTCTGCAAGGTAACAAGTTCCTACATGGTTTCAGGTGATTTCTAAAGTAAGTGAACATTTGGAAGCAGACTTTCCTCTGGACTTTTAAGAGAAAACAGAGTACAGTGTCACATTAGGAATTTATGCAATGACGTCTGACAGTTTTTCCTTTTCTGACATGAAAATATAACCATGTCTGTCAACCTAAAATTCAGTATAGGTTTCTTTATTTACCACACTTCTCTTATTTCCCGCCCATGTCATACTGCAATCATTACAACATTTCTACTTGCTTATGTTTTCTCATGGTCAGAAATGGTTTGTTTCTGTGGTTCCACAGCCCCATCCTCATTTAGATCAAAGCCTGCTCTCCCAGTCTTCATGAAAGCTTTGGGAGAAGATATCATTGGCTTATACTTACCATTCAGCAGTAGTTGGGATCTGAGAGGTCCAGTAAGGCTTTGTGTTTGCAGTTCCAGTAATACCTTCAATATCCCTTTCTCAGACTTACTGCATTTCTATAAACACTACAGTATTAGTAACAGGAGAGCCCATGGACCATGAGATTTTGGTGTTGAAAAGGAATGAACCACTACAACTGTGATATGTTGGATCATCCCACATGTGCAGCAAGTCTGAGATGTCCCAAATCCATCCAATTTGCTGTCCATAGGCCAGTCGAGTCTCTATCATGTACACTTAGCTTAACACACAGAGGACAATTGGGCTTGCCATGTGCACTTTATGTGATGGGTTTCATCCATCACGTAAAGTTTATAGATACATGTTCCTGTTGACAATGTTAGATTTGTTATCTCTCTCAATCTATGAAATAACCATTTTATCATTTTCCCTTGTTAACATCAGCCATCTCCAACTTCATAAGCATCATCTATCTTTTGTCTTGGACAGCATGACCAAATAATGTGTCTACTTACAGTTATTGTTCTCAGGTCTTATTTGATTCAAAAATACTTCAGTTTTAGCCTTGAAAAAGTGCTTGTATGCTGAAAACCCTGTATATCTGGGGTCTTTTTTTCGACTACAGTAGTCCATCTAATAAAGAACATTGTGTCTAGACACCAACCTTGTCCTATTTTATCAAGTCCAGATACAAGGAAAAGTATCAAGTTCAAGCACCAGAACAAAGAGAAGCAGTATTTAGTGCAGCTGTCACGGATACATTCAGAACCATGGTGGATGAAAATAAGACAAGGCAATGGTCTATGATTCCTGAGAAACAGCTTTGCAGTCAGTCTTGATTGAGTTAGGCAATGAATGCCATGTGAAACCACTGTTCAAAGTTGTGGTCTTGAGCACCCATTCACAGACTATGAGTCTGATTTCAAGGAGGGGGAACATTATTCCTAACACATACATAGTTTCAAGGTCAATAGCCTCTTTTCCATGTACAAGTACATTTTAAATCCCTTCAAATATACCTGCAAAAGACAGTCTGAAAATGGAAATGGTATTTACATTTAAACAACATATTTGGTCTCAGGATGTATTTTATTGTTAAAAAGTCAATAATAGTTTTTTGGAGACACTTTAGACTTTTCTCATCTTTCCTCTGTTATCCCTCTCTCAAATAGTAAGATTCAAAAACTATTCTACTGCTTAATATAGTCACTGGCAGAATTTAGGTTAATGCTACGGGTTAAAAAAAAAAAAAAATCCTTATGAGGCCTTAAATGTATTGATGCTTAAAGACAAGCATCATGTGAGAAACAACCCAGTGTGGTAGGCTCAGTTCAAAGCACTTGCTCAATCCCTAAAATGACCTGGGTAGAATATTATTGATTGCATATGAGAATGTTGAGATCAGCAGCAAGCACAGTAACCACAGTCACTTTCATTCAAGTACACTACAGGGAACAGATTTCTTCTGTGCTAAAGTTACTGCTTTGAGCACACATGCAACAAACTGCTTGTTCCTCAACCTCAGGATGCAGGTGGTTTATCTCCCACTTACCTCTGTCTAGATAATAAACTAAAAGAGAAGGGAATGGAGACAGCTAACTCTCCAAAAAAGAGTGAATGTAAAACAAGAACGTGAGATTGCCCAAGTAACATTGGCTAGACTAAGGTTATCTTAGGAATATTTTGTGAGAATAATGGAAGACTGTTGTATGATAAACAATTCCTAAAGCTGCCATTAAACACAAACAAACAAAAAGAAAAGCATTTTCAAGAGTGCACAAATGTTTTTCAAGAGAGATCAAATCTTAACAGACTAGGAAATGAACAGCAGAGCAGAGGTTCCTCATGTGTTTATGGATCCTTTGGATTAACATTACTAGATCCTAAATTTATGGCTTTTTCATTCTGCTGTATGACACATTTACATTTTTTTTATTTGGGATACTAGATAAGCAACTACTCTTCAGCCTAGCATAGCACAGTGTTCTGTGCTGTATATGGGCACCTGTCTATATTGCCATGATGGCTCTCGTGTCAGAATTCTGAGGCCCAGTCTTGCACTGGTATACATTGCAGTAGTAAAAGTTGCATGATCAAGTTTGTCCTTTCAAAAGCACATTTGTATTGTAAAATATGTTAATGATAGGACATCCTTTCCAGTGTTATGATTTTTCATTAACTGCAATGGATTAGAAAGCTGCTTTTCTCTAAACAAAAAATGCAGAGGTGACACTCCTGAAATCAGATTTATAATATAAACTCAAGAAATATTATGATGAGTCACTGCACATTATAATTTTTCAGTTATTTTGCTTTATGTGACTGCAAAGATTTCCATTTTCATAATCAACCTCTGCAATAAGAACTCCAAACATTCCACTTTTAAAGAACATCCTTTAAATATATGCAGTATTACTAATTTAAATCATTAGGTTTTATTTAATACCTCAGAACCTTTAATAGATGTCTTACTGACAACTCTAACAACACTGTATTGTCTTTTCATAACGCAAAACTTAAAAGCATTTGAAGATCAACATCAAAAAAAAAGAAACTAAAGGAAATCAACACACAGCAACCTGAAAAAGTAGCCCTAAAAATTTGGTTTATAACTGAATACTTTTTGAAGTAATTGGCACAAAGACTGTTCTAGTGCAGATTGCTGCAAGAGCGCTCTTGGCAAGAACATCATAAGCACTAGAAAAACTTTAATATGCTCAAACAGCCAAATACAAACTGACACCAGGAACCCATGTGTGGCAACAAACAGAAAGAAAATAGAGTATCTCAATTTAATACAAACCTACATACAAAGGGATCAATTTTTACAATTCGTGGTTTAGCATACAATACAGCTGTCCTCAGAGTGAATATAGAATAGCTATACATAAGAAATTAGAATTATCAATTCAGGGGAATTTCTCAAGAGTCCTTTTGATATGTAATACAGCAAATATAATGACTTACAAACCAGGCATCAATGCATTAAATGAGATCAGGTTGAGATCTATTTGGAAAAGACAGGTTTAAGCTGGAAAAAGAATCTCTTTGATATGACCTCCAGAGCAGACCATTTGCAGAAGGATTCAAGATGAGCAGATTTACCCTTGAATATGTTTGCTTCACAGCTGCTTTAAAATATAAACTCTAAAATTTTTAATATTGAGTTATTGCAGAATTAAGTCAGAGTAGTAAAAAAGATTAAGAACGTGGGATTTTCTTGCACTTCTTGCAAATGTTATAATGGATTTTGTTCAACTCAGAGGAATAAATGAAACATAGTTAATTTAAAATTTAGCAAACATGATTAACTTATTTATAAATGATTTCTTGTAGAATCTAGATACTGCTGATCAAGCTAGGAATCTGGAATATCTCAGAATTTTCAGTAGTCTGCACCCCTAATTTGTGGTGAATACTTATTTAAGCCTGAAATTCAAAAGATCAGTTCACTTTAAAAGATTTGCCACTTCAAATCCCTTGGTGTTCAAATATGTTGCATTTTTTTTTTCTTTATGGAATGTTTGAAGTTCCCTTTAAAAATAATGCCTTGAGGATATTTTTTCCTTATTACTATTTAAAAAATTTGAAAGCATTTAGCTATTGAAGTGTGCAGGGCTCCAATAAATGAATAGTTGTCCCTGCCCATGAGCAAACTCTCTTGAAATTCACTATTCCAGAATTCTGGTGCTTTTGCCAGCAGTGAAATGTAAACCTAAAAAAGGACTTTTGTTGCATCAGTTTCAATGTAGTTTATCAGAGTATTGGGAGATGGTGGAAAATTCTGCATCATTCTGAGACAGGAAGGGTGAAAATGTTGTTTAAAAAAGTTAATTTCAGCTCTGTATGTCAGGGTGACCAAATATTGTTGCACTAAAGACAACTAATAAGTATATTTCAGGTGAAGTTTCTTTATTGCTTTCTTTGCAGGGTGAAATAAAGAGGTTCTTCAAGTTTTTTTTTTTTCCTACCATTTTTTTGATGTAGTTCTTAGCAGTCTAACAATTACCTTAGGTGATTCTCTGCAAGGACTTGATAAGTAAGAAAGGACTAGATAAAACAAAATATCTGATATTAATGTATTTTCCCACACACAGAGAAAAAGATATAGAAAATGCTGTTGTCTGTAAAGACAGAAATGGATTCCCCAAGTCAACCTTGATTAAGACAGGAATGTTTATGTTCTGCTTAAGCTCTCCACCTGTGGTTGAAGCCCCAGAACTCATTCTGAAATTAATAAAGAAAAAAAAAATTACATTCACTTTTCCTAATTTTGTGGCTAAGTGGGTCCAAAGATCTGAGTTTTTCATCTGAGTGAAGCAGGAACACACAATGGAGAAGGCTGAGGACTGTTATTCAAATGCCATTAATACTAAGGTTCTTCTGCTGTGCTAATGGTGTCTGGTGTATGCTCCCACAGTGAAAAGAAATTTTTTTGTTTATTTCAATGCTTGTATACTTTCCCCTGGCATGGCCCAATTTTTGCTGGCTGTACACAAGCACACAAGATCCACCCAAAGCTCTTGGACAACAGAATGTGTGACCTTTCCTGCAGAATGCCACAACTATTACAAAAGCAAAAGTGTAGATATGAAAACTAGATTAATTTCCATAATTATTAATATGCTTTCACTTTCCTCACATCAATGACATATATGAATCTAAATGCAAAATTTTCAGTATGAAGGGGAAAATAGAAAGTAAGGAATATGAGCTGATTTTACAAAAATTATGACTGGAAATTTCAGAAAAGCTTCTGCAGGTGAATAGCAATGCCTCCACATCCAGATGACGACAAGGAATGATCATAAGAGGGGAGGCGAAATCATTCTGTATGTTTGCCAAGATCTAATGTCAGTAGTTCTCTAACTGTTCTCAGTGTTAATTTGAACAGTTTTAAATACACCTCACATGGTCCTGATAAAGAAAGTAGCATTGAAACGGCAAACCCCAAGCCCAAAAGTGGCTTTACAGAGACTTGGACTGCAGGAGAAGGCTGGGGCACACCATGACAGCCCTTCCAGAGGGGCAGCCAGGTGTACTGTCATTAGTAGACAAAGTCCATCCATATGAGGGATGGCAGTTCTCTTTGAAGAAAAAACTTTTATCCATTTGGAGATGGATGGTCTTTGCAAAGCTCTGACCTTCTCCTTGACAGCTACAAATGGACTACTATCTATGATTTGTTTCTATAATCCACTTAATGCAGCAAGCTAGATTATAGATAGCAATTTACTTGTAAAAATCATAATAAACCACCATTGTTTTAAATGCTAAACATGGATAAACGGGGAAGAAAAACTGACGAGACAAGATTCGTGTTCTTGAATCTACACCAAAGAATTATGGCAAACTCTTGCTTTATCTGCATTGGAATCAATTTAGTAATTTTTAATTCACTGATTTTCTGTTGTTTGCTTAACATTTATTAATTGATTGTCATTCTTATGCAATTAATTCAAAAGTTGGCAAGTTTAACATGCAGAGATTATTTTTCTTTTACTAACCTGTCATTGCTTGACACACAGACACACAGACACACAGATGCACACACACTGACTTTGGTGAGAGGCAATGGGCTGTTTATTAAAAGATCTGGCTCCACTTTATAGTATTTCTACAAGGGCCAGGGATTGGGGGAGAAGGCTGACACCTCTCCCCAACTCATTGGTCAAGACCACTGTCCATCAGCTGTCCATATCTCTAAGACAAAGAATGTAAACTACTTAGTCTAAGGAAAACATTACTTCTATTTATAACACCGTGTGTGAGAAACAACCTAAAAACTATGAAACTGTGAGACACAAAGAGAAGGCTGAAAAATCAGGGTGACACTAGCCCACCACTTAGAATACTTTTTTTTGGAAAAACAGGTTACCAAGAAATTACCTCCACATCAATCACATTTGTAAATGAAATACAGTAGGGGTGTTGCAGGCCATCTGTCAATCCACACTGAACCTTTCCTTATGATTGGCTAAGTTTTTCTATGTAATTCAGTAAGATAACCAGAAAAAATTACAACAGCTCTGTCTTTCACACACTGCAGTCCGAACCAAAAGTCAGTTTGAACACCTAGGACTTCTCTCTGCAAGGCTGGGAGTCTCTCATTTAAGAGTATGAATCTTAGGTCACACAGAAATAAATGGTATGCTACCTCATCATCCTGTGCTCACAGGATCTGCACCTTTACAACAACCTACAGGTTGCTCAGCTGTCAAGTGTTTCTCATCTGGAATGAGAGCCATTCATTTGCCCTTCATGTCACACTCCTTTATGATGGCTGAAATGTTTATTCAGGAGGGGAATACAAATAATGAGCAAGGTTTCTTTACTCTTAGTTACCAGGGGCTATTCAAAAGACTTCAGACTCACTCACTGTGTTCCTTGTTGCAACACAAAACAGCAGAGTGAAAGGAAAAACAGCATTCCCTACTCTCATTATTTTATTATGACTTTCACCATACTTGGTGTTTAACTGAAAGCCCCAGTTTCTGTGTCTTTTTTTGCTCTGTTTGTCACTTAGGCTGATGCTGTAAAGTGGACAGATTGACCAAATAGACTTTTTTTTTATAGAGAGAGGCAAGGAATATGTCATAGACAACAAATATCTTTGTGGTTTATATAAGGGTAGAAGGGACTCGAGCATTTTGATCTCAAAATGAGGATTTAGTATCTCACAGACAACACAAAGGTTCAGAAAAATATGCAGTTAGGTACAAGAGGACACACAAAATGAATTCAGCATGCAATGCAGACCTTAAGATACATGAGCGTGCAAGCTGTGATGCATGGAAGTGCTGCAGGGCTTGTAGAAACCCAACACAGACATTTATTTGTTTCTGCACAGAAAATAAAATGTGAGCTTTCTTCTCTCTTCTGTAATGTTGGTAAGAAAGCTCTGCAGAAGAAAACTAATCTTTTCTGCATTTGAACTAAAACCTGAAGTTAACTCTTCTGTAAGAACTGAGGGCAGAACATAAGTGGACATTCGTCTGTACTTTAATCTCATGCACAGCCCACTGGTTTAGTGGGACTAGATCTATGGTCTATTTGTAAAATAAGACTTGAAATGATCTAAAAGATTGTGAAAAATGCATACAATATTTAACAAATCAAGGTCAGTGGGTTTCCCATAGAAAACTAGTGTGAAGACCTTAGAACAGCGTATTTTAGATGGATTTTAAAACTTTCCTATGGAAATTCTTACCAAGCACATTAATTCTCTGTTAAAATCTATGGTATCATTAATATCTGGTTAACCTGGTAGAACTTTTCAGTAAAGAAAGGGAAATAAGCTAGAAACATGTAAATTTTGAAGATTTTTGTATACTTTGATCTGGTGAGTCATTAGATGAATGGATGGCACAGCCATCTACACCCCTATGAAATTCAGTGGTGCCTGGTATTGCTTAGACCATGTAAAAAAGCTCAGGATTTGGCTTATTATCCTGTTTAAGCCACTTCTAATATAATGTCTCTGCTTTCATCTACTTATGCGGAGCACCTTCCTTAAATCTCAGGTGAAATCCCCAGGACACCTCATACAAACATGTACTTTGGATAATTGACTGTCTGGTTTAACGGCTAAATTTAAAGAAAGCCAGGGCTATGGCACTGTATATTTTGTTGGATACATTTTCTGGCTTTGTGGGGTTTCACTGCATGATTTGATAAAAACTGAGGCTAAATGAACTCTACAATTTGTATTCCTACAGGCACAAATTTATTGGCTTGGGTTTTTTTTTCCTTTGGCTCTGTCTGTAAGGTTCATTACTTACAGTTACTGCAGAATCAATTTGAAATGGCCAAAATCAGTGATGGAATTTATAGCACAATAAACGTACTGCCATACAAGTGCTGCTACACATGAAAGGGCTTCGGAATATTTTCAGCAATCCTTCTACACAGCAGTGTTCTGTTTTTATCAATTTAACAGAATCACCACAGGTATATTCTAAGAGGTGTAATCCTGACAGCTACACAGCAGATTTTCTCTGAGGCAGATATTTTTACAGGAAAACAATATTACTGATAAAATCTTAGCATAGCAGAATACAAAAAGGAAACTGCACACATCTTTTTCCACAACAGGCATTTGTGGTTCCATTTCACTCACACAAAAAACTGCCCTAAACCAGAAGGAGTTTATGAAGAAAACATTTCCACTTTCCTTGAGATATGTATTAATTAATTATCAGCACTATGGCATGTGGAAAGTGTGAAGGGCATTTGTAGCTAAAACATAAAGTATAGCATCAGCAGTTGCCTATTTCTAAAGTCTATAAAGATTTACATTTCTACTTAGTACATTTTTCTTTCCAAGTGTCTCTATTATAGACATCTCATATTTTACATCGTTTTAAAGCACAGAAAGTTTTAACTTTAGAATGATGCATTGTGAAAAAAAGACAGTAAAGACAGATGGCAGGCTGTCCTCCCCAAAACTCAATTTCATAATATGCATGTGATTGCTAATAGGCAGGCACTAAAAAACAATTTTCCTTGACGGAGAAGGGCTGATAAATTGTCAGCATAAACTTTGTCTGTGGTTGCTCCAGTGATCTAAAGCTCTTCTATGAGCTTTGTACCATCAAATTCGGCATCTTCTAACCATATAAAAATTTATGAATGCATATGACTATAAAGTGACTGAAAACAACCCATAATGCATGTTTGGGTATTGAGAATCAGCTCTGTGCTTCAGGAAAAATTGTGTCCAGTGCCCCTTTCCTAACCCTGGACATACGACTGTAGGAGATCCAGGCCAGGTCCAGGCTAGATGCCCTGTGAGATGAGTGAAACAGGGCTCTGCATTTAGGTACCTCCTAATCACAATGCTGTGTTGAGTGGTGGACTGACTTAACCAACACAGTCTTTGTAGCAATGCAACAGTGCAAAGCATCACAAGAACGGAAAGCTGCTGATTTTTAGGAAGAAATGATACCTTTCTTAGCAATGAGCAAGGAGAAATAAAAGAAAAATCTAATGAAATAAGAATTTTCAAGAAGAGGAATATTTATTTCAGATCTTCCAAAATATGTCAAAATGAAAGGAACCACCGAGTTCACACAAAATAAAATTGAGCATTTTGCCCATGCATGACAAATTCTTGGGGAAAACATCTAAATTATTTGTGCAAAGACTGAGACTTGTTTACATTGGTAGTCCAGAGTTCATTTCAGATTTAAATATTTCACTGGAACTGGTATCTACTAATTTTTAAAGGCCTATAACTATTAAATATTTTCATGCCTCCAAGAATTCAGTTCTTAATTCTGTGAATAACTGAGAAGCAGCAACTCAACAGCAGATGAGCTGTGACTGTTATGTTATCGACATATTTGCCTGGAACAAAATAATGTGATGATCCCACCACATATTTAATTGCACAAATTCCTTGAGTTTGATTGTGAAAAGATTGAAACATTTTAAACAGGTTTGTTTTGCTATACAGAGGAGGCTTGTGCTATTTGCAAATATGTGACCAACTCGGTAAAATGAAGCCATGGGAAGAATACATATTTCTTGAACATTCTTGATGGGGGTAATACTGTCAGTTTTGAAGGCACCAGCCTTGCTTCATATTGCTTTTATTTTATGCGGAATATATTTCCCTGTAAATGTCCCCTAAAACAAGCAAGCAATCAAACAAATCAGTAGAAAAAGAATAGATGTCCAACTTTGGAAATATTGTCAAATATTAGTAGGATACGCTCCTTTCCATGTATATTTGGATTGAGTCACTGATGTGCTATATTGTTTACTTACAGATGGAAAAACATGCAAAGCCAGGAATTATAGCTGAATACTTCTGTAAAAGAAAGGGGAATGGGAGGGTCTAATATGCTATCATAAATAAAAGTGAAAAATATTGTTTACCACTAATGAAACAGACCTTGTCTGTGTCCTTTTAATAGCAAGCAATTCACACAGCAATGAGCACAGAAAGTTCAGGGAGAATAAAATACTTATCCATAAAAAGTGAAATAAAACTTTTAACCCTTCTCAGGGTAACCTCTTCAGAGCTCAGACCTCTTTATGCAATTTCTATGAATTTTCAGTAAAGACTCCAATATGAAGATTTTAGGAAAATTGCCACTTCTTGTAATACACTTAGTGTTTTCATTTGTTTGCAGTATTTTTAAAGAATTTTAAGTAATGGAGAAAATAAGGATAATTGTGCTCTTCAGGCTTATTCTCAGATACTGATAATTTTCCTTTAAGCAGGCACAAAATTCTTGGTTCTAAGGAGGAGCAGACAAAAAAAGTCTTAGTAAAAATAAAAATTTCTTATTTCATACTGGTTAGAGATGCATTAAGGTATATAAGCTTTAGGGTCAGTATAAGCCTTGCTCAGCTTTCTTTAAAAGCTTTGGGAGTAATAAAGACTTCCATTTAATCTTCTGTGTAATAATACTGCTGAAATATCACCTTGTTTTTGATGTCAGCAGTGATTTCTTTTTATCTCTATGATGTCAAATGGGAATTATTGTTATTAGAATGACAGCTTCCTAATGATGCTGTAAAAAGGAGAAACTGAAACTCTTTCCACTAAACATCTATATTCTGCTTTCTCCATGGGGTAAAGCAGTTGGACTCAACCACACACCATTCTTCAGACAAATCAAGAGGCACGCTCCAACACTTAGAGGCAGCTTAAACATCCAGAAACAGAGGCATGATGACTTTCTTCGTTATATAGTGGTGAATATGCACTCTGAAGAGCAGAGAAAAAGGACATTTACACAACAGCAACCCTCTCTGGGAAACATGCCCTGAAACACTCATGATCAATTTGCTGTTCTAGACGGTAAAACCGGCACATCAGTGTCCAGATCACTATCCAGGAGTCATTGCCCCAGGTAAAGTCAGGGAATGAAAGACTCCTGTTCAACGACTGGCTTCATGTATGGCACAGTGGGGGTGGACATATCTGAAATTCTCTGTGCCTTTTTTTCCTCCCATTTTGTCAAATGAGTAAGTACAAAAGAATGTTGCTTCATATGACACCAAAATGCATGAATAAGTTTGGCTTTTAAGTAAATGATGGGCTTGAACCTTATGCAAACACCTATTTATGCAGAAAGTAAATAGCAGATGCAAACTGATGCTATCTGCATCAACAAATGGGGTATTTTGATTTTCTAATACACTTTGATCAAACATAGAGAGCTATAGTGAATAATGATTCCCTACCAATTTTACATTTCCTTATGTATTGCTTCAAAGTATTTAGTAAAGTCTTTAGGGTGGACACATGAAAAAATGCTAATGGAATTAGGAAAAAAAAAGTCTCTATATATGTTTGGGGTTTTTTGATACAGCAAAGCTTGCAAGGAGCCAAGCCATCTGCCAGATGAAGAGGTGGCTGCTGCCAGCCCTGCTCTTCTCCCACAGAAAGGTGGCAGGAACAGCAGCCCCAGGTAGCTGCCCTGGGCTAAATCCAAGGGGCAGAAAAATGTGTTTTGCTGCTGGTACAATGCTTTCTTTTCTTTCTAAGGAAAAGAATTTTGGAGTAGCTCTTCTACAGTCAGCTGTAGGCCAGTTGAGAGCAAGAGTTCACCTTTTTCTGTTTTATTTGTTTTTCACTTCGGTTGTTTGTCGTTTGTTTTGGTGAAAGTTCTGCTAAACTTCACACTATCTGGTCTGAGTACTTTCTTCTTTGGTATCTCGTTTTGTGTATTCAGGGCAACCATCAAAACAAAGGAAGTACCAGCCTGAGAAAATGAAGTGTGATGCAGTGGAACGCAGAGATGATTTGACAGTATTCATGCACTAGGAAGAAAGGCTGAGGATGAGGTACAGCAATCACAGTTGGCTCTGACACAAACAGCCATTGTTATCTTTGGCAAGTTACTTGATATCTTGGTATGTTAGCACTTTCCAGACTCAGATGAGTGTTGCAAAAGTACATTCATTAATATAAATGACTTTATAAGCAACAGGAAAAAGCCAATAAAAACATAAAGCTTTGCACAGGTAAGAACTGCACATAAAGGTGAAAGTTTGAAAAATGTGGAAATCAATGTATGAGCCTATTTTTCAGCATACTTTTGACAAAAGCTGTGAACTGCTGCAAGTGGTAGAGATAAAAAGGTTAATAGTGTCTGCATTTGCACATTGAAAACAATCTTTAAACTATGAAAAAAAATGTGGGCCAAAACATCTACTGGCAGCAGTTATAAAACAGTGAATTGAGACAGAGATTCAAGCAGCAGCACCTCTCTGTCTTAACGCAAACCATGGCTTTGTGTGCTTTCTGTGCTCCTATGAAATGCATATTCCCAGTCATTAACAGTATACAGTGGTAAGCAATATTGGTGGATAACTTAAGAAAATACTGTGGACACTGGAATACTACAGCCGCAATCATTGTGAGGAATGATCAAAGCTTGAATCTTTCTTGTACAGAAAATTGCTATTAAAAAGGCCTTTTATATAACATTAACTGGTTAATTTCAATAGCGCTACCGCAATAAGAATGCCTAACATACATTATTTTTTCCAGATGGTAGAACAGTGTTATAAATCCCATTTAAAAGGTGCTCATCCATGATTTTTTCCTTTTGAGAAGGTGGAGTTCATTGGTTAATGTATTTAGATGTTGAGTGTGAACCAAGCTTTTCCAACCGCTCTCCTAATAGAATCTCACTGTTCTATATCAAGGCATAAAATGAACCCCAGTCCTCTTAATCTGGTTGCAGATCATTATTTCTTGAACCATATCTTTATATCTACAAGTAGATACTTCATAAGATTCAGATTGGCCCATTAGTATTTTTGTTCTTTTTCAAGTCATGATGCATCTTTACTAGCTAAGAGACTTCCTTTTGACAAAAAGGTCATCGATTTACATGGGTGAATTCTCGATCAGTTCTTTCTCACTGACAAATTACCTCTAAGTCTTCCCAGTGCTGAAAAGTCTGGGGAATGCATGTGCTGACATTTAGAAAACTCTTCACATAATGCTTCCTGATGTTGGTTTCTTATTCCTTCTTCACTCAATTAAAGAGGTGTGGCAGTAACCATGTGATAAAATACTAAATTTTGCAGTTTTCTTTCTTCCTACAGAGAAAGGTCAGGACATCTTTCTGGGACATAGTAAAATACTTGACAGAAAAGATTTCAAGGGGGAAAAATAAGAGAACAGGAGGCAAAAATTTAGGCTAAGCTGTAAAGTGGGATAAGTGAATTCCCTCATTTGGAAGTGGAAGTGAAATCTGTGTCTAACACAGGCCATGTCCGAAAATGTACCAATCATTAGACTATTCCCTGCCTTCTGTTTCCTCCTACCCCCCTGAAATGAAAGGTGGTTTTCTGAAATGATGTATTGTGTCCTTCAAGTGATTTTGGAGTAGGGACATCTTGTTTCTGAATTCCAGGTGAATCTTTCACTTGGATGAGAAACAATCATTTTAGTTTTGAATTGAACCAAGAGAACATTATCACAAGGTGAGTCTAATGTAATTTTGCCATTCTAAAAGAGTTTTTGACTCTCTTGCCCTATTGGATTAATGAATCTAAATTCTGCCAAAACCTGCACTTCTAATGCTAAGATCTGCAAATCTTGCCCAACTCCTCAAGTTCTTCTAAGAGGAAAAAAAAAAATTAAATAGTGAACAAAGGAAAAATAGCATGAAAAAGACTCATAGTAGAACCATGACAGGCATAAAATATCAACAAAAAATTTAGATTTACATCTTCAAAATTGTCATTCAAAGAATTCTAACTTTATGATTTTAAATACCAAATCTGAGAATACAGTCTCAGAGAATGTTTAATTTCAAATGAGTTTGTTGAAAGACAACATTGTCAAAAAAAAAAAAGAAAAAAAGTGATGAGGACTACAAGCTAATTTGTGAAAACACATTTCTGGAGTTTAAGTATTATTTAAAATATTTTGATATACCTCATAAACTGATGTATGAAATATAGCTAACCAAACTTGCATCCTCCATTACTGAACTGCAGAAATTACATGTGCAACAAACCATCCAAATTTCTAAACTGAACTTACCAAACAAATTTTATATATATATAATTTACTTATTTTACTTATTTTTATGCAGTCTGTCCACTGGAAGGGACAGCCTGAAGGTTTTCTAGGATGTTCATAACTTCGCTGATGCGTCTTCAAGATGTTTAATTGCCAGCTTCTTGAGAGACGGAGAAGCAACAGATGTTGGTTATACCACTTTCAGAGATTGCCACAGTGACAGTAAAAGCACAAGGCAATCTCCTTGAGTTTGCTTATCCATCTCTGTAATAGTTTATAATGAGAGTGCTATTCCATAAAACAGTAGAGGTGTATGTATGGATTTATACTAGCCTCTCTGATGAGTTGATGAGCTGGAAACAGCTGGCAACTACTGACTGATGCTGTTTTATGCTTTGGCTACTTCTTGATCCCACTAGTTAAGCTTTGTTCAAGAGAATGGTATCAGGTCGTGAAAGTGTGAACAAAGAAAATTCTAGTACAATCAGGCAGGCAAATAAACATTACAAAACCATAATAGGATACTGTAGAGGAGTAGAAAATATATCACTGGAGCTGAGAAAAAGTAATTTTGAATTAAAATTAGCTTTGACATATGATTAATTCAAACAGTAGAAAAATTGAAGTTGGGAAAACTTTTAAGCGGACAGAACTGTGATCCTCAAAGGGAGGAAAACAAAGGGAAAAGGAAGTAAANAATTCTAACTTTATGATTTTAAATACCAAATCTGAGAATACAGTCTCAGAGAATGTTTAATTTCAAATGAGTTTGTTGAAAGACAACATTGTCAAAAAAAAAAAAAAAGAAAAAAAGTGATGAGGACTACAAGCTAATTTGTGAAAACACATTTCTGGAGTTTAAGTATTATTTAAAATATTTTGATATACCTCATAAACTGATGTATGAAATATAGCTAACCAAACTTGCATCCTCCATTACTGAACTGCAGAAATTACATGTGCAACAAACCATCCAAATTTCTAAACTGAACTTACCAAACAAATTTTATATATATATAATTTACTTATTTTACTTATTTTTATGCAGTCTGTCCACTGGAAGGGACAGCCTGAAGGTTTTCTAGGATGTTCATAACTTCGCTGATGCGTCTTCAAGATGTTTAATTGCCAGCTTCTTGAGAGACGGAGAAGCAACAGATGTTGGTTATACCACTTTCAGAGATTGCCACAGTGACAGTAAAAGCACAAGGCAATCTCCTTGAGTTTGCTTATCCATCTCTGTAATAGTTTATAATGAGAGTGCTATTCCATAAAACAGTAGAGGTGTATGTATGGATTTATACTAGCCTCTCTGATGAGTTGATGAGCTGGAAACAGCTGGCAACTACTGACTGATGCTGTTTTATGCTTTGGCTACTTCTTGATCCCACTAGTTAAGCTTTGTTCAAGAGAATGGTATCAGGTCGTGAAAGTGTGAACAAAGAAAATTCTAGTACAATCAGGCAGGCAAATAAACATTACAAAACCATAATAGGATACTGTAGAGGAGTAGAAAATATATCACTGGAGCTGAGAAAAAGTAATTTTGAATTAAAATTAGCTTTGACATATGATTAATTCAAACAGTAGAAAAATTGAAGTTGGGAAAACTTTTAAGCGGACAGAACTGTGATCCTCAAAGGGAGGAAAACAAAGGGAAAAGGAAGTAAAATGAAGATAAAGTCGAAATTAAATAAAAAAACATCTCTCACTGATGAAAAAATAAATATTGAAAATAAAAGGAAGATGTGTTACATTTTCAGTGGGGAACAAACAGTAAGTCTCTCCAGCATGTATCTCAGACAACAGCTGCAATGGTAATACATTCTGAGTTTTGCAGTGAATGGAATTATAATTTTTTTCTTTTTATTTGTTTTCCATGTGTTTTATCAGTTGACTAAATTTTATTTCACTGTTTATAAAGATTTTAAGTATATTAACTGAAAAATTAATAACTCTCTAGTACTGTATGTGAACTTTTTTCCTGCAAGCCTCTGAGCCCAAGAGCATTAAGAATGTGAAATTCTAATTCAAGGAGTGTGCTAGGGAACAATGAAAGGGAAAGAGAGAGGAAGGATTAATCACATAATCACTTTTCCACTTACATTTTTAAGGTAACATAATTCATGGGAAAAGGCCATTACCTCCATCTTTACGTGTAATTCAGAACTAGTTATATCAGCCCAGGAAGGGACTATAAACAGGTTCATCTCATGTCAGAATTGTCTAGAGCAGGGTTTCTTTGAGGCATACATATGTGTAAATTTATCAATCTGCTTTTTGTTTCAACATTTCTTTTGATAGAAAATTAGTTTTGACTAGATCAACCTGAATGGTTAATGAATTTCATTCTTGGACTGTTTTCACTTTTATGTGATTTTCCCAAGGTAGGGACCACTCATTCTGAAAATTGACTAAGCAGCTTGTGGACCACCTCAATCATTTGCTGTCTACAGGAAACATTCACCAGCAATCCTCAAAGCAAAGCAAAATGACGACGTGGTTCTGAGCTCAGCAAGAGTTGGGATCAAGACACAACTACTTCACAAAGATGAAAACATTTTGTCATTGCTGCAGGACTGATCCACAGGGAGCTGAATACCTCTGACAGAGCTAAAACCTGACTCATAACACAGACGGTTCCTAGCACACTGCTCCCAGTGAATGGTTGTATACTGATTCAGGGGGCGTTACCCCTGAATCCCCTTACAAGAGCTCAAGGGAAGGTGTTAGTCAAGAGCCCTTACATTATACAGATGGAAAATTCAGTGCTCTCCTGTATTCTGAAGGTGTGAGACAGTGGCTCACTAGTCAGCCTGCTCCACCAGGATTTCCTGCAGGAACTCTGCTGCCCATGATCTCAGCTGCCACAGGGTTTCCTGTGTAAGTGCGGAAGAACTTCCAGGGATCTCTGATGCAGAACTTAGCCAGCTTTTCCCACAATCTTTGTTAATGTTATGCAACTATTCTTCCCTGTTGAAAATTTCTTATAGATATACATCCACAAGGCTCATGAATCTTTCTTAATTTTGATAAAATACATAATACATAATGAATAATTATTATAATACATATGTATATGTATAATACATAATGAATTCAAGAGGCCTTAAGCTTGTTCCAGTACTGGACTTTTAGAAATCAATGACTAAGATTCCTAAAAGCAACATTTACTATAGTGGTTGAGTTTTATTATGCTTGTCTGATACACTAACTGACAAGAATGTTTAAACATGGCAGTTCTTAAAACTCAGTTAAAAGGATATTCACCTGATCCAACTCTACTAAAATGAATTTACTATTTTTCTGGGGCTCGCTGTGGCCGTGGATAATGATCCTTCCATAGAACACTGAGTGCCAATAACCATGCTTATGAAAAATTGTCAGAGTGCAAATCATATTGCTGGACACAGCTGAATTCAGCCTAATACTGCCAGTTACAAAATCCTTAAAAACATCAAAAAGCAGAAGAACTGCACATCTATTTTTTACACCTGCCTAGGGCTTGTACACTGTTTATGCAATATTACTCAAGCTGACTTGCCTCATGAAAAAAATTGGAAAAACCCCAATGTTTTATTTACAGGCAGTTTTGTTGGCTATCATATTTTTATCCATTAATTTTTTTCAGGAAAAACTGCCTAAAAAATATCTGATCTTTCAAAACTAATTTTGCTGTACTTGTGACATCTCAGGTATGGTTTTAAATGCTTCCATGTGCAATTAGCAATTCTATGAGAAATTAAATTGTATTTATATGATAGACATTGCCATGTCTTTTAAGCCGAGGGTCTACTGTGAATTTCAAAAATTGTACTGTAATGAGAAAAAACCCACCTGGTGAAGCCAGATTATATGTCCTGTTCTGATGTTGGACTAAAATTAGATTGTCAGGAGTCCAAGAGAGAGAATGACAGAGTCATTCATGTCTTAGTTTTGTTTCTACCTACATCTTGCAAAAATAGTAAGACTACAAAATCCACAGACAAATCCCTATGTTTACCCATTAAAATTGCATCAAGAATATACAACAAAGCAAGTTCTCTATCAATCAAATTTTGTCTAAGCCTGGGTGAACCATGCCTAATGATGAGAATTAGTTTAACTTCAGTGACCTGAAAAAGCAGTGTGGTGCTGTTCACACTCCAGAGGGGAGTGAGAGACCTGACGGGCTTGAGAGAGGGGCCCATGTGGACCTCCTGAAGTTCAACAAGGACAAATGCAAGGTCCCTGGGCCAGGGCAATCCCAAGCATGAATACAGGCTGGTTGTAGAATGGATTGAGAGCAGCCCTGAAGAGAAGGACTTCGGGATGCTGGGGGATGAGAGGCTGGACATGACCTGTGCTCGCAGCCCAGAGGGCCAGTGGTGTCCTGGCTGCATCCAAAGAAGTGTGGCCAAGAGGGCCAGGGAGGTGCATCTTGCTCTCTCCTCCATTCTTGTGAGAGCTCCACCTGGAGTGCTGCATCCAGCTCTGGAGTGCCTAACACAGCAAAGCCATAGACCAGAGTAGGGCCATGAAAATATTGAGAGGGATGGAATGTCTTTCCTATGTGGTTGATAGAAAGGCTGAAAGAATTGGGGTTGCTCAGCCTGGAACTGAAAGATGGGATGCTGGGGTACAAATTTAGCCATGCAATAAAAGACCTTGCTTTTACAACTACCCATCACCATAGTCTTCAATGAAGATGCCCAGAAACTTGACAATGGTTGGTTTAGATCAGATACGAGGAAGAAAATCTTTACTGTCAGGGAGATGAGACACTGAAACTGATTGTCCAGAGAAGTGGTATATATCCCATCCCTGGAACTGTTCAGGGCAAGGTTGAGGGGGCAGTGAGCAACCTAGTCTGGTGGAAGGTGTCCCTGCTCATGCTAGGGAGGTTTGAACTAGATGATCTTTAAGATCCCTTCAAACCCAAACCATTCTATGACTCTATGATGTGCCAATTCATTCACTCATTCATTCATTCATTCATTCATTCATTCATTCATTCATTCATTCATTCTCCTTCTTCCTCCTAAGACACTTCAGTGTCAGTACATTTCCTGGTCTTGATACCTCCCCAGACTTGTAAGCATGAATTAGTTCTCATTGCATTCTTTCAAGTGCTGACAATTACACAGGACACAGATCAAAACTTGTGATGCCTTAAGAAACCACTGCTTTGGACTTGAAACTTCTACTAGCAACAGCTGTAATCATCTTGAGCCAGAAACCATCCAAGAGAAGGACTCCCAGTCAACTGCTTGCAAAGAAGATATTTCTGCTAGATCTTGACTTCTCAGGCAGCTACCACAATCTTATATTCTTGAGAATTTTTTGGAAAAGTGAGTTGGGGGATTTTACTTTAACGCTTCTCTAAATCTTCTGCTAAAAACTGAAACAAAATGGTTGTGAAAGCTTTTAAATGAATATTGACAAGCAACTTCTTTAAATATCCACACATTCTCAGAGTTGTTTTCTTGCAACACTCTTTTATCTTGTATAAAACTTAATGGATGACATATTTCATTCCACAAGTTGACAATGTTAAAAATGTGCTATTCCTTCTAGTTTTAGTACACTGCAAAGCCAGTGGTAGCTACAGGCACTATAAGCGATATATGACTGAAGAAAAATGAGATTACTGCTGATAAGGAACAAGAGACTTTCATATCTTAAAAGAGTCTGAAATCCAGCAAATATGATCCCCAGCAGCAGATACCCCTCAGACAGACAATGAAAGAAAAATGGTGGAAAAGTACTCATTGTGGTTGTTTCCTACAGCTGGAATGGCAGCAAAATGAAATAGCATGCTGCCTGCATCAAGAAATCCTACCTCTCTGGGAAAAAACATAACCCAAAGATGACTAACAGTCTAACAAAATGAGCAGTAATTTTCCACTGTGGGAAAAGTGATGTTACTCTGGCTCACCTTCTTTGCTAAAAGATACCTTTACTATGGAAGTGTTGCTCTTTTGAAGGCTATCATGATGTTATCATCAACATTTATCATAATAATGATCAATTTAATGGAAGTGCAGTACAAAAGCCAAACCTCAGGCTGTAAATATATATTAATGATTCTTTAACAAAAGGAATGAGACATATGCAAATGTGAAAAATCTCCTCTCTCTGTCTATTAAGGTGTCCCTGGAACATGAATGAACATAATTCCAAGATGTCAATCTTTCATGCTACAGTGCAACCCTTACCTTGTATCCTGATGATTTGATGTGCACTCCTCGCTTGGTCAGTGTAGATTTCATTCGGATGAAAAAAGAGCGTTCTAGAGTGTTGTCAGTGGTTAGCAAACTGGGGTTTGTAGATTCCACTAGGGAATAGAAAAAATACATATACACATAATTTAGATTTTAAACATCCCCTCTAAGCTATTTTTCAGGTGCAATCCTTGAACTCACTAAAAATAAATGACTGATGGATGCTAAGAGTGTTGTAATCAATTTACCTCATTTAGAAAATGTTTATTTAGCAAAAAAGAAATTACAAAAATATACATATACTCAGTATGTCTCATTTTCAAGTTATTTTTCCCATAGAATTTTTAACAGAGATTTGTCTCATTAACTCTTTCTTGCACAATTTAGTTATGAATAGAGTTGGAGGGTATGTCACTGTAGTGTAGGACACTGTTTTAAAAATGGTTTGTCAGTACTTTGTAAAAGGCAAAGTCTCACTTAGGTAGCTATTCTCTCCTGAAATAGGCTGCAACTTCTGCAGTTTTTTATTCCCTAGTCTCTCTTCAACTGCAGTGATACCTGAGTCAGTACTGGATTTGTGTGCCTTGATTTCCACATTACTGAGGGGAAATTAGGGCCTTTATTATCAATAAAGTATTAAACAGCCTGAAGGCAAGAATTCTCAAGTACATGACATATTATTATTATTGTCATCATATCATCATTTATTGGTGATTAATTAGTCATTATTGAAATCCTTTTAGTCCAACTGAAGGGATATTGCTCACAACTAAGCATAGCTCTCCCCTGCACTTCTCCCTCCCTTAACTGCAACTACTTAAAATACTTACAACTCTTAGTATAAACCATGATAAAATAGCATCAGCACTGAGGTATTCTTTACTCTTAATAAAATCTTTATGATTCCTATTTTCTAGCCCTGATAATCAACTTATCCCCAAAATACTGTTAATGGGAAAATTCTGCAGCAGCTTACAGTAAACAGGCATTATTGGAGATAAAAGAAATTTCAATTTCAGTGAGGAATTAACAAGGGATAAAAAATATTTTGAAATTGTACTTCTATTGTTTAGGAGAACCATACAAACTACCAGTAGAAAGTGTTTAAGTATTTAAAATGCATTTGTTATGCAGTCAACAGAAACACAAAAACATGTTTGTGAGCTAAGGATTATATTGAATTGTCCTTGATTTAATGTGGTCAACTTGTCTTGTGTTTGTGACATTTCAGCTCTATTGTGATAACTGACAACAGTGCCCCTTTCTTTAGCGTGTCTCTTAAGATTTTTTGTTTTAGAGAGCATGAATTTGATGTCATTTTAAATGTACAGCTCTTTATCACTCGAGGGAAAAGCAGAGCCATGTTATATTTAGTACTTTCATTTCTTCTGATTAAATATGAATTACTATGAAATTTTTCTCATCATCTAACACACCATAATACGCCAACAGCTTTTTAATACACTGTATAAGCACAAACTTCTGCTCTAAGAGTTTAATTTGCCCCTCTAATCCAATCACATCAACCTTATTTCTCTTATCAGAGATTCCCATTTTGAATTAAATGAGCTCATTAGTTTTAATCAAAAGCAGAGAGATCAAAACTTAAACGTAAATGCTTTAGATCAGAACTGTCAGTCAGCCGTGCAGTTCTATTTTACTAAAACACAAGATCAGAGACCCTTAGAACCAATTTTTTCTCGTAAGGCATGCCAAGAGCTTGAAGATGCTATATCCTTTTTTTTTCTCCCAAGGACAGATTATACATTTAAGGTTAGACTTAATTTAGAGTATTTTTTCATCTTGGTGGAAATGGAAAAGTATGCCACTCTGCTGTTGTCTCTTTCACATTTATTGGTGTGGGTCCTTGGAGACCTGAACAAATGTGAAGCCGTCACAATCCATGCAACAAACCTGTCCTCGAAAAATTCAGCTCTGTTCAGCAATATCACATAAGAAATAAAACTCTGAAGGGAAAGATATGTTTCAGGGTGTGGGACAGTGAAACCCTGAAACAGCAGCCAAAGTCACCCGGATAGCGGCAGTACTGGTAAGATGAGGATCATAATTAATTACTATTTTTATTGTAGAGCACAGTGCAGTAGTTAAAGAGTACATTAGGAAACCACAGCATGAGTGCTTCCTGCTGTGTGAAGAAATGCTAAAATCAGTTTAACAAGTGTAGTTGTTGTAGTCCAGCACATTGTGCTCTAGCACAGGCGGTATGTACAATATGTCCTCCTGTGTTCTAATGGTAATTACCTAAACATACAGAAGTAATGCTAATTAAACACACAATATCTTATGCTCAGGAAAAGATCAGGCTGTAATATGTATGTACCATTCCCAAGAAATGGAAATTAAAATTTCTCCTTCATATATAGTTAAATGAAAGGAAGGATAACAACTGACATACAGTGAAGTGTACTTGGCACTGACATTTTTTGGGCTCATTTAATCATATATCATAAGATTATAATCATTTTGCTGTTATTATACCATCTACAAACCTATACATCTCTGCAAGTGAATATTATAAAATGCACATATTATTTTCAACAGACTCGAATAGTGTTATATAAATGTGTATGCTGAAGTGTTTGATTTTCTTTACCAAAAAGTATCTGAGAGTGTATGTGTGAGATGGGATTAGTTACCTAAAATCCAGAACAGCTTATGAACAGCATTTTGAATTTCTCTCTCTCGAGAACCATTAGAGTTGACAGTGCAAATCTGCATTCAGAGTTGCACCCACCGACAGTAGATACTGTAACAATGCTGATGGTGATTATGCGTGCAGGATTTTAAAAATAGGATGTGTACAAAACAGATCCACCAATGTCAGTGAGATTTGCACAGGAATATATGGAATATAGCCCATATTAGCTCTCAGGAGTTGGTTTAAAATGACTATCACTGAAAATTTTCAAGTTTTTTTCAATTATGTCAAAGCAGACTTGCAATCTGAGCAATATCAGAATAAAACTCTAGCAATTAATTTTTGATATTTAAAAAAAATTATAATCTAAAACCTTTTAAAAAGCCTGAAATAAAAAGGTCCACTTAGCTTGATACTGTAGAAACAAAAGTTGTCTTTTAACACTGAAAAATAAGGCTTCTGGCTTGAATTTACTGAGTTTAAACCCACTGATGACTTACAAACTTCTGAAACTATGAGTTTAGAATTCTAATTATGTGATAAAAGTCAATGCTTACTGCATGTGAATGAAAGTATTTTATACTGTCAGACTTAGAAGTGTAAAAAATAAGTCTGGGTTGTCTTTGCAAAGCAGGTAATTGTGTACTCTGTTGGGAAAGCACTTGCCTTTGTGTGCCCTTAAACATCTTCAGCAGATATTACTAAAGAAATAAACCTCTTCTCTTTTCACTCCCAAAGCTGATAATGCAGGATGAGATTTCTAGACACAAGGAATGCATTTTCTATTTCAAAGGGAACGAAACTGCAATCCACTGTACCCATACGGAAGTGTCACAAATGTTAAAAAGCTTAAGTAAGAGCCACAGAGGCAAATGGGACAATATTACGAAACAGCAGTCAATTCACAAAACTGTTTTATTATCTTGTTAACTTACTGAGATAAGCTCTGTTGGTCAGAGCATGGTGCTAGAAAAGCCAAGGTTGTGGGTTTGATCTGTGTGTGGGCCATTCAGTAAGGCTTTAGATTTGATGATCCTTGTGGGGCCCTTTCAATTCAGAATATTCTGTTTTTCTGTGAACTTCTGTGCTTCTAAGCATTGCTTTGCAAACAAACCCTGTATCTCTGATCCTACAATGGGCTTTGCTTTGGGAATGATCTTGGCCCCAGACCCCACAAACCAGTCATGCATTGTTTAACTTCACATGCTGGAAGAGAATCTTCTGATTCTTCTGATGGGACATAAACATGTCCACAGTTGTCTGGAGGACTGAGGTATGTGGCTCTGTTCCTGCAGGGACCTGCAGAGGTACTGTACACCTGTGTGCAGTCTGACTACTTTAATGCTATAGAGCAAAACAATGCAAACCAATGCAAATAATTGTTCTTACACAGCAACAGCACAAGTACTGTCCCTATGAGTGATTCAGAAGCACATGCAAATTCAGATAAACAATTTGTCCCCCAGGAAGAAAAGAAGTTCCACATTTGATTTATGTCTTAAATAACAAAAAGCTGCCACAGTACGCTGAATAATGTTCACTAACTTCTGGGTTTTTTTTTCTTGACATGCATTAAAAATAATTGAGAGGAGAAAAATGCATTTTTGCATGCCAGAGAAAAGATAGGCTTCTCATTCTTAGGAAGATAGGACATTATAGATGGAAAACCAAACACCAACAAGGAATTTGAGGAGATTGATGGGAAAAAATACCTTATGGTTTAACATAACAGATTTTCTGGATTTTGTAGCATTTTAGGAAGCTTTCACCTGGCTTTCATTTCATTTCCTTGAAAACATATGTCCATACATTTTTAAAAAGATATTGTCAAACACCAGCTATACAGCCAGCTCTTAAAAGAGAAACAAAAAAAGAGAACATACAAAACAGTAAGAAAAAGGGAGCTCTTTTCCTGTTATCTTCTACACTTGTAAACCTCACATTTTCTTAGTCTTATCAACCTTTGCATAGGGAACTGAGAATAATTATGTTCAGATGAATAATTAGGTAATATAAATCTATCATTTTCAGTTGGACTAGATGCAGTTTTTAAATGTTTCAATTTCTTCTGTGCAGTCTGTAACCAGGCATTAAACGACTAAGAAAATTTAACCTTGAATACTTAACTGTCTTTAATCAGAAAAGTGTCTCTCAAAAAATCACTATTTGCCAAGATCATTCTCTCTCAGTATCTTAGAGATTAAATTTGATAATTTTATAAACTAAAACTAAAAGATAGATTTTCCACAACTACTAACCCAACAAATAAAATCCAAAAGCTGCAAGTTAAGACAATTTATTTCCAATAAGTGCAAGTTACTGTGCTTAGCAATTGTGCAAATGAATGGTGTTAAGTGAAGTGGGTTCAGGCTGATTGCAGGCTGAACATGGGCAAGTACTGGAAGCTAAAATTTGTTCTAGGAAACTGCTGAAGATTCCTGGACTACTTGGATTAACCACTTCAGTGTATTTATGGACACTGGTAGCCTGTCTGGAGACCAACCAAAGAGCACAGAACTAGCAAATTCCATGGGTGCTCTCTTGGTCTCACCAGTGTGCTCAGTATTCTGCAAAATCAAGGACTAAGGACTATATGAACTATTTATTTAACCTTTTGGGTGGCAGAGGCTCATTCATTCTTCCAAAGCAATGATGTCTCTAAAAGGAGGAATAATATTTTTGCTGTAAGCTGTCCCAGTTATAACCAGGAACTTGAATTCCTGAATAACCAGTTTTGGATCTGAAATTCATGGTACTTGTAGGTGACTGGGTAAAGCTCATAAGATTTCTGTTTTACTATATACTGAAAACTGAAGAAGTCAAGAATTGGACCACGATTTTAGGTGACTTAGTTCCATTCTTTCCTTTACAAAGTGGGAATAATACTGGAGTCTGGATAAGGCATCACTCAAAAGGGGAAGACTCAGGGCAGCTGTTTCAAAAGAAGTGGAAAGAAAGATGACTTCTTATAAAGAATTTATATCTAGGTAATGTTTTCAGACAAGATAATAAACTGTTCTTTTTTGTCACCCTTACCTCCAAGATGAAGACAATTCACTTTTCATGACCTATAAGCCTAATAGAAATTCAAAGGCATATAAACTTTAAATGTTATCAGACTTCTGTTGAAAGCTAGATCTTTTAATGCTTTTTTATTAGTTGTTTTTTCCCCTACTTTTATCTCTCCAAATTTTCCAGATCCAATGACTGATGGTATGGCCTAGGTTGTCTTATGTAAAATCCTTAATTTTTTGCAAACAATTTGACATTGAAGCATTACATGCAATACATTTATTTAATTTATTTCACAATTTTTAGTGAATATGCTATATATATTTACACCTAGAGATATGACTATTTTTATCATCACTGTAATTACTGGGCTATGGTCCACATGTAATGGTGTATGCCATTAAAGTTAGATGTTTGAAACTGGGAGAACAAGAGACTAACTCAGATATATTCAAGTTCTTTTAATGTGATAAAAGTCCATGCATTTAGGCAAAACACAACTCAGTGAAGTAGCAGCGAATTCAGTTACAACAGCCAAGAAAGTGAGAGAACTTGTTTAATATCTGATCTACATGCATACTATAGTTTGGGCACAAAAATGGCTGGATCTGCAGAGAAATAAGCCATGCTTTGGAAAGTTATCCTGTAGTATTACATATCATGAGCTTACCTGTTTGCTTTTTAATTTGACTACGCCCAAGTACTGACTATATTTATATAGGAGAAACTCATTGGCAGGCATTTCCTAGAATTATCAGAGACATTTTTGAATGTTCTATTATCCTTGCAGAACCAAATTAATCTGAACTATCCTTACTGGACTAATAATCATAGAATCATAAAATGGTTTGGGTTGGAAGAGTCCTTAAAGATTGTCTAGTTCCCACCCCCTGCCATGGACAGGGATCCCTTCCACTAGCCAGGTTTTTCAGAGGCCATCCAACCTGGCCTGGAACATTTTCCAGGGATGAGGCATTTACAACTTGGGCAAACACAGTGTCCACCTTTCTCGCAGTAAGGAATTTTTTCCTCATGTCTAATCTAAACCAAATCTCCTTCAGTTCATGATCATACCCCCTTGCCCTGTCACTACATGCCCTTGTAAAAACTCCCGCTCCAGCTTTCTTGTGGCTCTCTTTAGCTACTGGAAGGCTGGTCTAAGTTCTCCCCAGAGCCTTCTTTTTTCAGACTGAACAATTGAATTCTCTCAGCCTTTCCTAGTATGAGAAGTGTTCCACCCCTCTAATCATCTTGTGGCCCTCCTCTGGACTGTCTCCCATATAAGTCCTTGTCCTTCCTGTGCTGGGACCTCAGAGCTGGATGCAGCCCTGCAGGTGGGGTCGCATGAGAGTGGAGTAGGGGGGCAGAATGCCCCCCCTTGCTCTGCTAGCCATGCTGCTTTGGATGCAGCCCAGGATAGGGTCAAGTACTACTTTATTTAATGCCTCAAAGCTTTCCTTCTTGTTCATCTCCTTCTATTTCCCCTTCTTCCGATCTAGAAATGTCTTATCAGGCTATTAATTCCCAACATATGCAATTTACCGCCTATGTAAACTATTTCCCACAGAAGTCTTTACATATCTGGTAAAATAAAGAATGAGTTAAGACCCGGGACAGAGCTACAAATAAAGTATTGCCAGGATGAAACTAGGAATAAAGTTTGTGTTACACTATAACATTGAAAGACAGATTTTACAACAAATTTTGGTATGTCACTGATCTATGAAAGACATAGAACATTTTTGTGTGTTTAAAAAGAACATAATAAAGATTTGTTATCAACAGAACTAATCATGGTAGGAAACTTTAACTCTGAAAAGCGTTGGAAATGTTACAGTCTACTGGGCTTCAATCCATTATCTAAACACTCACAAATAAACTCATCCAATAGACTGGAACAACTCTTGAAGAGCTGTTATAGTCTTGTGAGTGGGTGATACACAAACTGTCCTGCATATGAAGCTCGGACTTCCCTCTATACTTTCATATCTAAGGTTAATTTATTTTAAACAATGGCATAAATAATCTGACCTGACGTGTTGACTTGGTTTCATATGAGGTCAGCAACACTCATACATTTTCAAGGTTTGGTGAAAATTCAAAAGAAAATTAGCACAGTGATATCATTTCCTTACTGTTTACTTACTTTGCAGCACTTCTAATAAAGTTTGAAGCAGGACACACCCAATGGATGGGAGAGGTCCTGATATTAGGAGAGTGCAGTATCATAAACGAGAGTACATCACTCCTCTGTTAAGGAATGTTTATGGAAAAAAGAAACTGGGAAATGAGAAAACAACAAAGGAAAAAAAAAGACACTGACTATTTTTGAGAGTAAAAACTTCACTGAATTCCCCAAGGGCTTTATGGTCCTGTGAGGAATAGATATTTAATCCCCTTTGAGATATGTCTGGTTTCCACAACTTAAATGATCAGTATCCTTATTGAGCAGCTTCTTGTAAACAATTTTGAGCATTTTGTTTCAGCACAAAACTGCCATTAAATGCTGGTGTTGCTTCCCCTCTTTCCTGTGCTAGGAGAACCAAGGGTATTTTTTCTTTCTTGCTCGTTTTCTGCTCTTGCCTAGTAACTTGTGAATCATTAACTGACACTACAGAGCATAGCTGTGAAAATAACTGTGGTTTAGAGCTGCCAATAATGGCCCACTAAAGTTCCTTCCCAGCACATGGCATAAAAACACCTCCAACAAACATTAAAAAGTCCCTTCTGATGTTGCTTAACATTGCCAGCCTGCTTGGGCTTAGAAAGCACAATAAAGAGGTTGCTTTCCAGATTTTCATATGCCAAATGGGAGGTGCTTTTTGGTGAAGCTTTTCCCTGAGGGAAAGGAAAGCAGCTGAGTTACCTCACGCTGCAAAGTCGATGTTTGGATGATCCCACTCTAGGGAAACATACACAAGTGCCACAGTCAAGCTGCTACTAGTGGATGCGTCTGTACTCAGCAACTAGGCAGTAGGAAAGTTCAAGAGAAAAAAAGAAGCATCATAAAGATACTCTTTGGGAGCACGTTACATCCAGCAAAAGCCATTATGCGGCAGCCTGAGTATGCCAAGGAACAACAGTATGAATACAAAAAGTGAATGTTTGAAGTCTTAGTGGAATTCCCTGAAAATATAGCCACTTGAGGAATCTATTTCTTCAGAAAATACCTTTTGTGCTGCTGGGATATTCGGGGGATTCTATTTTCAATACCTGTGTTCTGGATCTAGTGGAGCAATGTTTTTATCACGACTATAAAATGGTTATGAGCCAATTTCTCATATGAAACAGTCAGTAACAGTGGGGCTTTTTTATGACAAACATGATGTCAGACAAAGGGCATCAGGACTTAGTCTTTGTACGACAATACAAAGTAACAATACATAAACACCTTTGTGAAAGCAGCTTGAAACCCCATGTTTTCTATTAAAAAGTCATGTTCAATCTTCACTGTTGATAGAACAGAATAGCTAACACAGAGAACACTGCATATCAGAAAGGTCAATAGTTATTATGAGCTACAAATATATTTTTTTCCATCCTTCAGGCTGTTTAGCGCATATCACAGCATGAGCAGCTGTCTTCTTTAATGCTTTTAAAATTAGAATCCCAAAGAGGAAGAAAAAATTACATTTGCAATGATTACTCTTTGCTCTTGTAAGTTTACTTTAATACACTATTTTATATACATGAATCTTCCATGCGGCCTAAGCAAAGGGCAGTTACTGGTTCCTAGTATCTACTGGATTGTTACATCAGTGCATCCTGACCAAAAAAAAAATCACTTTGCACAAATTGTGTAATCTTGTTGAATAACCTGTCTAGAAAAGTATGTGACTACTGGGCATATATTTAAACCAGGCAAGTGCACACGTGCAAACACAGACTGAGCATCTAATGGTGAACAGTCACTGGCTCAGCAGCAAAAAACAGAGCGGGCCACCTGACCTACTATTTTCTGTTCACACACTGAAAAGGGGAAAAAAAAGGGTGGTACGACTGTGGCACCATTTGACCTCTTATTTTTGAAACATGGCAAGTATCTGGGTTTATCTTTGCTAACAGTGATTAGCTACTTAACACTGCAAAGGGGTTTCCATTCTCTTCTTTGGATTTCAATCATATTGGATCTATCAAACTGTTCCACTTTCCAAGTCTAAACTTTATCTGAATGCATATTGATGTGTCAAATGCAAATAAGTACTCTATAAATATTTTGAAGCATGGACGGCAAGAAAAAATTTTCTTTATAAAACAAATTTTGAGCTAATTTAGAATGGTTCAAGGATAAGAACTCATGCAAGTTGGATTTACACACCATATGTTGTCAAGGAAAAATACGTATCATTGTCTATAATGTTTTCATCATATGTTTAATGTTTTGTTTACAGATAACTTCATCATTGGACAGTTAGTAGCAATAGGTATGGTGCTAAGCACCAAGTCATGGCTTCAGAATTCAGAATATAGTCAAGTGACACTTTCTCTTACACATAATGTAAGAAAATGTATTCTTACATACTCAGAATCTACTTATCCCTGTCAAAACCAGGCTTAAATAACACTGGTATTTTTTCAATAAAAAGAATAATGTAAAAAATAAAGAAATATAGCCTTTCTCATACTTTGCCAAATAAGTAGCACTTTAAAAATCCCATAGATATAACTATTACTTAAACATGAAAATACTTATGTCTTCAACTCTGTGCATCCAACTGTATTTCAGAATGCTGTTAACATTTCCATCATCACAAGATTCTCTGTGTAATTGTCCCTTCTCATCTGTCACACTGACACTCCATGACCTGGTCCAGGATAAGATGAATCAGACAGGCTGCTAATCCCACAGCTTCTGAGGGATTTGCCAGCGCAGCTGGGATAGCGGGTAGCTGATGCTGTTAGGACGTACTGCTCAGCTGGTACTGCTTTCAGAAGCAGCCCTCACCTCCCACACTCATGTTCCTGGCTGAAGAAAGGGTAAGAGACCCAACTGCCCAGGTTTCTCTGTAGCTTTGTCCCTTATTAGAACTGCTGCCTTGTTCCTGTCACAGTATTTTCTCTGCAGGGCAGCATATTAAATTAAAATATGGCAACAATATTCCTAAGGTACACCAAGAGAGTTTTTATACAGATAAGTTAGCACTCATAGATTTCTTTGCTTATGTAGAATTTATAAAAAAGCTGAAAATAATGACAAGTGCTATGCCATTGAAATTCAAAAGGAGTTGAGAACAAGTATCTCCAAAAATGACAGACTTGAGGCTGCTGAAGAAAAAACCCCTAGGGGTAGTTTCTGTGGGCTGCATTATTCTTAGAAAGCAATTCATTCAAATTATTTAGTAAAAAAAAATGTCAAGTGGACTGGACATCTTACTTTTATAATCTTTTCTGCCTTTATCTATTTATTTCGCACTGTGGAATTAAGAAGGTTTTTGACAGATAAAATCAGAACCTGTCATATAACACAGGAAACAGCATGTTAAAAAATCAGCCCACACTGCAGATATTTTGGCATATTTATCACATGGCTTGAATAGTAAACACTTAAGAGACAGAATTCTGGGGTATTTCTTGACTTTATTTAACAATAGGAACAATGGCTTTTTTTTTTTCCATAATGCTCCTTCAATTCAAGCACTGAACAAAACAAGGCCAGACCTATGAAAATAGGAATAAGGTGATCAATAAAAATTGTTCTTCCTTTTTTGATAATCCATTTTTCTTCCTTCAGTGTTTGCAAACTGAGTAAATTGTGGAATGAGCTTTTAGACACTGGCAGAACATGGTATGACTGGTGAAATTTCCATGGTATAGTATTTTCTGAGTTTTTCTGAGTTAAAATTTTTCTACATTGTATCTTCACAATCCTGGAGCTTGAACTGTTTCTTTTTTTCTCCAAGTCTGAAGATCACCCCATGGATTAGTAAATGACTGAGGATTGTCTCTTAAAAGACTCTTTAAAAAACTGTCAGAATCAACCTGAGACAAAGATTTATTATGAACTATTTAAAGGGCTTAATATATGTATCCCCAAAGAGCCCTTGGAGCAAACTAGAAAGGAAGAATGGAAATCTCAAAGAATGGGAAAAATCTCCAATGTCCCACTTTCTTCACACCATGATTACTGTTTACTCAAAGGATAAAATGCCTAACCTGTCACATGCAGTCTTCAGAAGCTATATTATTGCTGATGTACAGTAAAAAACCCCAAACAATGAGCCTTGACAGTAATATGCCTAAGAACGGCAACTGTAATTTGCTTTCTAACCTGTCCACTAACATACTAATGTGGATACATCTTGTAGAAAATGCTGATCTCCTGACCCAGACAGCAATCAAACAACTGCCAGTGTTTGCTGTCACACAAGCTGTGACCATTACCTTAATTATACGTTACCACGTAACAAACCTTCCCTAATGAGCAACTCTTCCCCCACCCATGTGCCAGCTAACCCTTCCGTCCTTGAAGAGCACCACTGCAGATGATTTCAATTTGAAATCTGAAAAGCATATTCACATGCAATATTTCCCATAGATAAAGATATGTATTACATAAAGATATGTAAAGGGAATTATAAAGAAATGTACAATATATAATCAGTAAACTTTAAGTGAAGCAGGATATGACCTTTGACTATATGTTCATATACAAATATTTCCATCTTTGCATATTTCTTTGCGTCTAGGGAAGTACTTAAAATACTTCCATAATGATATATTTCACTTTGTGCCTAAGCCCGGGAAAGGTATGTGAGTCATGGCTCACACAAATGTTTGTTTTCCTTCGGTAGTATCAACTTACAGCAGGTTACATTTTCAGTTCACTTCTAGTTTTTATACCCTTTTCTTCCTTCTATTGACAGTAGTTAGGACATTCCCATTCAACTTACAGGACAGCATATCTTTATGAGCAAATAAAAGCTTTTCTCCCACAAATTATCTGTGTTCCACCTCGGATGCAGTACTGGAAAAAGGGGGAAAGAGTGAGGCATAGGAATCTGGTTTTGGTCTGTCTGGGTTATTAATCTCTCTTCTTATGGGATAGTTTCAACAGTTGAGCCCTTCATGCTAAATGCATATCTAACGTAAATAATTCAGAAAGCATCTGCAGACTTCCCATCTGCTGTGTGTTTTACTTCAGTGGTGAGTGTCAGTGTCAGAACACTTAAAAATGCAGCTATTACATCAAAAGAAGATCAGGAGGAACATGAGAAGGACCAAAATAGAAATCAGAGCAGACAATTGAACATCAGAGCAACAGATGAAATTTCATGCAAACAAGAGCAAGATGTAGCACACTTTTGAAGAAACAGAAGCTCCTCTATATTCAGGAGCTTTAAATAATTTTAACAAGGCAATAAAAGAAATGGAAATATCTCAGTAAAAACACCTGCTCTATATGGAGACTGTTAAAGACTTAAATGAGATTATAGAACACAATAAAGATAATTTAAAATTAATACATTTATAAAGAAAATATTACTGTTCCATTATGTAACTTTATGGATCAGACTTAAAAGTTGGTATTGTGTTTAGTTCTAGTCATCTGTTACTAAAAAAGAGAATAATGGAAACAGAAAAACTTAAGTAGAAGGACATCTGAAGAGAGATTAATGAGATTATAAATATTTAGCTTTGAGAGCAGATAAATGTGACAAAAGATATACAAAATAATGAATGATACATAAAAGACAGAATAAGAACAGGATACTTTCAATAAATTGAAGGGAAAACACATGTTGAACTGCTAAACACAAAATTATTGAAATAAATAATTTTCACCACACAACGTGTAATCTATACAATTATCTATCTATCTATCAACTTCAAAAGAAGGACTAAATATCTCTGAGGCTAACTATAAAAACCATGCTACACTATGCATAATAAAATTCACATGAGATATCAAGTGTTCTAGTTCAACTTATATGGCACAGTTACCATACTGAAGATTTTACATGTGATTTGGAAGTATTTAGTACCAGCTACTCTAAATGATAAGATAGTGGGCTAGATAAATATTCAACATTCACTTATATGAGTTACTGTGTTACTATGAAATTCCTCTTCCATATAAAGATCTGTAGCAGGAAATGCTTCTCTTGTTTATTCATCCTCCATCCCCTGTGGTTTACAATTCTCCAGTAGTTTCTAAGTATTCAGTAGCATAGAAAAAAAATGGTGTCCCTTCAGAAAGGATATGTAACTACATGATCTTCACTTGCTGGCTTTGAATGGGAACATTCTTATGACCTTTCTCTAGAAGTTGTAAACAGCAACATAAAGCTGATTTGTATTAAAGTTGGAGTAAATTCTGAAGCTAAGGAGAACTGTGGTGAACCTCTTCCCAGTGCTTCTCTTCTCAATGCATTGAAAATTTAAGTACATTCAGCTGAAGTCATTACAGGTCCTTGAATGGACTTAGCATTCAGTGAACATCTTAGTAAAGCTTCCACAGGGACATTAACCAGAAAACGAAGATCAAAGGCGTACTCCCCCGATAAAGAATGCTGGAAAACTGGCAATAACGGATGAGGAGAAGGCTGAGGTACTCAACATTGTTTTTGTCCATCTTCAAGGACAATCTCACTTCCCACACATCTTGAGTGGATGGACAGCAGGATGGAGACTAGGGAAGCAAAGTCCCTCTCATTGTAAGTGAAGATCAGGTTCATGGCTATGAACCTGAACATAGGGAAGTCTATTAGGTGCAATGAGACATATTTCACAGTCCTGAGGAAACTGGCTGATATAGTTACCAAGTCACTCTTGATGAGATTTGAAAAGTCATGGAAGTCAGGTGAAGTCCCAGGTGACTGGAAAAAGGGAAATACTGCACCCATCTATAAGGGGTAGAAAGGAGCACCCTGGGAACTACTGCCCTGTCAACCTCACCTCTGTGCCTGGGAAGGTCATGGAACAGCTCCTCCTAGAAGATGTGCTAAGGCACATGGAGGATGGGGAGGTGATTTGAGAGAGCCACGTGGCTTCACCTTCACCCTGGCAAGCCCTGCCTGACCAACCCTGTGGCCTTCTGTGATGGGGTGACTCTGTCAGTGGACAGGGAAGTGGACAGTGGACAGATGTCATTTATATGGACTTCTGTAAAGCCTTTGACAGGCTTCCTCCGAACATCATTCTCTCTAAATTGGAGAGTATGTTTAGATTAGGTCTGAGGAAGAAATTCTTTACCAAGAGAATAGTGAGAAACAGGTTGCCTAGAGAAGCTGTAGATGATCCATCCCTGAAAGTGTTTCAGGCCAAGCTGGATGGGTCTGTGAGCAACTTGGTATAGTCAAAGGTGTCCAGGCAGTGGGATTGGAACTAGATGATTTTTAAGGTTGCTTCCAACCCAGCCCATTCTATGGTTCTGTGATGATTTCTTCAGAATTGAGAAGTTCCATCCTCCTGCTGGCCTAAGATCCCTGCCTTTGCTGCATATACATTTATATATTCAACATGTTCTCTACATTTTCCCCACTCTACTACTTACATGGGAAAAAAACAGTGTCCAAAGCTTGTCCATTGACATTATAGGATTTTTTAATGAAGAATCTACGCTTAAATTGATTTCTTTAATCACTAAAGATGATCTTAAAGATAAAAGATTGTTATTACATAGCTTGTATAAGAATTAAGGCTTTGTAGAGAATTAAGGCGTTGTAGAGAATAATGTTTATAAGACTGTTTTCCAAGAAATTATAATAGAGATGTAGCATATTACATATTGCAAAGAGTTTTGCAGTCCGATTATACTCTGTACATTAAAATTATTATTATAAGAATTTTAATGTACTCTGGATACATTTTTAATGAACAATTATGAGGTAATTAGGGAAGACCATGAATCTTATATACAAATATATTCTACAATACATGTATGTCTTGCTACAAAATTGACAAATTGTAACTGTGATTTAACATGTTTTAATAAAATATTACATAAATTCTTATACACTGTAAAATATAACTTTTATTATGAAATTAGTTTTCAAAGCCAAAAGGTGATATAAGACCAACAGTGATCCACGCTGTCTTTGTACTCACTTACTGCCTTAGTCACAACACAGATCATTAAATGGCTTACTGTTCTATGGGAAAAGAGTTTTCTAGGTCAAAAAAAAAAATTTCAGAATGACTTTGATTAGTTAACATTTATATCAAAATAAAAAAGGAAACTCTTATCTACAAAAAGGTTTTGTAAAAATATTTGGTTTTTTCCTACTTAGGCACTCTGGATACTCCTAGAAAAATCCCAGCACAGTGCAAATAGTGATTCCATTTACAAAATGTTAGTAGCTTCTTAATACAATCAGGTGTTAGAATAATGATAATGATTACCTCATCATATTGGTAATTTTTGCATTCTGTTAGCAAATTTTGCTTTTGCTAACATGATGCAAAAGTTGTTAATATAATGAGTCTCATTGTATTAGCAACTTTCTATCACATTAACAAAGATTAAATTTGCTAATGTAATATGACAGTCACTAACGTAAGATTAGTGTAAACAGAGACCAAAGTCTCTGTAGGCCTCCTAAAGGTAATGCTGAACATGTAAGCAATGCTCATTTGTTTTTCCTCTGCTAGCAATACTTTTAGTGCCCTAAGTGTCACATCCATCTGCGCTCTCTGAATGTGCTCTAGGAAGGTCCACTTTATCAAACACTGGTGGCCATGAGACAATGATCAACTTTTGATGCAAAATCATGAACCATAAAGTGACTTGTCAGAAGATAAGTGACTCATGCAAATGATCAGGTGATATTTATACAACATTGAGATGTGTTCATTAAAACTGACATTAGCAATATTGCTGATTAATTTATATAGGACCTCCCATGATGAGCATACTGATGCCTACAGAAATATTAAAGAGTTACAGTAAACATCCTTGGACTACATTGCACACGGGGGTCTCCCAAAAGAGACTTCACATGTTAGGAATTTATGGCATAAGTTCCACAACATTAGTGACAAAGAGCCTGAATACAATGATTTTACTTGTATTGTACAATGTCAAAATGGCTGCACAACCCCTACACATCTGCACCAATGACTTGGGATGTAAGATATGATAAGCCATGTACATATAAAGGAAAACTAAGGGGCTTTAGCTGCATCAATGGTCCCTTGCTCCTGCCGTAACACTGGCACCATTCCTGTTCCTGGGGTAATGCTTTGACCTCCTTGACCCTGACTTGTGGAGACATAGAGAAGCTGCGGCCCTTTGTGGGTATGGAAATATAGGTCTCTTCTCAGAGGAAGCCTAACCTTGCCTAAATGGTCTGATTTGAATGAGCATCTGAGTAACGTGCTATGTTGAAGAACTGTGACAGACTGTTACTACAAGACAGCTGTAGAAGTGGAGCTTGCTCCCACCTTCTATTTCGAGACTTTTAGGACAAGCCACATACCACATACCAAATTATTCTTATGTCCTGTCTCAGAACAACCTAAAAAATGTAAGTGTTCCTTCCTGAAGTCTACATGCATCCAGTGTTGGGATTTACCAGACTATAACATGTGGGAGCCAGAATGCAATTCTCATTTGACAGAAGTGAAAATTAAATGCAACAGTTAGTCAACACAAGAACTATTTACAGTAGCAAGCAGTTAAACACCACTAAAATATTCTGAGGAGAAAAATCAACTGTTTGCCTACAGTTTAGGGTGAAAAACCTTGGTATCAGAAAGGCAGTAGACACAAGCTTTCAATGAATAACTTCAGCACAGCCTCATGCAGAGAACGGCAGCCGCTTGATATATAGTCTCTCTTCCTTTCATGAAAAACACCGGTAAATTCAGCACATATGATGTAGTAACAAAAGCTATCAGCCAGCAGGATTCCTGCAGATCAGAGCTGCTGAGCAAACTGGAAAACCAGTTAAGTAAACTTGAGAACTGTGCAGATAAATAGAATGTATGCTCCAAATTTTCATTTGCTTTGTGCTTGATTTAATTTTATAGCTATTGAATCAGTTTTGGGGTCAAGCACTAAAAAGTTAGAATTAGCACATGTGAATCGTGAGCTGTGAAGTCCTAGATCCAATGACACAACTGCAGGTACAATAACCAGCTATTGAAGAAAAGGAAGGGGCTGATGGGGGAGCTAGATATTTAAGAAGGCTAGTCGATTGAATACAAAGGGCCTTTTGGCATCAGAAGGTTAAAACTGGTTTCACAGCTTTATGTTAATGTGTACATTTCTTTTACTATAAACAGCAGGCTGAACTCAAGAAAAAACTAGTTTTGTGATAAATGATACTTCAGTTCATAGTACTAAAATATAAAAAGGAACAATCATGAGTTTTCCACTTCTTTTCCTTCAGTTCTTGGAATGCGGTTTCCGCAAACAATTGTTTAATTAGAAGACCATTTCTTTCAGTGAAATGTAAAAGTGAAGCCCTAACCACTTATTGTTATGAACAGTATGTGTTTTTTTCTTTGTTAGAGCAGCATTTCTGGAGCTGATTCACGACTGAGTTTTAATATGGCAAACTGTATTCTGCTGATCTAAATTGCACTGGCACAGTTGTGTTGTTTTTTGTTTTTTTTTTTTAATGCAGAAATCCTATTCTGTTTTGGCCAGTTTTTTTTTGACAGTTCACAGTTGAGCAGTTCAGAGGAATACACAGCTTCCTTAATTCACCTTACTTGACAAAAGCAGGACCTGATCCTGCAAGTCAGCTTTAAAATTGCATTTGGAAGCTGTCATGGAAGTCACGTGAGAGAAAAACTGGTTCTCACCATTTCAGAAAATTAGGTCAGTTATTTAGGACATTAAAAAGAACTTGGGAGTTATGACTTGAGGCATGCATTTTATTTCTTTGCTAGTGTAGTCCCCTTACCTAGTGTATAGAAACAGATTCCTAAAAATGTAATTATAATAAGCTAATCTGTCTTAAAAAGTTCCTTTAGAGATATATTTCATGATACAACTCTTTATGCTGAATTGTATGAATGATGATGGGCCTTTTTTTCACAAAGCTTCCATAGTGCCAAAGATCTTTGGATTGATCTCAAGAAAATTTAGGTCATACAGCAATAACACCATGAAACAACAAAAGTCTTAATCAGGGCAGAAACCATAATGGCAACTGGGCCAGGTGTTTGAGGAATATATTGTATTCTCCCAAGGCACAGTGGCAGGGGGGCACCAGTGACATGAAAAGCTGGAGAAACAAAGTAATTTGTTGACATTTTTTTCCCTGTGTGCTTTGTATCACGTAACTGCAGCATGTGTTCACACAATTTTACTCTGCTATTTTCAGCCTAAGCGTAGCCTGTTTGTATAACTTCCCAGTCCCATTGACAATCCTCAAGCATATCCATGGATTAGTAGAGGATTGTGTTAGAGGACATGGCCAGGTCTTTCTGGTCCAGTGCCACATACATCCCTTGACGCTTGAGCCATAGGAGAATCCCTGGCAGGGCAGCAGTTCCATGATTGATGTCATCTGCAGGCCAGCCACTAGAAGTCAGCAGTCACATACGCTCTTACAAAGAGCAAAAAACCCCAAACCAAAGTGTATAGGATAAGCATCTTCCTAACGGCAATCTTGATACAGAATCCTGGATTCCTCTAGATCACCTCAGAGTGCTGAGAGCTGCCCAAACACACACCCTTCTAAGCACGTGTGAGGCGCCAGACTTTGTACATAACAACTTCACTACAGCATATAAAGACGTGGGCACTGCTTTTGTACCGAGCTACTGAGCTGCCATTTAAGCATCTCTCCTGGGTTCCCTGATTCTGAAAGGGAAGTACAGTTTGTGGGGAGGAGGGACTGAATGGTGCATGGGCCTGTGTGATTGAAAAGCATCAGGAACTATCATGAAAGCTGCTGGGTTGGATATGTCCAAACAAAAGCCATAGTATTACCACTCTGTCCTTAGACAACATGCTATTATTTTTGGTGTCATGTTCTGTATTACATTATTTGATAAAGGTAAATGCAAGAATTCACCAGATGACTTGATTTCTTTCCTTGTCAGATTATTTTCTTTAGTTTCTGATGAAAACATAAGACAAGCTTTGCAAAATTATTTTTGTGGATTCTCTTTTCAGCTCCTTTTCCCTTCCTATTGCCATGTCTAATCTATTTACCTATGGCTTGATCATTGATTTATGTCCACTGGGATGATAGATACATATCCTGTAAGTGATATCAGCTTTTTTTTGTTACATTATATAGACGGAGAACAGATACTCTGAATTGCATCTGTGAACAAAACCATTGCAAATTGTTATTAATTATACCCTAAGGAAGATATATACCACTTTTGAACTTTCTGAAAAAGGAAAAATAAAAGAATTCTTCTGTTTACTGAACAATTTTTTTCCCTTCATTATGGAACAGCTGAAGAACACAGTATTGCTTTTACCATGCAGTTCTGAAAGTGCCAGTTGGGTGAAAACATATTTTTGGGTACTTAAAATGAAAATATGAAAAAGTTACAATAGCTTGCATGGAAGCTCCTCGTATGTCTGCTTAACCAAAATAGCCTTTGAACTGCAAAGAAATTTAGTGATGATTATTGCTCACTGGAAAAATGATACAAAATGTTATTCATCTATTTCTTTTCCTGACCATGTGTTTGTCTATCATTTTGCAGTTTTCAGCAGAGCAGATGTGCTATGACAGAAACAGCAGCTACAGTATTTGCTCCACATATAGAAACAACAAGCAAATGTGACTCATATCCTGGATTACATTAAACAAAATGGAAGAGTGACAAAAAAAATCTGTTAGTCTAACAACAGATTTTAATTGCAAACTAAATTGAAATTCATTTGTTTTAAAAAGTGTTTTCAAATGTTAACTCACAGATTTAAACTGTAGTATTTGCCAAAAATGTTAATGTTGTGAGGTGAAATCCTGTTTCTAATGAGGTCACTAGAGCTTTGTCACTGCATCTGGGAGCAAGAGCCCATCTTGGTCTTTTATTTGGTTCCCCCAGATAATTTTATGTACACCACATAATCACTAAGCTTTCACTTGCCTTAAAAAAAAAAATTCTTTAAGGCTGCAAATGATTAAATGCAATTAAGGATTTGTCCATAAAAATGTAATCAATAATTATCATTTGGTGATTGGCTGCAGAGACCTGGGCTTGAAATATGAGCTATTTGTCAGAGGGCAAACGCATGTCTATAACGCAAGCAGATTCTCTGCTCTTGACCTATTAAAACTTTGTTTGCTATTTTACTTGCTGGTGAACGAGTCATGCAGAAAGGTGCTGAGGAAATGAGCCAGCATGTTCCCCAGGTGATATAAATGCTTTATCAAACTGATCCCTGCCTTGTTATGTAAACTATACCAGGTACTGTTCGTTTTTAACAGAGAGATAAACAGATCTAATATGCTTCAGGGCGTCATGCTTTATGCATGAACTGCTTTTTATTTTTATATTAAAGATTTTCCTGACACAGCCCCTTGCAATGAAGGAAAGCTCCAATATAATGTCTTAACTACAACCACTGCAGCACCTGCAAGTTCAAAGTCCTGAGACTAATATTCCCAGATCAGATAGTCCCATGTTAACCTATTTAATTAATTCTTAATAAACAATTAATTTTTAGTGAAATACCTCTTCAAATGAGAAAGTCTCTCTCCAAAGATAAATGAAGTAATCCTCTGAGAAGGAATTTATAAATAAATTGGTCTGTCTATTTACAATATTTAGCTACCTACCCTTTGCTTTCACTTGTCTGATTTATCATTTGTTTTCTTATTTATCTTACAGTTTTCAATCTGAAATTATATCAGATAGAGCATTCTTAACCTTTTCAGGGGCAATATTCAGTTTCTTTTTATAGCAATGGGGTTAAACTCTACTTTCAGTTTTCATGGGAGCAAATGGAGGATATCACCAAAGATTTCAGTTACTTAAGATTTAGACCCATAAACAAGACCAGGATTTAGTCAACTGTCTTGAATTTGAGATATGCAAGATGAAAGTGAACACATCTATTCTCTAATTTAAACAAATGGGCCTACAGAATGCTACAAGGATCCACTTTGACAATTGTGTACACTTTTACCATAAAAATGATTAAAAATTCCTTGGTGTTGGTTTAATGCTCAATGTCATACTCTGAAATTTTAGAGGATAATTATAGAACCCTGTTTAGGAATTGTATATTAAGAAAAAGGAAAAAAGTCTTATGTGGATTGTCATATACACAGACTTATTTTCTTATCCTACCTAAAATAAGATTTGAAGAATACTTCCCAATCTGAGCACAGCCTTAACTATGGAGCCATTAGATACCCTTGTTTTTTATCTGCTTCTACAAACAGAATTGTATGAATGCATGTATGTACATACCAGTCCAGATATACATATGTGTATTCAAATGGCTTTTGTGTAGCCTCCTTATAAGTTTCCATTGACTAATGAATTAAAAATAGTTGGTCAAAATAGTTTATAGAGCACTATTTGTATTATACTCAGCACAACAATTGTAATAACTCTCAGGCAGATAAGACTAGTAGGTTTAGTCTGCCTCAGTTCACATTTTCAAGGCTGAAAAAATTCACTACCTGATAAAAGCCTTTGTTTTAGCAAGCACATATGCACAAAGATAGCACAAACCCCATGATTTGAATGCTGAAGGCATCCATCTGAATAACAAGTAAAAACTGGATAATATAACAGTCTTCACTAACAGTCTGGTTTGTTTTTATTCATAATGTAATATTTACTTTTCTGGATACATGATGCCTTCCCTCCCTTTATTCCATCTGCAACTCAGAAAAACTAATGAAATTTAACTATCCATAAGTCTTTGTTGTGAAAGGACTGAATTATAACTTTTTAATTTAGTCAAGTAAAGAATTATTACAGTAGGACTCTAGGGCAGGAATGTGTTAATAAAATCATACTCTCTGCCTTTTCATTTAAAATAATCCCCTTGAGCTGATTAAATGAAATATCACTTGTTTAATAACTGACAGAACATTATTTTTAAGCAGAAATGTTTTGCATATCTTCCTATCCTGATTTTAATTCTAGGCACAAAGTAGTGAAGGCACTGACATCACACAAAGGGAGTAGAGTTTAGCACTTGGATATAGTTTGTCCTGTCATAGTGGCATCTATAATTTAGTGTGAAGCAGTGAGGTAGACAGAGCATTATCATTAGAAATACTCCTGAACAGGGATATAAAACACAGTCGCAATAACACTTGTCAGAAAGGTGACTACAGTCAAAACTAATATCCCAGAGTTTCGAGATAAATGCTGACACTGCAGCCATCTTACAAAGACTATTATTGCTCAGAAAACCCATCCCAAAATGAAAAAAAAAACCAAACCCCAACTGGGCACCTTCCCCAGAGAAAACAAGTTAGAGTGAAGTTTGTATCAGGGGCAGCATAAACTTCATATGATTTAGGGTAAATTAGGCTTTCTGGCTTAATGACTTTAAGCAATTTCTCCCTCCACCCTTTTCCCATTATCTGGAGCATTTTAGTGCAATACTCAGAACAGGCAAATAACTGTGCTGCTTCCAGGTTCAATCCCTCTCTCTGCTTCCCACTTCCTCAGCCTTTTTATTCTTCAAAACCCACTCGATTTTCTTATCCTTATACTCATCACTGCCTCGGAATGCAGATGTGATTTTATAGTCTTTTGCCACTGATTTTGTAACTCCAAAGCCACAAGGAATCTCCCAAACCATAATTGTTGCCTTGAAACTTGGAGGTAAGTATAGTAATTTCATTATGTTTGTTTCTTTGGCACTCATAATGCATATCCCCTTATGCATATACAGGTGCACAAGAACGCTGCTGCTTTAGTGCACTGATTCATAGCACAGCATCTTTGCAGGTGCACTGCAGGACAAAATACAGGTGTGGTGTACAAGGTGTTTCTCCTGCTACAGGCAACCTGTCCTGATCAGAGATGCAGAATGGACACAGTGGTGTCTGGCATCTGGAGCTTGGCATTCTAGGTTAGATGACTTCCAACAGTAGTTAACACTGCTGAGAAATGGGGGAAAATCTGCTAAAATCCGTAGGCTCTGCTCTACGCCCCAGCCGTTTTCAGTGCAGCAAATATTCTGAGTCTGATGTTGTTTGTATGAGAACCACCATCTTCCAAGGTCTACTACTTTCTGTCTGAAGAAAGCAAGCAGGAGTTTCTTCAGAGAGGACCTAAGTGTAATGTGTGAAGTGATCAGCTAGTAGAAGCTCTTGAGCTCTATTATGTGTTTTTATAGAAACACAACCACAACAGAACATGGCTAATTTTGTATTGGTTTAATGTACATTTAATTAAAAATATAGGAGAGTATGAGTCCTTGTTACTACAGAACTTTAGAGGTCTACTTGTTCAACAATTTTTATCTGACTGTAGATAACAACAAATATCTCTGGAAAAAGAGCGAGAAGACCTGTCGTGCACCATACAGAATGTGCAGGTAGAAGACCTTTCTTCCTAAATTACCAAATGGCATCTAAATTGCCTTGAAGCACAACACACTCTTCTATTTAAATATTGTAACAAATTAGAAGTGAATACAGTCACCACATATAAGTGCCCACATATTTTAAAATTCTGGTCTGCTCTTGACTGTAGCAACGAGTTCCACACATCCACAGCACCTGACAAACATGCTTCCTTTCATCTGTTTTTCTGAACTTCCATATGAGTTTTACTAAATGGATTTGTCCCCTTGCAAAAATATACCTAGGGTATTATAAGGAAAATGATTACAATCTTTTGCCTCTTTCCTCAGAAAGAAATATTCCTATACCTGAAATCATGTCTACAGTTCATGTCTAAAGCCATGTCATACTTGGTATAAGATGTCACGTGTATGTTAACTAAAATAGCACATATAAACCGACATAATTTTTAAAAGTAATTTTAGTACTGTTTTCCACAACATTTTTGTAGATCAGGAAAATGTCTCTCTCCTAGGCAATCATTGTTACCCTGCAAGTTTCTGCCTGCCATTTCACTTGAACATTGTGTATTTTTTAGCAGCATTTCACCTTTCCTTCATATTTTTTCTTTTATTATATACCATCTATTCCTTACCAATGTATCAGTTTGTTTGGATAACTTCTGTTTTGAAATCTCAGGTTTTGCGTGCAGTTATTTTGTCTCAGTGAACAACTGTAAAACCTCAGTAACAGTTTAGACTACTAGGAAGAACATAAACTGTCTGCAACATAAACTGTCTTTATTACATGCAAATTCATTAGACTGAGCAGTTAATTTCTAACTACCAATCCATAGCCTACCTTTCCCCCCCCCACACATAACCCAATACACTTTTGAGTCTTGCTCTTAGCTCTCTGAATTACCACCTTGCAGTTAACTGCATGGTTTTGACATACTTCTTGTATGTTGTCTTTACTGTGATGAATTTATGTTTTTTCTGCAAGATTGGATTTTTACAATAACCTCAGGAATTTCACCATTTAGAGTCATTACTCCTCTTAGTAAGGAGCCACATCTGATGTCATTCAGTTGTCATTACTTAAATGAGTTTCATGATGAATTTATGGATTACTGCTTAATGAACGTATGGATTATGGTTTCCCTGTATGGGCTATATTCAGCTCTTTCCTTTATTCAGGATATCCCAGCTTACTTGGAGTAATGGTGATTTGTGATGTGACTAATTCTACCTACACCCTGATACTGAACAAAATTATATTACAGGCTCAGCTGTCACTGTTTTTGAACCAACATCTTTTAGAATATGAAAGATCAAAGTAGAAAACAGACCCACCATTTGTGTGTGCCAAAAAACCACAAATGTTTTAAGTATCAATAAACGTTAATTGAAATCTTGTCAAGGTGTAACATTTTTGAATAGTCAAATGCATCCACTATTACCGTTCAGCTCTTTTTATTTCCCTCAATACCAATCACTCACTTCCCTTCTCCTGGCCAGTGTGTCTGAGTATGCACCACATGTGTCCATGTCTGCTTAAGGGTTGGTACTTCTGCACATACACATATCTAGAGAAGAAGCAGTTTCCAAGACTCCATTCTGGCACCAAATTATCTCATTAAGATCTCACAGTCAATAAGATCTAACATTATCCATGGTCTCCAACTGGTGGTATTTTCTTTCAATAATGCCATCCATAAAATTTAAAATAAACATAACGTATGTTTGAAATTATGTGTCTCAGAGCACAAACAATAAAGTGTGCAAAATCTTTTTTTGGATTTGCGATCACTGTTGGTAATCACAAAGACTTAACAAACATAAAGTGTCAAATCCTGACTGCTTTATTTGCAGCACACATACTGTGCAGTGTAAGAATACTTACAAGCTGATATTGGTAGGGGACAATTACAAAAGTTTAAAAAAATATATTTTCCTTATGTGTAGGTATGAACCTGCCTGTAGACTGTAGAGGAAAGCATAACTTCTGAGTTTGTTTCTGAGAAAAGAAAACTCATGGTTCAAAAGTAGGATGAGTTATAGATGTTAAATGGGAGCTATGAAGCAAACATATACGGAATTTCTTTTCTAGCAAAAAGGAGTCTGGATTTACAGTAAATTTGCTTTCCTTCATGACTTGAAAACTGCATTACATAAAAAAATTAAGTTAGATGGAGAGAAATAAATTTAATCAAAACACTGTTAGATAAAATAACCTGGATTTATGAGCCTGCAGTAGCTACTGCCAAAACAAAGCTGTTGTGATTTACCAAAGCTAACAACATTCCTTGTTTAAAAATCCAAAGGTAAAAATCTAACAAAACTTTACTAAATTATCTTTAGTATTTAGTGTGCCAAACTACTTTGTGGCAATGAATTTATCTAGTGGATTGTTTAAGACCATTTTCTTACTGTCTAAAGAACCCTGAAAAGAATAAAACTACCATGGATTTGTAAGAGGTCATGAAGTTAAAGACAGTGCTCACCCTAACTGCAACTGTATAAAAGTACGCATAACACTGCAATGATTTCACTATAAAAGTGAGAAATTTGTATTTTTTATAATGGAACCATGATTTGGCTGCTCATCTTCTACGGAATTTGGATTGTGGACTAAGAACAGCTGTTGCAAAATATCTGGGAAGATCTCAGAGTGGAAGAGATTTCATTTGGGCATTAGCACTGATAAATGTAAAAATAAGACTATATGGAATCAAAGATGCTATGGTTTCTCTCAATGTATCCTAAAATTATCATTGGTCAAAAAAAAAAATCACATTCCAGACCAATTTGATCTGTTTCTTGTGGCGTATAGAACAAATAACAAAGTACCTTGGAGGATTTTACAAGTATTAAAAGAGAGAGAGCTGTGCCAATCAATTCCTTTTATTTTTTCTTTCTTTTGCCTTTATCTTGAACACAGAAATAGAAAATAAATCATAGTAACTATATTTCTCAGAAGTAAGTGTCATTTACTTTCAATAGACTCAGTAACACTATTTAAACCTTTTGAAAGCTAATAAACATGGATTTGTGGAATTAAAAATATCGAACAATTGGAGAAATAGCCACTCACAAAGTTAAAGTTTTATAGCCCAAAGTTGAAGACTGTGTTCCACAGTTTAAATATTTAATATCTGATGTTTTCAGCCTCTACTACAGTGTGATGTTTGATTTCGACTTTTCAATACAATCCAACTTTTTGAGTTTGTACTAAAAGGCTATCCCATGTCTACCTACAGTCTTTGAGATGATTAACATAAGCCTTCTGTATGACATGCATTAAAGGAAGCTTGAAATTGAAAATTCGCTCTGATATTACAGCATAAAGTCAGCAGATGTTACTGCCTAGAAATAAACCCAGCATAGTTTCTGGATAGAAACTGCCATACAACTCAACTAATATTTGAGTCATTTTCTCTTCCAAAGCTATGGTGTACCAGAAGTTGTTTCTGACTATGCTTTGTATTTATATTCAAGGCGGGAGTCAGTCTTTTCATCTGCAAACCAAGATAGCAGTGGATTTTTTTTGTTTGTTTATTTTGGTTTGATTTTGGTTCTGTTTTTGTTTCTGTCCAATTAAGGCAAATGTACTTTGCTGGGGCCATCAAAAGTAGCAATTATGAGGACATTTATGACCAGGAGCAGTTTCTATTAAAATGCAACTGATTAAGCTGTAGCAGTAATTGGAGAGAAATAAGTTCACAAGTGAAACTTCTTGTTTGAATTAACACATTGTTTTGGTGTTATGGGTGGATTTAAGTGCCCTAACTTTATACTTAGACCTGGTGATTTCAAAAGATCTTTGGCAAAACCCAAAACTGACTCCACACCTTTAAAACCCATGGCTATGCTAATTTATACCAATTAATTATCAAGGGTATTGTGTTTTGATTGATATCAAAAGGATTATTAGTCGAGTAAGATGCTGGATAAATGCAGGTTACTAAAACCATAGAAGACAAAAATGCACAGTATGTGTTAAAAAGAGGCAAGGGTATTACTGCATGTCTATATACATTGCATCTGGAATCACAGACTATTAAAACATAAGCATATTAGAATACAAGGATATCAGTCCCATCAGTGAAGCTAAAACGAACCCAAGCAACTTGCACAGCAAATACTTTTATAAGTAGCTGAGAAATGGTGACTCAAAATCCATGACTATTAACTGTAAGACTGCAATACTGTAGGGAACTCTCCTGCTCTGGCAGGGGGATAGATAAGCTGACCTAATGGCTCTTTTCCATTTCTAATTTCTCCAATTCTATTAAGTCTTGGTATTTTCAGAAGAATTCAACTGCTTTCCAGGGCCGCTGAGACATGAGAATGTAGGTAATTCCTTCCTGTAAATAACACTACTTTTCAAACAGTAAAAATGGAGACTAGGAGGGGACATTAGGACTAGTTTAATAAATTCTAAGCTCGGGCACAGCAGCAACTTTTTTCCCTATACTTTTCCTACAGGAGTTTAATTAAGATTGACAAAGCACTAACTTTAAATCAGAAAGGAGATCCTTAGATCCATTTTGTTGTCAAATATGCTTTCCCTGCAAATGGCAGGAGTAACACATATCATTTCACTGATAATGTTTTAATATCCTGCATTGAATAAAACTTTTTTTTTAATCAAGTTGCAGTGGTAGCACTAAACTACACAAGGGGCTTGGGGGTTGCAGATGGCTGCATTACTCTAAATGTTCAAGCTTGACTGACCCATTTCATCAGCACTGTCAGAGCCTTGCACTGATACATGTTGACAACATTTAATCTTAAAAAATTGAAAGAAATGAATTAATATGCAAATTTCATCAGCTTTGTAATAAAAATGTCCTTGAAAAAAAACAGAGAACATGACCCCCAAGGAATAGTGTGAATTATCCCAGCTCAATTCTTTAAGTTAGTCAGAGGTATGTGGGTCCGCAAGGAAATCAGTGCAGATTTGACTTGGAAATAATTATGATGAAGAACAAAACACAAGCAGGTTGAATAAATGTAACAACTTGGGAAAAAGTCTTAGTCCTGTTTGTTATTCACTTTGAATTAACAGGATTAGGTTTGGTTTTTTGAAAATAAAGGAACACCACCATGTAATTTTAACACACAAGTAATGTGAAAACAATTTTTTCTTGCTATCAATTTTAGTAGGTATTAGAAACAGCTCTTGGAAAAACAGATTTTTTTTTTTTCAGTACTGTATATCTTTTGGTACTGAGTAACATAAGCTGTGATATTCTATCTGTGTGTGCAAGTTGGGTAAGTACTGTCATTTCTTCAAAAGGAGAAGAGACATCTGTGTGCAAATCAGCAAGATGAATGGGAATTTTCCTGGACATAGATACCAAAAAGACAGGAAGCAACCATCTCTAGAAAGGAGCAAAAATTCAGGTGTTTCTTTTAATGAGATAAATGCTTGCATTACTAAATAAGTATTTTACATTTTGCTATCTGGCATACGTAATTTAGAATAACAAAACAGTTGACTGCAACAAGCAAACTTTTCATTTTGATTGTCATTATTTGAAGCAGACTTCAAATTTTGAGAGATTTGGCAAGTGTGAATGAATAGGAAACAGCTTCTTAACTTTAGTGAGTTGAATTCAGGTGTGTAGAAATCAAATTCTGAATCACTAATGTTTAGTTCAGTCAAGCAAAGTTTTGAGAAGTCAGCAGGTTTCTAGATAACATTTAAATCACCACTTGGTAGTAATGTACCTGCCAGGCCCCTATTTCATACTTCCAGTGTTAGTTGTAGTATTTCCATAGCAGTAAAAAATCTACAGCTAGTGCCCTGCTCATCTCTGCTGTCAGGCAATCACACTGTAGTTTTACCACTTTGTTTAGGGTAGAGACATTTTTGAACATAAGGTTTGCAGGAATTAACTCACTGATGTAATTATACTCCTTGGAAAAGGGATAGTCCAGGTCAACATGTTTTAACAGCATGTTTTCAAAATCAGAACTCTGCTACAAATGAGCAGCTTCCAGCCTGGAAAACTCAACATAATCTTTTAGAGACTCTAAAATAAGTTGACTGATTTTATATTTCCATGGAAGAAAGACATACTAAAATACAGACTATGATCAACCAAATGAATCTATTATGTCAGCTTTTGTGGTTTTCTACAAAATCATTTGAAGTTTCTCCTTTCTCTTCTAATCTACAATCAGTAAAATCCTACTTTTATAGTGCCCTTTGCACCTGTGTGCATAAAATGAATAACCTTGCAGTTTAATTATGCAGTATCTATCAATTTTGAAATGATATAAAGTTGCAGATAGAAAAAGAATAAAACCTCTTTAAGAATCCAAAATTAATATATGTCAAACACAGGCTAAATCTTAATCTTCTTGCAACATTTCTCTAAAATAGATGTTCTTTTATCACCTGGCATATCAAGACCCTTGGAAAAAAAAAAGCATTTGGTTAACATGCTGTGGAACAGCACTCTCTTTTCCACCTCACTTCAGGCTATTCTTGAAAGATCTGAACAGTTGTATAATAATGAAAAATGTGCAATACTTGTGGGGCATTGCTTGTGCACACATACCTCCGCCCACGCATTCATCATTCTGCAGGTATTGTCAGTGAAAGTTTAATTGCATAAACACTCTGTAACTGTCCTGTCATATTTCTTGTCAGTCTGGATTCCCTCTCCGGGCTCACTATCTCACAAAACTATAATTGAATTGCTACCAAATCACAAGAGGGCCCCAAAAAAATAAAATCTTTATGAATAGAATTTGTTTCCTATCAGCAGATTTGACAAATTGTGGCAGAGGAAGGGCCTTAGCGATAATTTCTGAGTTTATTCTAAATCCAGTTATTTGCTGTTTGCTCTTATCTGTTCTTTAGAATTTTAAAGCCTCAGTGAGAAAG